>QVRM01002919.1:0-486855 GCA_003439945.1 Dermanyssus gallinae | reverse complement strand
ACGCACATGTTTAGACATGTACAGGCCAAAAGCGGTTTCTTCCGATAGACGAAACCTATAGAGAGTCTTTAAGAATAGCCAGGCCCTTGGCGCCATCTTTGAGAGTGGCCGTCCATTTCTCCGTATGGCGAAGCAAAGAGAGAGAGAGAGAGAGAGCGACACAGGGAAAGTGAACGAGAAAGCGAGAAGAATAGAAAGAACTATAAAAACACCCGTAAGGATGGGTGGACTGAAGGAAGAGACGGCTGCCACGAGACACGAGATGGCACTTTGGACCAAATACCTCGCGACATTGCCGCGTCTGGCTGCTGCCGCCGCCGCTACCGCCGCTTTCCCACCTCTCCAGATCCCAGATCGCTTTTGCCCTCCCACGCGGCTGTTTGAACGAAGCAAAAACCTTATGTCGTTTCGTCCTATGTAAACAGATGGACCGGCGAGGGACACTCGGCTTCCCCGGCGGCTCCCGGAGTCCCGCGCTTGCGCCGCCTTTTGCGAGCGATTGCCTGCTTGCTTGCTGGCAAAGCGTTTGCCAACCTCCACAACCTCCTCCATACAGAGACGTCTACGACGTGGACGACAGGGAGATAGGCCAGCCAGCCAGCCAGACAGACAGATAGACAGACGTATAGATAGACCGACTTCAGCTTCAGCCTCGGTGGTGTTCTCAGCCTTCGGTTCAGTTTTTCATCCCCAACTGACCGACCACCCGACGGACCAACCAACCAACCAACTAACTCTGTGTTCATTCACTGCCGTCGACACGGCATTCTTCGTTCTCTCCCCCTTACCCGGCAACCACCCAGACACCCACCCGCCATCCGCCAATCCAACGAACTCGCCGCCGGAATTCGTACGAGGCCCCCCCTCCCGCTCGTGAAGATAAGCACGGAACTACAATACTGAAGGCGACGACGTTGACAACACCTACGGCAACAGCGACGATGAAGACGGAGAAAGTGAGAGAGCAACATTGCGTATATATATATATATATATATATATATATATATTTATATATATATATATGGGGAGAGAGAGCAGCAAAGGAGAGACGAGGATATATACTGCTGTCACGCTGTCGTCGTCTCTTGAGGACAAACTCCCGGGCTGCTGACAGAGAGTTGCGCGGCAGCACGGCCGCTGTCCCTCGCTTCGGACAGCAGAGAACCGAACAGAAGCTGACCAACTGAATAATAAATTTTGGACTTCTATTTGCAGCAGCAGCCCCAGCAGCCGCACCAGCCAGGGTGCAATGATCAGAGGCTGGTATGCAAGTTGTGCCACAGCACACAGCACATTGATCGTGCATTCCACGTCTATCGCCTCAATGCCACCCGTCGCTGCACAGATGAACCGATGGCTGGACGCACGACAATGAACACAGCGTATCTTTCTTTCCCCCACAATATTTCTCTCCTTCCCTCTCTCCCTATATATATATATCTCCGCGGACCGGGCATAGACAACAATGAATCGCATAGGTTTAGCTGTTTCATACGTTTTTAAGACACGTGTTGCGTTTCTTGAGCGAATAGGACTCATCACAGTCAATATATGTTATTATCACATATAATCCCTTTTATTGTCACATAAAAGGGTGTACGGTACAATCATCGTGGATACACATGCACTGTTATCATACGTCTTTCTGAATGAAAAAAAAACTCGTTCTCATGTTACTGCAGCGTACATCTAAAAAGTATCCTAGCAATTCACATTCGCGAAATTGACGTAGAGTAGATATGTTGTCTTGCATGAAAAATGAGTCAATATTAAAAACAACGTCATTTAGCACGTCTTGAGGACGATCCATAGGCATATCAGGAACGTGTCTTGGACGCTTTTTACTAACTTTCTGTATTTATACAGATAAGGCTCCTAGACAACCCAATTAAGGCTCCTGGTTTAAACTCAACAATAGAGAAAAATGGAAACGTGAGGGCCTCACGATAGGCAAAATTGCAGCCGTACTTTATATGGCAATAAAGCATGTCGTCGAGGGGATAGTGTCCCGAATTACTGAAAAGATAATCAAGAAGATTACCATCACACTCGCTGAACTACCGAAGCAGACGCACTACCTACAGCGGGAAAATGTGCTGCAGCGAGAGTTATACATAACAGACCTTTAGCGTAAACTTTAAGACGCGAATGCTTAGCTTCGTAAGCTGATACATTAATTGTACAATTTTCATATGTTTCCAATGGGTGTTTCAAAATCACTGGCTATGCTTCATAAAAACACATTATAGTGACAGCTGCGTTTCGTGGCTTGATTTACGGCTTGCTTAAATAATACTTTCTTTGCATCAATATCTGAGCCTCTTACAAGCGTATCGCTTTGGCTCTATCAGAGCTGCATTCGTTGGTCCAGATCCTCTTAGATGGCGACCGAGAGTAAAGCGTTCAATCGTGACATTGCACGTCTGTTGAATGTGTTTTTTTTTGTAATAGAAACCTACGAAATAATGTCGATATATTTTACAAATAATTCAATCAATTCGTGTTAGTCAAAAGGCACCAGAAGCGGTACAAGAACTGGTATGTTGAAATCCCTCGCTGAGTTCCGTTAAACTGCACTTTTTTTAAATAAATTGCGCCTGCATATAGAGTCCCTAACTGTACAGTCTGTAGAATTTTCACAATCCGAATCCTGGAATCCAGATCTTTGAAAAGCGCCTGTATTCTCTTGTGGAAAAGCGCCAAAAGCGATGTGCCAGGAATGATCTCACGGCATCAAAAGTAACTGCATGTATAGCGCTAATACTAGATCGTAACCGTTTAAAATGTGTTGTGTAACCTGTGGTTATATTATAAGAACTGACCAGATGTGCATATGTGTGAGAATGGATAGTGTACAACGATGTGTTTATGAACATATAGCACTTATTGTTTTTTTTTAGATAACGTGCTTTCACGTGCACACCGATAATACACGGTAGCGTGGAAGTTAGCTCGGGCAATATACTGCCACGTGTAATATGCACTAAAATCCAACCCCGTATGACCCTTGTCAAGCCAAGAAGTTAGTACCATTTATAATATTTTATCACCCTTACTTCTTTGGTTCTCGAGATCGAAGGAACCGTAGCCAATATCATGGCTTCGACCAAATCCTTCAAACCAATAATTTAGCCTGTAGCAATGTTTTCAGGATCAGAGTCCAAGATTTCAGACCCTTAAGAAGTGCCTGCACTATCCAATGGGAAAAGCGCCGAACACGATATACATAGAAAAGAGAAATCTTTAATGGGGTGATTGAACACCGATTAGTGAAACAAAATATTTTTATTTTCCAACAAATGTTTTATTTATGCTTCAACAAATGTTTATTTTGATGGCAAAATTGTCGCAGCAAAAGTAACGAAAACTTTCAAAAGTTTTATTTAAAAGAGGCATATTAGTGGTACTGGCAATAATAGACGATGGGGCTACTAAACATGCACCGATTACTCAGACCACCGATATTGCTCATGGCGATAATCTAAGTCCCCTGTTGTTCTCAATGTTAGTAAGCGAGCTCCCATTGGAAATACAAATTTGGCATTCACATGTCGAAATGCCGATGATTTAGTATTACTTATTATTTCCCAAATTTACTTTCACCTGCAGCAGTCGCTTGCAACTCTACAGCGCTATGTTGACCGGACAAAAGTAGAGAGAAAGACTCATTTTCATCGAGGAGGAAAACTGGCCAAAAGCATTGAAAGTGTGCCGCACTGACTTGGATACGTTAGTGTACTCACTCGCGTCGTCGCCGTTATTCGTTGAGGACTTGCAGAGAATGCACAGCCTACAGAAGACGACCACCTTCAAAAAACAAGTCTGCGATTGGGAAAGCAAAATGGCCGACATCGACGCATTGTTTTGTGAAACAAAAACAATGACGTCCGATTTGTGGAAAGGCTGCAGTTATGAGAACCGACAATTAGTCACCAGATTTGCCGTCTATAGCTTCCGCTTGAAGATCTGTGTGCGCGAGAAGTTTTATGAGGTCTCGCCAGAGTGCACATGCAAACTTCTATTTGTATCACCTTCAGCGTTACGAAACAGCAATTCTGTTATCTCAAGTCTGGAAATGTGATGCCTATGATGTATATGTGTCAACCAGTTATTGGTTAATAAAAGTAAGACTGTATGAGTCCCATGAAAAGAAAATACATTCCAAACATGCCAACGTTTGTGGCGGATTTTGGGCTGGGGGCATAATTAGAACAAAAAATCCCTTTAAAGGCGCTGCCTGGAAGGCACAAATTTGGGGCATTATAACCCAGTTTTGTATTCCTCGATTGGATTTATATATCTAAAAGGCACGTGGTTTTATTAGAATGGTACTACTTGTCACACATAAAATGAAACAATCGCGTTACTGCACGGGATATTCTGGAGGTTCCCGAGTCTAGTCATATTATTATTATTATTATTATATAGATACATCTTATCTATCTATCTATCTATATATATATATATATATATATATATATATATATATATATATATATATATGATTAAAGTTGTTTTAAATAAACGGTATTAAATAGAGAAAACTGTATTTTCTGAGAACTTAAGTTTTGCGCTTTTGTTGGCTGTTTTAAGAATACCCTATTAACTTGTAGACATACGTATAAATAAAACTTTGAACCTAGGAATGGGTATGTTCACATATGTGATACTATACATAAGCTAAGTTGTTTAACAGTTAACAAATACTACCAGAGTTACGGATGCTCAGATTTTAATTTGTTGTAGGTCAACTTATAATTATTATATGCGCTATTACCAGTTTGTTAAGAGGTATATATAAAGCAAAGTTTCGAATTTTTAAATGCGCTATAACGGAGTGTTTAAAATAAACGACGCCTTAAAGGGTTAATGTGAGTAATATACATATACACCACGCCTGGAATATATATATATATATATATATATATATATATATTGAAATGTATAGATACATTAATATTTACACGTCGAGTGTAAAATAAAACAACTGAAAAACATATAAATATATATGAGTGCCGTGTGGGCGTTTCCGCAGGTGTTACCTTCTCTTTGTAACCTTGTCCGGCTGTTTATCTCGATACATTGCATATCTAGTTTCGTTTCGTTCCGTTTCCTTCATTTCTCCCACATGTCCTGCCTTTGGCTCGCGAGCCGCCTGATCATTAGCGATAGCGTGCGCAAATCATGGCGGTAGAAATGTAGCAATGATTCTCGTCTTGACGGCTCCTCACTGCCACGAGCCGCCACAGTGGCGCTTATTGCTGCTGCTGTAGTCGCTTTGTTGTTTCTGTTGTCATCTATATTGTTGTTAGCGTAAGTGCTTTGAATCTTCTGCTATCTATGTTGTTGTTGTTACTGTAATTGTTGTGCATTTTGCTGTCGCTATCCATGTTGTTGTTGTTGTTGTTATTGCCTCTGTTGTTATTGATGCCAATTATGTTCTTCTAGTGCTGCCTTGACAGCCATTCGATAAGTTGTACACTTCGGCAGGCAGTACAATAGCAGCGGCAGGCAGTACAGACACAGAAGTGGTATGAGCGTACGACTTTCCGTATTCCTTGGCGGCAACTACAATCTCAGTCGCTTGGACCATTATTATCACTCGGACCTGCTGATAGTTGGGCCGTCTGCCTAGCAGCAGAGGAAAATCCGGAGCAGGAAGGGAGAAACCTCGTGAGAATAATCGCAGCAGTGTGTGAAGTAAATCGAGAAAGTGTGAACTGCGGAACCACAACAACAGCAACAGTAGCAACAACAACAACAAGGACGCAAACATAATAAATAATAATGGCATGCTGCCTTTTTTTACTGTCTTTGGGCTAAGCCATCGTGCTAGAAAGTTACAGTTCATAGTCTGCCTATGGAAGCTAATACATATAATAATGAGACGCTTACGCATGCTGAAGTCATACAGCGAGCGTAATGGTTGACTATTAATGCGCAGAAGACTAAGACCAAGACGTTCCGCTTAGGCTATGCACTCATAAGATCAGACAGATCGAATCTCAGTGGAGTACCTAGCGGGTTTGGAGTGGAACTTGTGCCTGAGTTCACGTATTTTGGTATCAAGCTGACCCCAAGCAACATCTCGTGCAGTGGGTCAACTCCAGTATAGTTGCCATGGCTTCAATACCATCTTCGCAGAAGCTCTTCGTCAAGTCCGCTCTTATCCTTTTCAATTGTGGCAACGTTTGGGATTACTTAAATATGGGATAAGCTCAAGGCCAACCATCTTAGCATCCCCCCCCCTTGATACGATGAACTGCAAGGTTTTCTAAAACCGTTTTGGGCCTTCCCCCGAACAGGCCAGGAACACGATTAACCTACTGTTTGGCCTGACTACGTACAGGGCAGTTTATCAAAGATATTTGTGCACGGTCGCTAGGAATGATGATGGAATATTTGTTTGTATAACTTCAGTGCAAAAAATCATCGACGATTGAGGTCGACGGTTCAAACTCCCACAACCACACCATCCCGTTGCTGCTGCTGGAGTGTTTATATATATATATATGTATATATATATATATATATATCTATTATATATATATATATATTACAAGGTGTTCTTATTTTATCGGTATTTTTTTACCTGTTTCAGATACATAAACGATAGACATATATGTATATACAACAGAATGTGTTCTCACTATTCCTGATATGTTTATTAGTTCTATTTTATTTTAAATGTGTTTGATGTAGATGCACATGTCCTACCATAGTTGACCTCAAATTGTGCCGTAGCTTGCTCTAGAATTATAAACATCCCTTCCACTGCACTGTTAGTACTCTAACTACTATTACTGTATAGTACGTCGATGATTTATCGTTGAAATTAAATTCGTATTGCAAATGGGCGCATTTGGCCCCGTCAAACGATAAGATAATCTAACGATATATATATATATATATATATATATATATATATATATATATATATATATATATTGAAAGCATTTATGTCTGGCTTAACCAGCGGCGAGGTAAAACATACGCCCTTCTCTAAATAGTACACCAGAGGACCTTTTAAATCTTCAACAACCGCATGGCTCGTTTCACCGTTCGTCGTTTACCGTTCTGTTCTGCAAGTTCTGCGAACGCCATCCGCACGTTCCGCTTGCTTCTGTGAAAGCTACGTAAGACGTCTTTTACTAATTCCGCCGCACAGAATCCACACCACGACAAACCAACGCCAGTCTCGGTCGGAAAACAACCTGGGCTTAGCGCCAACCCGGCACGACGACGCTGCCGAACCGTTTCGTTACGTGTATACGGGACCTCCAACGCGGAACAGCGAATCCACAACGACTTTGTCGTCTCATGTAGTCCATCTTTTCTTCTAACTCGTTACGAGACAGCTGCCTCCTACGCACCATGGCTCTCTCGCGCACTCTCTCTCTATCTCTCTCTATCTCGCTTCCTATATATATATATATATATATATATATATCTTCTTACGCAGGAATAAGCAGGGTGGGACAGAAGAGATTCACCAGCGAATTCAATGTTCTCTCTGACTGACGAAAGTTGGCCACCGCCGCCGGCCCCAGTGAAAGCAGCTAGACCCGTCAAAAGCCCCTGCGCAGTAGCAGTCGAAGCCGGAGGGGGGGGGGGCAGGGCAGAACGAAGGCTTAGGAACGAGCGAACACGCTGAAACTTTCTCTGTTTCGGCCGCCGCTGAAACTATCGCGGTCGCCGGCTTCGCCATCTTGCATAACTCAGTCAACCAGTCTACCAACCGACCGACCGACCGCCCGACCAGCCAACCAATCAACCAGTCAACCAGTTAACAGGTAAACGAATATTGAATTCGCAACCCATTATTGTTGTTGTCGGAAGCGCTGGCGCAACCCGTTATTGTTATCGGAAGCGCTGGCGCTGCTGCTGTTGCTGCAACTACTGCTACTTCTGCTGCTACTGCTACCGTTGTTCCTTCATCCTCATCAACGTCTTCGTTGCGTAGGAATAGCTGAAAACCGCAAAGGCCCACACAGCAAACGATTGCTGAGCGATTGAGCCGAGCCAGCAGCCAGCAAGCCATCGAACTACTGCTGACAAAGAACGAGATAGGTAGGTAGGTATGTAGAAATAGTTCGAGCAAGTCTCCTAACTCGACGAAAGTCGATGCAGAGCGGTAAACGCCTAACTGGAGTTGAAGTAGAACAATCGTTTGACTACAACTGCAGCTGTAGACTGCGTTTCTCAGTCCTAATAGCAGTAGGATCTGTAATCAATTGCGACGGTGATCATCATGTTTCGGATGACGACGCAGTGGTGAGACGGTGATGATGATGATGGTGGCGACGATGATGATGCTGGTGATGATAAGGAGGGTTGGGATAGTGATGATGAAGATGGTGAGCATGGTGACGATCAGGGTGGTGGCGATGAGGGTGCTGGCGAGGTTGATCGCCGAAGTGCACGATGCCCTTGAAAAGATGCACGAAATCGAACGGTCTACCTATCAATCTACGGCGTACTACCGCGATATCATGCTGAGCGAGAATCTCGGAGTGTGGGTGGGAGCGTATGTACTTTCTCTACTGCCGCATGTATGTACTTTCTCGGCTGCTGCTGTTGTTGTTGTGCTGACTGATGTTGCTGATGGGAGCTGGTGGATCTTTTGCATTCGCGATTGTTTACTCGTTTTTTTATAGAACGAGGACGGCGACCTATATACGTCGCTTCGACGAGTCAGCCACCCGTCAATCAGTTGTTGGCTGTCGGCAGTATTGCCGATTGATGAATTCATCGATTTGTCGTACCGACGTCGTTTCTCTGCCTACCTCCCTGCTTGCCTATCTGTCTGTCTATCAAACGCAGTGAGGTGAGCTTCAACCCTCCTCAAGGTTCTGACAGCTTATCGGAAGCACCGGGATGCCGGTCTGTCAGTCAGTGTTTTTTTTTCCAGCTAACTATGTACGCGCTGCTGTATAAGCTTCGGGGGAGTCGAAGATGGGGCTTTAGTTGGGGCATCGTCGGCAGCGGCGGCGGCGGCCACGCCGGCAAGGCCGACAGCGTCAACCTTAGAAATGAACGGGTTACGCTTTGGAGCGGTGCGCTCTGCTTACTCCCCCGCAACGCCCCCCCCCCACCGACAATCTTAAATCAATGTAAAAAGAAGACATGATGATGGGAGACGAGTCTTGCCCTCCTCCTATCTAGAACTACCGATAACAAAAGTAAAAATAGCATCAACATCAACAACAACAACGGTATCAGCCGCAACACAAGCACGGAGCGCGGAAGCAAGATCAAAAAAGTTTGCTTGACGGTGAAAAACGATGCGGTTAAGCTTAAACACGTGACGACTAAAAAATAGATAAAAATACCAGGAAACGAAGGCCACGCAAGCGAGAACGAGACGGAGCCGAAGGCGACCACCAAAAAATTCACCCGACCACAACGGTAACGATAACAACAACAGCGGCGGTAACGATAGAGTAGACATATAGTAGGATATGTACGTAGGCTACTCGCACAGCTGAGGTTTACGAGGTGCCTACGAAGCCATCCTCCAACGGATGTCTGTGGCTTTTTTCCGTTGAAGTCTTAACCCATTACTTTCGTCTTCGATCTCGTTGTCGAGGTCGCTCTCTCGGGAAGACACTAGGCTCGCCTTGAAACGAACGATTGGGCGCCATTGCGTCGTGTCTATTGTGAATCGGAGCCTCGGGGCTTCGATTCACAATCGGCCTAGAAAAAGCCGTCGAAGGAGTTGAATCTGCTACGGATCGGTTGTGTGCCGTCTATATGGGAGAGGCGTCTGCGGTTAGGCGGCCAACTGTGAAGATCCCATTTGCGTTGATGAGCTTCATCCGGTGAAGGTGAAGTGAGTTGCTCTTACAAGTGTGAGGAAACGTTGGAAGTTTGAAGGGGTCGAGAAAAGTTGTTCATAAATTGGTGGCTCGCGTATGAAATATGTCGTCATATTTCGATGTACTAAAGTCATCTTCATTTGGTTGTGACGACTGAATAACTGCGTTCCGGTGCTAACATATTCCTAATAGACCCATCATCTTCTTCAGCCATCGTCCACGCATTTAAACTTGCGGGCGGTTACTAGTGACCGCCTAAATGGCAGTAGTCCAATCGTATGCACACAATATGTGTAAGAGATAAATTCAATTAGCCGTGCTTAACAAGTAATGTAAGAGAGCTGTAAATTATTACTAAGCAACTTATATATATATATATATATATATATATATATATATATATAATATATATATATATATATATATATATATATATATATATATTATAAATTTCAATCAAGTGCAATAATTAAAATACGGAAGAGTTTAACAAAAGCTTCAATTGTAGCTTTCTATATTTGCCAATCTAGTTATAGCTACTACAAAGCAGAGTACATAGTGCTAAATAATAGCCGGCGCAGATATTGAGAAGGCAGCTCTTCGTAAAAGAAGAAATAAGTTTGCCCTTCTAGTTATGTTGCAGAAGAAAAGCACATGGCAACGTATTATAACAACCGACTAAGTAGACTAATGTAATTGCTTTATTGCTGTAAGTCTTCATTTTAAGTGCGATCACCAGAGCTTCGAATAGTCCTACGACGGTTTGGGGCAAGGGAAAGCAACTAATTAACCTTGTTTTTTAACCTTGTTTTTAAATCATATGACATGTAATATACCTTTTTGGTCAATAAATGAGAAGATGATTAAGTGCTATATCGTAAATTACCAGTTTAGCGAGTAATATTTTTTACAGGTCTGATGGTAATGTATCTACCTAGCGGCACTACAATTTTAAAAAACGGTCTCAATTGGTTTCTTATTTACAGCCTCCGTATACATTACAGCTAGTATTTGAATACGCTCAAAAATATTGCCTTTAATATCGAATACAACGCAACTTTGCTTAAATAGCAGAGGCACAGACTCATATATAGGCTTTGTTTGTGTGCACGTTTTTAGAGCGAGATATCATTAAGTAGACTAGTAGCATTGCTAGCAACGTTGTGTGTATGCGTATCTAATAACGAGAAAGTAAACCGCGAGTTTGATTGTTATTACGGACCTAGCATGTGATCATGAAAAAAACACATTTTTGGTTTGTCCAACGTATGCAATAGGGTGTCGTTTACCGTCAATAGCATTTCACATGCTTCATCAAGCAGTGCAAACGATAAAATAAGGCTTTCATAGCCGTCCATTCATTAATCGACTATGTAAACCAACACACCGAGACTACCGAGGAGCAGCAATTCGTGAGCAGATTAAAGCTGCAAATTTCAAAAGTCCGCCAAACAGATCGAAGTTAAAGAAAATCCAGGCCTGCCCCTCCGGCACAGCATCAGCAGCGCCTCACACAAACCGTAGAGTGGCCATCCTAGTGGGTGGGATTCGACGTCGTTATTTAATGATTGAGAGGCCCTTCTTGCGCGTCCGATAGCGTGAAACCTCTTTGTCAATCTGGCTCTTGGTTTGTCTGCCTGTCTTGCTTCCTTCGTAGTTCGAGTCATTGGTTATTGGCGACCAACGACCATTAAGAGCCTTTCAATGCCGACTTACACGGCAGCTGAGGCGGCCATTCCGGGAACTGTGCTAGAGTCATTCTACAGAGCAGCTCTTAGAAGCAATGGAATGGTACGTCAGTGCACTGAGGGCATCGTTTCGACGCCGACGCCACCAAAAACAACAACAGCAACAATCATAACAACAACTCACATTCTCTCTCTTCGCCCTAATATCTCAGAGCACAGTCGAGACCAGGCCGCTTCTGTTGTTTATCAACAGCAGCGGCCTGGTCTTTGACGTTTCCAGCCTGATAGGTCCTGCTCTTCTAGGTCCAGAAAAGACGAAAAAAGTCACCATCATGATCATCCTAAGCGTCATCATCACTATCATCGGGACGTCGTCGTGGCACTGGGATGTTTGTAGAAAGATGGTGATGATTCTCAAATGATGAGTCTGCTGAATCATTTGAAGACAGCTAGATATCTTCATCGGCCGACTTTAGTGGGTTCTATTTTTCTATCACGCGCGCTGTTTTCCCACAGGAACGCGCCAGTGGGCGAGGGGGGTCGAGGCCTGGCAATCCGATCTAACAGAAATCTAAGGAAGCTGAAAAACAGCCGCCGGGGACGTATTGTCGCCGCAGTTCGAAGATCTGTTACAGTTCCGTCGACGGCCATCACAAACGAGCCCCACAGGTTGTGGACATCAACAAAGTGGAGAATCGCCAATTGATTGTGATAGTACTATAATGATGATGATGATGCTGATATGACGACGACGACAATAACGGTCAATATATATATTTATATATATATATATATATATATATATATTTATATATATATATATATAATACTTGATCTGCACTGACTTGGAACATTGACTTACTAAAGGCCGACAGTTAGGGGGACTTCCACGACTTTTGTTTAACGCCTACGACCGAATCATCAATTAGCATTGGCGATATCAATTACCATTGCGCAATGAGAATCCGTACAATGTGTTCCGTAAACGTCATACCGTTCGCCGTTCAAACGCAACAACAGCGTGGCCGATAGCCGCAGTGATTTATCCGCCTATTCTGCGGAATACTTACTGAGGTGCAGCAAACCGAATGAACGATAGCGTACGAACGTAAAACATTTGACCATTAGAGACCACAGGACCATGGGTTTAGTGCCGAGAAGACGGAGAGAGAGAGAGGAGAAAGCGGGACAATGAGATTGCATCAAGAGTGATGAGAGAGAGAGAGAGAGATTAGTTTTAGAGAACAGAGGAGGATCCATAAGAGCGGGGGAAATAGCAAGACAGAGATTTTACTTCACGATATTATATTAGTGATGTCATATATTATATAATATTTTCTATAATATATATATATATATATATATATATTAATATATATATATATATAGTAGATATATATATATATTATCTAGATATTATATTATCCGCACCACTCTATTTTTCTTTCTAGGTGTATGTGCAAAAAGGGTTGTTCAATATCGTTTTCGGTGTAAGAGAATCTAAGAGTTATCGGTCTTTGCAATATCCTAGACTATATATATATATATATATATATATATATATATATATATATAAGTTCGTATACATATTTATTTAAAAAAATATTTATTTAAGCATCTAAAGGATTTTTGATCCTTCAAACATGCTCCCGCTACAATGCACTTGCGCCACCTTATTTTTTACTCTTCAAAATGTATTTTAAAGGCTTTTCGGAATCGAACTTTTAAACATACATATGTTTTATTTTCCAATAACATCGCATTTTAAACTGGTACATAATTACAATACAGTTAATTCATATATACAAGTTGAACACTTTAGCGACCGTCCCACCGGGCAAAAAGTGCAAAGACCGCCGATGCGTCAGGCAGCTCGCTGCGTGGTATTTAGCGCATATCTGCGAGCAGAACCGGCAACGACATTGATCGCCAACTTGGTGAAATTCTTGGGTCGAACATACCAAGTAATGATAGCCATGCACAATGTATCTTGTGTACACGTGCCGGCTAGTGCATGCCATTCCATCCCAAAGCTCCCTGGCGAGGTACACATCCAATTGCGCTACCTCTGCCGAGGCCTCGGTCACTTTTCCCTGCCACTCCAACAAAAATTGCTGAGAAGGTCCTGTAATAGGTGACCTAAGCCTGACTCTGATTGTTTCTACTGCCGGCCCGCATTCCGCTAGCAGGTACACGAAGCGGCTTCTTGCCGTCCGCGGTAAGCAAATGATCCGCTCTATATATATATTGTGAAGCATCTTTCTAGCTGCGCAAAATTTGCCGCTGAATTCATTTTTTAAAGCTAAAGCATAGAGCCTAGATCTGTACATAGGACATTTCATATAAATATGCATACATATACGTATATATATATATATATATATATATATATGTCGTGTCGAATGGTGGCAGTTGTAGTTGTGATTGTTTAAAGTGGCAACGCATTGCACTGGCAACGATATCTATATCGGCATGTTTATCATCATCGTCAGAAGCTTCGCTCACCTATGTGGTCATCTGTTTATTTGGTGTTTCGGCGAACTATATAATAGTACGGCAGAAAACGAGTCCACGGCAACAACAGCCGATGACGCGCCCCGGATGGCTGGCATACCATTAACCATTCATCATTCGACAAGTACTACAAAGTAGTGCGAGAAGAGTTGTCCATTCTACTCCTCAACATTTTCTTCTCTGTTGATACTTCATGATGATTTCATGTACGGGCCCGTTGATGACCCGTACAACAGCGTGGACAGCATTGCAGCAGCACGATGCATTCGAGCCGGACGGCCGGCTTGTGGGGGTTTGTGCACCCTCTGCTCACCCCCGGCCCAGCCCCGCCTCGCCTACAGAGAAAACGGGTCTAGCCCGGTAATGATAGCGTATATGGTCTAAGCTAAAGACCTCCCCCCCCCCCGACTAGTGCGCTAGTCATGGTTGCCATTATATCCACCGCGGTGTCGCCGGTTCGATTTCTGTTGTTGATCTAATTTGTTTTGAGCGATGCTCAATTGATAGATAATATAGTATAGAAAATATAGGATCTCACCGCTGAGAGTCAATGGCCGTGCTGATGTCGCGTAGAATGCTGTTAGAAAAATCCTAGCTATCTCAACACGTACGGTACGTTGACTATATATATATACCTTACGGTCGACGATACCCAAGCCGGCCGCTTGTAGGGGAAGATGCATGATATATAGCTAAAAAACAGCTTTCATACAAAAAATAATGTTTTTAAATTCTAGATAATGAGAGCGCGTGCGCTAATCGAAAGAGATAGATCGGGTATAGTCGTAGTGGTTCGTATACATATTTATTCGTATATAATTAAAATTCGTTACTTATTTTGCCATCTCTTTCTCTCGCTGTGTTCGTTTGTTTTTCAATTGTAGTTGTTGTAGTTGTCGTAGCTGTCATTGTTGCCATTGCTGTTGTTGTTGTTGGTGTTGTTGTTGTCGTCGTTAATGTTGTTATAGTGGTAGCAACAATCCTAGCCCTATCAGCACTCCTCGAGCACGATGGTATTATTATTACAGCAAAGCAAGTCTGCGCTTGTGTTACCCTCACCTGTATTCCTCACTGTAAGAGCTGCTTGCCCAGGCAGATCCGCAGGGCGACTGCAATTCGTCGGTGAGACGCGTCCTGCACACAGACCTAGACAGACAGACAGACAGACATACGGACAAGCAGGCAGGCAGACGTTTGCCTAACTATACAACGATGCCAATGAGGATGGCGATCAACAAAACGAACGAAGTAGTAAACCATGCAGAACCATGCAATACTGACGAGGACGACAACACACGAACCGAAGAGAAACAGTGGACAGAGGACAGAGGAACGAACGGTAGAGAGAGAGATGCCAGGTATACGAGAAGGAACAAAAAAGAGCACAAGAGAGAGAGAGAGGTGGAACAATAAGATGGTGGGTGCTTGCTGGAATAGAAACTCCAGAAGTGACGAAAAGAAACTTACTTGCTCGCAGTAATAAGACAGCAAAGGGGCATAATTAAAGACTAGCTGCTAACAACAACAGCAATACCAGCGGCAGCAGCAGCAACAACAACAACAAGGCCAAGCTGACGCTTCCCCCAAAGGCATCAACATAACCATAATTATCATCGCCATCGTCATAATCATCATCATCATCATCATCACCCGAATCAGCATAATCATAATTATTACTAGAAGACGTAGGCAAAACGCATATTCGTCTATGGTGGGAAAAGTTTTTTCCTTTCTCAGGGAAACCTGCAGAGCGATACTGCAAGAAGTAATAGTGGTTCTTACAGCAGGTATCACGACGGGTGTAACCACCGTGTTGACGACGGACGGTCATGCTCGACCCAGCTGCAGTTGCAGTTGTTGCTGCTGCAGCTGCTGTTGTTGCTGTTGTTGTTGTTGTTGTTTGCCGGCGCCGCCAGGTGGCGCCGCGACCCCAGCAGTTCCGTCTAGCAGACGATATCGTCGACGTCATCGGCGTCGCCGTTGTCGTCGTCGCCGCCGTCGCAGCAGCGGCGGCGGCGGCGGCGGTTGACAAGTCCAATGTGTGTTGACACAAGCACGGCGAGCAAACACGGCGACAGCATTTACGCTAACGCACGCATCATACACATACTACTACTACTACGACTACTACTATGTAGAAATGTAGAGACCCAGCGGCGAACCAGCAGCCGCAGCAGCAGCTTGAACAGCAGTAATTATTCATCTGGCAGCGACGGCCAAGTGAACGGCGGTGACGGCAACAATGGTTGGCCGACATCAGGACGAGGAAGAGGATGATGGTGGTGGTGGTGTTGGTGGTGGTGGATGAACGGACGCGAACGGTTTATTTGACGGCGGTCGCGGCCGCCGCTGCTGCTGCTGCTGCTACGGTTAGATGTTGGCGACATCCGTTGCCGAGAGATAGGAGACGATGGAGGAGACGACGACGACGACGACGACAACAACGCGGCAACGACAAGCTTGACTAAAACGAGCCGACAGTGGTGTCGATGAAAGCAACAACAACAACCCCAACGACAACAACAACAGCGGCGTCCGTCACTTACCACCGACTTACGGTCGACGGATGAGCGACGCAAGCCTTGTCACCATCATTAGCATTAGCATCAGCATCAGCATCACCACCACCACTACCACCACTACCACCATCACTAGCATCTTCATCAACATGATCGCCATCTACCCCCTTCAACATCATGATAATCATCTACCCTCATCAACATCATGCTCATCATCTACCCTTATTAACATCATGATCATCATCTAACCTCATCAACATCATGACCATCATCTACCCTTATTAACATCATGATCATCATCTAACCTCATCAACATCATGATCATCATCTACCTTCATCATTATGATCATCATCTATCTTCATCAACATCATAATCATCATCTACCCTCATCAACATCATGATCATCATCTACCCTCATCAACATCATGCTCATCATCTACCCTCATCAACAACATGATCATCATCTACCTTCATCATTATGATCATCATCTATCTTCATCAACATCATAATCATCATCTACCCTCATCACCATCATCGTTACCATCGTCATAGTCTCGCTGTCGTGTGGTAGCAGCAATGATGATGATGATGATGGTCGTGGTCGTGGTCGTCGTCGACGACGACTCATCCCGCTAACGTCATCTCAAGCTCCGTCGACAGCAAACCGCTGAAAAAGATGACAGCATCGGCCGATCAACTCCGCGCGACACAGTACAGACGGTGGCGCCATCTATGCACAGCACCCGGCAACCATAGGAGGGGCTAAACGGCTGTTGGGCGGGCGACTGGCCGCCGGCCGGGCATGCATGGCTGGCTGGCTAACAGACGAACGGACGGATGAACGATTGGACAAATAGACAGACAGACACGGCCAGACGAATATTGTATGCACAATGACTGTTGGGGAAACCCTGGGGATATCTTAACATGTCCGGCCCTCGGTGCATTGAAGATATACTACGTCAGGTCAAGTTCCAAGCCCGTAGGAGACGACGGAGGATAGTCTAGAATTAAAAACAACCTCCTTACAAAATGTTTTTAATTCTAGACGAATGTATGCGCACATACATTCGTGCATCGAGAATGAGGTGATGGGTGAGATGCGCGATTGAATGAAAACAGAGGGCCAGCGGTGCCGATGGTGTCAGCAGAAGGTGGCCTACACGGCCTATAAACAAGCAGGGCCAGCCTAGAGTAGGTAAATCGGTAGTGGGTAGAAGCGGCCGAGGGTTTGGGAGGCCGGGGGGTGGCCACTACAAGGGCCCTCGTTCCCCCCGGCGGCGACATTAGCGGAGAGATGCCGTCTCTGCGACACTAACAACGGTGACAACGTCTCTGGCACCACTCGACGGCATGACGCTCATAGCGAGAATGGAGGACGAAAGTAGACAACAGGCTATAAATAGGAATATACGCCAGAAAAAATACGTTATATATGCCGCAGCCCCCTTCTCCCTTCCTCCCCCCACCGACGATGTTCTGAAAAGCGCGCCGAAATACAAAATTCAGTCATGTGTGGAATTATACATTTAGTCGTTCGTTCATTTATTCATTAAACTTTGAATTTGTCGTGTTACTCATCTCGCGCGACTAAGGAGTTGTCTTATTTGTACAATATCGTACTTGGTTTTGTAGAACAAAACTTTGTATGATACTGTCCTATATGTTAAGCTGTGTCTTAATTATCCTACCTGCATATATGCTGTTTTACAAAAGTAACGTTTTATGATTAAGATTATTATTATTTATTAAACTAAAGTTTATTTATTTAATCTTGTTTTTCTTAATTATTTCCTATACGGGAATATCTTGCGAAAGTATAAGATTAGTAGGAATAAAGTGCTTTAATCTTAGCCCCAAAACGTGCGTTGAAAGTGGCCCTATACTACATCTCATTCGAAGAGTTGATTAAGAGCTTCGATAAGAGCTTCTTCGCAAGTGCTTTGCTGTTGTTGGTGTGACAGAATGTTGTGCCAAATAGATTCCTCGAATCGGATTCTTCGAATATCGATGCATTAGTAGTGAATTAGCCCGTATCGGTGTCAACAACGTCCTGCGATAAATTTGGTCATAAATAAATTGGCGACCTGTTAAACCGTAACGCCGGTGAGTCCAACATTGGCAGTATGAATGTAATGTCTCAGCTGGCTATTTACACGATTAGTCATTACTCGGTGAAACGAAAGGACAACAGCTAATGATGTTTAATATTTACATGAACTATCTGGTATATTGCTAATATTAAAGCGAAATATAATATGATGGTATGACTTATAGTATTAGAAATATGCCGCTGCCATTTTGCCAGCGGCTGGCTACGAAATGCTACCGAAAGTTGCTATGTCACAACAGAGTGTAGTCTGTTTGTGAGCAAAGTGTTAACACTTACAACAGAGTGTAGTTTAGGTATATTAGTAAATGCGGTCTATGCCTGCAAGCCTCGAATGATTCATGCAAGTTTGCCCAGACTTCAGACATTTTGCGTCAGACGATTTCGCGCAATATTAACGTTTTGCGGTAGTATTTGTCATTGATCGTAGGCTGCAAAAATTTGTGAAAATTGATTGGCTTGTAGTTGGAAAAAACAGTCAAAAGAACCCTGGTGTTGGATCTGCTCTGCCTGGATTTCTCTGATCGAATCTCTCCTTGGAAGCACCACTGGGAAGATTGAGCTTGGATCTCGATGTCGTGGCCATTTACCCATGACTTGTCTCTTGTAATCACTCTCTAAAGCAACCCTGGGACTTCTGCTCTCGCCTAAAGGTCAAATTCGGATATTTCTTAAGTGTTCGTTTGCTGGAAATTCTGCATTTTTAGAACAAGCTCGCTGTCAGTCCTCTAACGCCAAAAATATGGGTTAAGACTGTTACAAATGGTTCATGAGATACCTCCAATTTCTCAGGTATCTGATAAAAACTCGACAATTGTTAAGTACGATATCACGAGCGTTCTTAACGTTTCTTCTGTTATTGACGTCGAGGGCCTTCCCGAACGGAGGCTATCTTCGGTCTCTTTACGTCCGTGGCGAAGTCGTTGCAACTGATTTGTTGCTCCTTCATTTTCGGCTTCTTAAAACTTGCTGAATCTTCTTTGTTTACTTCGTTGAACCAATTGGCACAAAATGTTGTCTGTGTGTAGGCAACGGGCCACCCGGCCCCTCTAGGCAAAACAGATTGGAAGAAGATTGGTGATTTTCGTACAATTTTTAAAATAAAAAGTAGTAGAACAATATATATATATATATATATATATATATATATATATATTTTTTTTTATTGGGACTGTTTGCTTTAGACGGCAAATTTATTTAAGTTTAACAATTCTTTATTGAGCTTGAAATTTCCATAATTACATAAATTTAAACAATTCTTACTATTCAGGGCATTTTGCAAAAAAGGCTATTGCCCGTGTCTGCAATATATATATATATATATATATATATATATATATATATAATTAATTCTGATGTATGGCTTTCAAGTGTGGTACCCCATGAATGAGAAAGATAGGCGACTACTGAGGTGTATGATCAAAAAAGTCACAGGCCGAATTTCTTATCGTTGTTACGTCCCACACATACACGCAAATCGTTAAATCGTTGTCAAAGACATCATAGACACTTTTAATGAATTAGACTGTACATTTACCGATTACGTTTTTCCAATGAGGGGTTTTACAGTTTCTATTTTAATCGCATACCCATGACTGCAAGATCTTAAGTGAGACACTAGTCTTAATGCATAGCTCGAAAACAGGTCGTCATATCGCTGTTTCCCTGGCGAGTCACTAGGATATGCAAGTGACGTACCCCCAAAATGACAATGATCATTTTTATCTCATACCAAATTCCTATCCTTCATGTAAATTTGGCGCTTCTTCAAACAAATAATGTATATATATATATATATATATATATATATATATATATATATATATATATATATATATATATATATATATATATATATATATATATATACACCAACCCTTGTTCGAAGGATTGTACTTCACTAAATGGATTCTACTTCCTCCCGAGGTAATCAATCACCCTCAACGACGTTCACATTCTCCAATGATAAACATCAATAAGACGCACACTGGATACGATTAGCAATCGGTATCGTTTTCTTGGCGTTGTAAACTCCGCCATTGTAGATGTTGATGTCATTGTGCCGTCTCTCATTCCCGCGTTATTACTGTTAATGCTGTTCTTGTTTTTGTTATCGCTGTTGTTACCAGTATTATGGTCGTCGTCGCTTTTCTTTATATCGCTACTGCAGACATATATTGTAAGCGAATCCGGCATGTCCGGAGGGGCTGCTAGCAGCGCTCGAGATCGTCGAGGCAAAACAAGCAGAAGAAAAAGATCCGGACATGGATGGGGACAGGACACAAATGATGATGGCGTATCCGTTGTTGTTGTTGTGGTTGTTGTTGTTGTTACTGCTGCTGCAGCTATTTGGCATCGTGTAGACGATGACGACAACGACAACAGAAGCACCAACCATAAAGACAAACACAATAACAGCAACAACAACGACAACGGCAACGCCAAAGAGAACCTAAACTGCGCGGCTTGTGGTGTGTAATGGCCAATGTGTACTGCCGCTACTGTTTGCTTGTCCATAATGACAGCGAGCAGCCTTCGACAAGGCTCAATTGGCGACACGGTCGGCGGTGAGTTAACGTGACCGGTACGCGGTCATTTAGGGTGGCCTTTACTCGGTTACCCCCGGGGCCTATGCCTTACTATTCCACCCTACTCCGCTCGCTCCCCGCGTCTCCGGCTAGTTTTGCCCTTCGCCCACGTTAGCTGGACCTAGCTTAGCGATGACAATAAACGTGCTCAGCCCATTAAGTGTATTCCGCTGGGTACTGAGGAAGCTCAATTATCGCACCGTGCCGAAGAAGAAGAAAAAGAAGAAAAAAGAAGAAGAGAGAGCGGCGAAGAATTCGAGCGCAGAAGAAGCGGAATAAGCACTAGAACAAGATATTGAGGGAAGATATATATATATATATATATATATATACGATGGGAACACGACAGAAAATGGTCCAAAAGCTTTAGTCGAAACGTGTCCTACTATCTTCTAGAAGCGCTGCACAGCATAGACGAAGATATGTGCGCGCTTCGGTTGTCGTCCCTCGTCGATACGCAGTTGCCGTACTGCGTCGTTGCGTACCCGTGTCGTTGTGGCCGGCCGGCTTAAGGCGGCTAACAGGTATCAGGCGCAGTGCTTCGTTGATTTCGGCGTCCCTTGTCTACCATTAACTCTCTGCTAGCTCTCTGCTTGCTCTTGTTCGTCGCTTAGGTTTGGCTATATCGCCGCCACCGCCACCTCCGCCGCCATTCGAGGCCATAAGAGCCATTCTGGCCAATAGGCCCAATTCCTACCCAATCGGAGGCCCGCTGCTTAAGCTCAACCTCATCTTGTCCTCTTCGCGAGCCCCGGCCGGCAGGCCATTCCGTGCCGTTCTACTTGTTTATTCTTTCTCTGCTTTTGCGCTTCTACAACAACAACAACTTCACTACCCCCTACTGTTAGTGACAGTACTTACTATAGGCTAGCCTACTACATACTAGACGGTACGTACGCCCTTTGGAATGCGCTGCAAGTCGCCCCTCCTATATTGGGTGAGACCTGCGTTTGTTAGATTTTGTCGTCACGTTGGTGCGCTATTTGTCTGCGCCTTCGGATTTCATCTTAACCAGAATAGCCAGCCAGCCATCTAGTTTGTTGCAATTGATGCTCTTATTGTTGCTGTTGTTGTTATTGTTGCTTACATTGGAACACCAAAGAACTGCTGAAGGTATGAGCCGCCTTTATGAGAAGATAAAGATGCAGCCGATTGTATATGCAGCAAAAAGTACAGGTGAAGAACACGCAAATGTTTCTTCAGGTAAAATATTACTGCCATTGTATATAAATATTGCAATTAGTTATTTTTTAATATAATTATCATTGCACATATTATGCATATCTAAGAGTTTATCGGAAGACGGAAGCCTTAGTATATTTTTCGATTCTTTTACTAACGTATATTAAGCCCGCACAGCTAAGCAAGACAAGTTCCCTCGGTGCTCCTCAAAGCATGCGTGCAAAAAAAAAATAATATATATATATATATATATATGCATGCATCGCTCGGTAGCGCTTCGCACAAGATTTGTCATTATAGCTAAAATCCGCAGCCACGTTCGAACTAACACCCATTACAGCCAGTTGCCCTCTAGGGCATTACGTCGTTTAAAAATTATCTTTTTGTTTATCCTGATCGGATGATAATCATAGAATATGATCTACAAACCCCACTATTTGCCACGGTTACGTGGTGGCACCAGGGCCACCATATCCCAAATGTAAAGCCATTACCAACTCAGATCTGCAATTAGGAGTTCAGCACTCAGTAGACCTGCTAAAAAGTGTTATTCTGTGTTTACTCACCCGGGTCTTTTTATCTTTAGCTTCGGTAGCTTCCGCTTCTAGAAGTGTCTTGCTATGCCGGTTCCTCCTCCACCTCCGGCAGGTAGGCTGTCTCTCTCTGACCATTCAATGAGAAAGTCGTTTTTACAATAAGCGTCCCGTGACTTTCCCCTTCTTCTTCTTCTTCTTCTTCGCCTTTCTCGTCTTCCTTTTCTGACAAGTTGCCTTGCATGGCAACATCGTATACGCATATGTAAAGTGTGTGGGCATACATGAGCGGCTCTCGGAGCTCCCGGGCGGCAGACCTAGCAACGCTCCGACGTTTCGGGTGGCAGCACACACGAGAGGCCGCGGCTGCAAATCCGCTCGCGTGCGGAATTGCGTGTCGTCAGATCCTTTAGCCAAGCCTCGTAGCAGGACTCAAAGCCTGGCCGCATTGCGGTACCGTTGTGTTGTGTGCTGGGGCGGCCACCCCGATCGACGTGCAGGCCAAACGGCGCGACCGTCGTGTCCGTGAGCGGGGACAGTGCGCGCCAGCGCCGGCGATCGTCACGCGACACGTTCGAAATCCCCCGGGGCTGACAGCTGTACCCCCGACCATGGGCAATTGGCCCTTCCGGTCTTGTCTTAAAGGCTCCCTGCTGTTGAAGAAGAAGCCCCCCTGACCCCTTCCGAAGAAGAAGAAGCCTCCTCTTCGAGTGGTTTATGAGCCGGGTGCGTCGGAAGCTCAGAGCAAGCCAGCGACGTACGAGAAGGGCCACGGTTGGCCGGCCTACCCTAGGCTGATCAGACCGACCGCTGAGGTTGAGAGGGCCAGCGTCTTGAGCTGCAGCACCAGCAGCACTATCACTGCCACCGCCATATCATCAGTGGTTGCTTGGTTGGTTGCCGGGCTTATTTTTGTGTGTTTTGGTCGCAGGCAGCCCATGAATTGCTACGTTCAAGAGCAAGCAGGAGCCGCCTGAAATGATCTTCTTGAGCTTGAGTCCGTCGAGTGCGGTGCAGAGCGGCGCGGCAACAACGGTAGCAGCGGCAGCAGCCACAATAACAATCACAATGACGACAACAACTACGCGACGGCACGGGACGAAGGTTAGGGTCAGATCTAATGGAACATAATAGCACCATCGGCCGTCGTCGTCGTCGCCGCCACCGGTTACAAGGAGAACGGCCCACGATAGATAGCCCGATAGATGGATAGTTAGCTGGATATGGAGAAGAAAGCAGGATATGGGTTGTAAATTCTCGTTTAGGATAATCCTCCATGCGCCCACCTATCTGTCCGTCTGTCTCTCTGTCGATCCTGGTGGTTTCCCATGATGGGCTCCTTCCCCAGCATTTCCTCTTCCCGTTCCTCTATTTCTCTTATTTTTTTTCGCCTTGTTTCTTTTATCCCCCCTTCCCATCCGTTTATCTCTGTCTCTCTCTGTACCCCTCTCTCTCTCTCTTGTTCTGCCCGTCCCTTGCTGCACACCCAGTTAGCTGACGGCCTGTGAAGAGTCTGCTCACGGAAATAACCTCCCTCGGCGCTGATGTACACGCAAAGCCCGTTTAGCTCCTATTTGGTTCTCCAGTGCACCCCTTAGCCCATTCTACGTCCATGTACCTCCCCGCGTTCGTCGTGTAGAACCCTGAGTGGATTGTCGGCGAAGTGGAATGTCGAAGACAAAATTACAGCCCTATACCCTGCCCAGAGAGCATCATATCGGCTCCGTCAGGCTTGAGAAGGAAATAGCCGTGCTGCGCGAATTGCGCACTATGATGCTTTTTGCGACCCGTCCTCATCGGACCCCAATCAAGTACTGCGCTGCGGAGGTAGACAGGAAGAATAACCGGGTAGAGAAATGGGAACGCTGGTCAAAGGGCGGAGGCCAACGTCAACGATAATAGGATGGCTACCTTTAGCGTCGACCGATCGACGTTTTTGACGAGACATAGCGTTTCCCCTTCTTTACATCTGAGCGGATGTAGACGCCTAAATAGAACTAAAAACACAGCAATACTGGCAAACGTAAGGTGACAAACAACGCTAATTTATTCGTGTTTTGTCTGACGCCGAGCCTCTGGCCCTCATAGATACAAGTATGAGAGAAATGGATTGCAACATGCGCGTATTCCACTTCTTGATCATCAGAATCAGTTACTTTGCAGTTCGGGTCAGCCTCTTCAATATTTTTCAATCTCACATACGTTAATACAACGCAGGTTCTACGACAGGTGTTTACTTAATGTATGTATATATTCCCAAATGAAGTATCGATTCGCTATCATTGACGACGGAGATATGAAAAAAATGCTGTTATTGTCCTCTATACGTGTCGAAAAATAAAGTCGACCATGTGGTTTCATATACTAGTACAACAACAACAACATGGAAGAAGGCCGTGTAGCCAGTTCTTGTTAGGGGAGTAGAAATTGAGGTGTCGCTATCTTTTGTTCCCGCTGTAGTTTCTGCTTCTACTTCCTTTCTCATACTTAGAGGTGGCTGAGGTGCCACTGCCTGATGATGGACTGGCCGGTGATGGCTTTGCTCTCGCGAACGTCGGCAATCGCCAGGGGATCCATTCATCCATGTAGGCGTATCCATAGCATGTCTGCATCTCCTCCATCTTCACGGCTACGCCCCCATGACGCCACGATTTGTCTCTCGTCGATGGCAACTCACCTCCCTCCTAGGTTTGGTGAGCCGTTGTAGTAGCACGATGAAGTGGTAAACCATGCATAGAAGAGCGTAAAATGGTTCTTATATATATATATATATATATATATGGATTTATGTGCATGCACCTGAGTAGTCATATAACCAGCACATAAACATATATATATATATATATATATATATATATTTTTTTTGATTACTCTGAGGGTTACAGGAAAAGTATCTAATTTTTTTATAAAGTAAATCATTATTCTATTTTAAATGTTTAGGAAAAATTATATGTTTTCAATGTATTATAATATTGTGTATAAAACAAACAATAACATATTATTCGTTTAATAGCCATATATTATAGACGCTCGAACGACAGCTCCAACAATAAGTACTCGATTCTAGACCGAGTCATTCTGTAGCCAAAAATGTAGCAAAAGAAAAATAATATAATCGCATTACAAAAAACGTCTATTTTGTGGCGTCGCTTCTATTCAAGTATTTGCGTTGATGCATTGTTAATGCCATGGATCCGCCTTCGTTATTCTCTGATCAACGACCAGAGCTGTATTTGCTCTGACAGGACAAGCTAGTATAATTTTGCCCCCATAATTTTTTTTAATATGAGGTTTTGGGGTTTTATATGCGTTCCAATGGATATATTACACGTATTATTTCATACATGATTCCAGCAGGCGTAATTTGCTTATTGACCTTATCTGATAAGTAATCTGAAGATATTATAACTCGCATCGTAACCATATTATAATTAATATGGTTACGATGCGAGTAATAACGTCTAACGTAATCGTTTTTAAAGCGTTTTTTTTTTTACAATAGTCGCTCGTTGCTACGACCATTTAAGCGTTTTATTATACTATATTAATCGCAAAACTATGGTGCAATTCATTCCACTTATTTGCGATAACTCTGAAAAAATATATATCTATATATCTCATAGCAGAGCGCGATGTATTGATTGTTATTACTACACATTTACTAACGATAACAAGATTGAGCGAAATAAAATGTGAGATACAAATAATGGGAATTGAAGTAGCTTCTTCGTAAGTAAACAGTAAGCATCTATAGACAACATATGCTACACTAATGAAAATCGAAATACTTAAATTAGACGCAATCGTATTCACTTTAAGTACTTACATTTATTACTGTGCTGTTTGTCAACATTTGGATTACAAACAAAGAAGTTTCCCATACTTTATAACGTGATCTGTTATGTGCAGTAAAAAAATGAATTGTGTTAGAACCTAAAAATATTTTTTGGCATACAAAAATAATTCCCCAGGTGAGGCTCGAACTCACAACCCCGGCATAGCTCACGGCAGCTGCCTTATAAGTACCGTGCGCTAACCGATTGCGCCACTGGGGAAGCTGCGCGTTCTAAAACATATGTTTCCACTGCTCTCTGGACTCAATTAACTAAGTTCCAATTCTACAGTTTCAATTGCATGCATGTGTATATTTAATTGAAACTGTATAATTGAAACTAAGTTAGCTATATAATGGTTATCATGAATAAGCTATATTGCTTGTATTTGGTTGGTTATATATATATATATATATATATATAAACAGGGTGTATCAGGAATATGTGAAGACTAATATATGGAATTGTAGAGCTCGTTAAAGCAAATATTTTTTCCAATGGAACCTAATCTTTGAGAAGTCCTGTTTCGGAGTGAGATTGAAACTACTACAATGTGTGACACTGGTGTTTTTGCCCGACATTGGAGTCCAAAATGTGCAACTGCGAGGCAACCAGTCCTCCTATACAGAAACTAAGCACACATGGTGTTCGTGAGAAAGTTCTTCTTCTGAAGAACATCGAAGGCCGACCAGAAGATGCAACATGGTCGTTAACGACATAGTTCGCAAAAATGATGTTATTTTATTAGCTTTCACATCAAATACTTCAAAATCATTACCCTACGACCGCTCGCAGCGCTCAGAACTAGCATATTCAGGCAAACGCACATTTTGGTACTAAACTTATGGCAAGGCGAGTTTTGGTTGTGGAGTAATTACGATTTTTCGGCGGGCATGTCGAGATAAAGTGCATGCATAAATGACTGTGTGGCGACGTTCACTACCGCCGACGTGTCGCGTGACAGTCACAACTTGGCTATTCGCCTTTCGCTAGCTTGCATCTAGTATCATTCAGATTATGCAGAATTTTCCGCCGAACAAGCCGGTATGATCGGTAGACTTCATGCGTTGACTGGTTCTAACGCCAACGTATATTTTGCTCGACTATGTAGGAGAAAAAAGGGAGAACATCTTATTTTATAATGTTTCCTTACTCTAACAAGACGTTTTCGGCCCTCCTTTCATTACGAAAAATTACTTTCTTGCCGAGTTCAACCAAACCTTAAAATAAGTACATACAATTATGAAAGACCATTTATATATACAGGGTGTTCCTATTTGTGTGTCCAAAACGCTAGGGTATGGTCAAATTCGGTGAGAAAATCATTTTTGCCAATGGGTGGAAGCCGGGAAAACGTTTTGTTTACGAGTGAGGATGAAAATTATAAAAGCAGTTATTCTGTCTTTTTTCTCCTACATAGTTGTGCAAAATCTACGTTTGCGGGAGAACCAGTCCGCGCATAAAGGAACCGATTAAACCGGCGTGTTTGGCGGAAAATTCTGCACAATAAAGTATACATTACTAGCTTGCGTAGCAAAAAGCGAATAGCCAGATTAAGGAAAGTCATAAAAAATCAAAATGTTACGTTAACGCTTTTTTGTGCAACATCGTAATTTTTTCCATTACGACCAAAAATGCACGTCCAAAAGACTACTCTCAGGCAATAGCAGATTTAATGCCCACTACATTCGTACCAAAGTGATGGTGCTGCGTTACGTAGTTGCCAAGTAACTAAGCTTTTTCGACAGTCATATCGAAAGCGAAGGCATGCATACTTGCATAGGGTGTATGAGAAAGTTAGGTACATATTTTGAGGTTTTGTAGAACTCAGCAAGAGAATAATTTTTTCTAATGGAAAGAGGGGGCGGAAACGTCTTGGCAAAATGCTACGGTTCTGGACGTGAAAACTTCAACGTGAAACATAACAACTATGACTGTCGAAAAAGCTTAGTCACTTGGCAACTACGTAACGCAGCACCATCACTTTGGTACGAATGCAGTGGGCATTAAATCTGCTATTGCCTGAGAGTAGTCTTTTGGACGTGCATCTTTGGTCGTAATGGAAAAAATTACGATGTTGCACAAAAAAGCGTTAACGTAACATTTTGACTTTTTATGACTTTCCTTAATCTGGCTATTCGCTTTTTGCTACGCAAGCTAGTAATGTATGCTTTATTGTGCAGAATATTCCGCCAAACACGCCGGTATGATCGGTTCCTTTGTGCGCTGACTGGTTCTCCCGCAAACGTAGATTTTGCACAACTATGTAGGAGAAAAAAGACAGAATAACTGCTTTTATAAATTTCATCCTCACTCCTAAACAAAACGTTTTCCCGGCTTCCACCCATTGGCAAAAATGATTTTCTCACCGAGTTTGACCATACCCTAGCGTTTTGGACACACAAATAGGAACACCCTGTATATATATATATATATATATATATATATATATATATATATATATATATATATATATATGCTAGCAGTGCTAGTCACACAAGAATCCCGCTGACGAGTAACTCTAAACTTCTATTTGGTGAACGTCCGGCAGTTAATTTGATATAATATATATATATATATATATATATATACCATAACGAGAGGGTGGATGGAGGGGGCAGAACGTGTAGTTGTGTAGATGGGTAAATTCATTCAAGATCAACTATGAATGAAACCGGTCGCTTGACAACGACAGCGTACAGCGATCGGACTATCTGACTAATCTGATTGCTCTCTGCGCATTTGACACCGATCGAATCGAATGATCGATCGCCAATTCTGGCTGCATCTCTTCTGACCATCGTATGTGAATCTGCAAGCCGATCCGGCAGAAGACCCGGCAGCCCTTGGTGAACAACGAACATAACATAGTAGGAAGCAGAGCGCAAGCAACGAGCAAGACATTGACAGAGAAAAAACTCAGTTGTACGTACAGCAGGCATGGTAGTGCCGTCGAGGCATGCCTAGCTCGTAGTAAATCCCATCGAGACGAATCAAGAAGCAGAATCGTTGCGGGCGGGAAAATTTGAATAGACGAACATCGGTTGCGGGTCGAGCGTAGAGGCCGAGCAGGAGGGGGAGCGGATCTTGTTGTAACGTCACTGCTGGACACGTTCAGGTAGATTTAGCTACGCCGCCGCCGCCGCCGTCGCCGTCGTTATTGATGTCGATGTCAACGGAATCACCCCGTCGTCATGGCGGCATGGCTAGCTACATCGTGGTACGACGTGAAACCGAAACGAGGACGACACCGGACGTTTGTGATCGTGACCAAATCGTGACTGATGTCCGCTCCAGAAGCTCCAGTCCGACCGTCCGGCGTTTTTACACAATGAAGCGCGTTTTTTTTTGCGGTTTGAATATTCAATAAACGCAAGCGGACGGCTGCCGCAACAACAGCAGCATCAGCAACAGCAGCAATAGCAATACGGCAACACGACGGTGAGGACAAATAACCGACGAATCGTTCTGTTCCTGCTGCCGGTGAAGAAAACGGATCGATTGTGGTGCAGCGCAAAGAAGAAAAGCATGCGTTCATCGTCGCTTCGTTACGCCACCGATTGGGATCACGGCTTCTTGGCCGACCAGCCGGACGGACAATCGCAGACGTGTAAATTTATCGTTGTACGTTTGCTATTGATACAGACAGCTGTTGACTGTCGCTGAATAGTCGTTTGTCCAGCGTCGAGCATCTTTAAGACGCATATACTCGTGTATAGATGCGTGTATATATATATATATATATATATATATATATATATGCTCAGCAGCTCACTTACGAAACAATGCTTAGATTATCGTAAAAACATTTGCTGAAAGATATCATTTCACAACGCCAACATTATTTGTTTCAGCTTGTGTTCCACGACTTCAATCGTGCGGCTGCGTTGAACTAATGCTCTTGCAGCGTATTTGGCGCATTTTGAGTGAGACGTTCTCGGAGACTATTGCAAGGGGGAGGGGGTACGATATGTACTCGGAAGTGGCTCAGTTACCTCTCCGAGCTATCGGGTCCTGATTGTAGTTAGTTGTTTACGTATCTTGCCCTTCTGGGCACTACGCGCTTGGTGAACCAAGTTCAAATCCCATGTACTTGTTTAAAAAAAAATTTCATATTTTTAATGGTTGCAAGATGCTGGTCAAACGAAGTCCACCGTCGTAACTCAACTCAAGAGTGAAGGACCGGACTTGCCGGCGATCAATGTCAGCAAATCGTAGGCAAATGAACGCATTGTTGGAGTCATGGAAACGGACAGCCGCGCAATTTCGCGCTGCTGTAGAACGAGAAAGCGCACTTTATCGAGTCCTGTCGAAGGCGTGCGTGTGGAAGCTTCCCGTAGAAGACGTTATTGAGACGCGGTCAAGAAAGGATCGCAGTGTAGAGAGACGGTGGTGAGACGCGGTCGAGGAAGGATCGTTGTGAAGTGAGACAGGCCGGAGAGGCGGTGCTGTACCGGCGCAGTAGAGGTGTCGGACAAGAATAAAAGCTACAGCCGTGGTCTTGGTTAATATTCGTGTAAATCACTAGTATTTTCTGCCAGTGGTGACTTTTTTCATTTCATTAAGGCCTGTGACTATATTGTGGGTCATGAAAAGAGTCAAATTAAGGAACCTTGTTATGCAAAAACTTAAGCCGAAGAGAATAAAATACTTTTCGGGCTGACCCCAGCCAAGATTCAACGTCCACGGGACTGCTTTCCGCAGTGCTTCATAGACAAACCTCTATAGATACAAAAGTGCAACAGTGGGGCTCGAGCCCGCGCACCTATGTGTCTCCTCCGGTCGCGAGGCGCAGGCGAATCCACCACGCCACCGGGCTCGACGATGCCAAAGAGGATAGGGGCACCTTGCTGTCACTGTAAGAGTATATACACTCATTTAATGTGATTCATATCTAGTAAACATTATATGATTTAAGCATACATCCTACGAAAAATCCGTCCTGAGATGATGTCTCTTTACTTTAGAATATAAACGAAAAAACGCCATAGATTCTCATGTCCGTCACATGTTCGCCAGTGCCACAACCGTTACAAGTTGTGTTCCTGTGGCAATGTCAGCGTGAGACGAGTGCTTCACCGAAGCACGTCAAGCCCTGTTGGGGCCTTTTAGCGATTTCGAAGTAGTCGACGCGATAATGAATAAGTAAGATGTATTAGACCCAAATGCCACAAATGAACATATCAGAAAAGCGATTCTCCTTGCTCCCTGCATCACTACGGTCTTTAGCGAGGTGCTAAAAATGTCCCATCTATTTACGGAATGGAGGACCACTCTCCTAGGCATTATCGGCATTTCGGATGAGGCTAAAGGTTCGATCATCCTATGGAGGTATTGCTAAAAGCACAATTTACAAACTTCTGTCGGCCGTCCTAGCACGTCAATTAGAAATTTTCTTTGATGTTAACAGAAAGCTGCCTGAGCAACAGCATGGCTTCACAAGAGCCCGGTCAACAATGAAAGTATGCGCTGTTTTTCTAAATTATATTAAACGTGCAATTCGAATTAGAGGGCCTTATCTCTCTTCCGTATGCGCAGACTTCAAAGCGGCTTTTGGCACGGCCACAAGAGCAATTGTTCTTGACGAGCTAGCATCTTGCGGGGTTTCACTGTATATATACTAGAACTTATTAAAGCATTTTACAGGACGGACAAGCCATCGCAGGTAACGGAGCTGCTGAACGTACGGCAATCATACAACTGGTGTTGCCCAAGGGGGAATATCTTTGTCGAAGAGAGGCCAAGCAATTCCGAGCCTGGGGAGGTTGCGGAGGTATACGGGTTTAGTGAGTTTGTGAGCTCCACACTAGTTGCTGACAGCTGTCAGCGACGCATATGCATTATAAATTCCCGAAACCCATTTTTCTGAGAATGGCTACCGAAGATTCTACCGCACTTGCTTCAACAGATTAGTTTTTTTACTAGCGTCGTCTTTACTATTTATAGGGCACCCACAGAAGATGCACGTTCTACCGAAAACGGTAGCTTTCAATCAACACGGCTGAATGAGAGGCTAAGATGGCAGACATTGACCCTCTATTTTATGAAACGAAGGCAATGACGTCTAGTTCGTGGAAGCGCTGCAACTGTGAGAATAGATAACTGATCGCTCGATTTGCTGTTCATGATTTCCCCAAAAAAAATCTGTCTTTGAGAGGAGTTCCCTCAAATTCTTTGGTGTGTTTGTGCAAACTCTGCGGACGGCAGTGTGGGTTATATCATCTCCAACGATGCGGTATAACAGTTCCATTAACTGGGCTTTTGGAATCGCGATGAATATACTGATATGTGAATGTATTTCAAGCGCATTTACGCGCAATATGTAAATCCTATTAATTAATAAAGCTGAGTGACACTTAACATGATTTCTTTCGGGCCTAAAAGAGCTCGCAAAACAACTATATTATACAAAATTGATATAGTGTACACAAACGTCAATTATTTAAGAGGTATTCGAGATGGTCTAATGAGGATGATTCTTTACTGGTGAAATGCTTCATTGTCATTCACACACTGCAGCCGTAACTTTTCAATATTATCACTTTTTATTGGCAGCTTAGGTGGTGCCTAGGGACGGACTCACAAATAGAACAACACGGATTATTTTATGCCTGTACAAGCCGTATGTACTGTTGTCATGTCCATTGCAAGGTCCTCCCATCTCTCAACGAATATGCGCCACAGTCTGCCAATGTGTGCGAAAAGATCCGATCAGGCAGTGAGCCCAAATAACGATTATGCCGTTTCTATTATTTTCAAATATCTTATAAGGTTACGGTGACCCGTGAGGAACTGGGCCAGGCAGCATTACTTTAACGCCACATAGGGATTTATTTAGCCACAGGCCAGCTGCTAGGATTTACATCAGTCCACTTCTGCTGTGCTTGAAAGTATATTCACCCCCCAGTCCTTCCGTCTGCCACCTAATCCCATTATGCTATTCCAGCCAGCGGCAGCGCAGCCTACAGTACGCATTATTCTGTAGGAAGCCACACAGCATGCTCGATGTGGGAACTGGTATGATCTGTTGTTGCCTTTTTCCATTGAGCCTTTGGTATTTGGCACTTTTCTTGTTAATAGTAAGGCAGCTCTTTTGGCCTTAGTGGCCGTTTGCTCGATGTGGTAGGCTGATTCCGTAAACTATTGGTTAATTTTAATTCCAGTGTGTATGGCTGTTCTATTTTCAGTGGACACCCAGTATATAGGCTGAGTGGTCTGCAACTCTTTTTCCCGAATCTGGGATTTGTCTCGCTCTTTGACGGAGCCAATGTAAAGCCACACTGGTTCATCTAAGAGCTAGGTATTCCCCCACAACGTATTCCCAATGAGAGCTCTATTATTATATATTTCTTCTTATTTAATACTTTTTTTATACGTCTTGTCACCATGATTGGAGAATCCTTTCTTTTCGCTGGGAGACTTGCCGAATTTAAGTCTGAACGTGATTTAAACAAGCAATCTCGAGTGTGACACTGTTAGGTCTAATGCAAATAAACACAGTGAACAAATATCGATGAGAAAGGCTTGCTGCTTCATTAAAAATCAGCACATTCCTGACACTATGTGATATACTATTTTACAGGTCGGTATGCCATAGTAGCGTTTTACCACTGTTTTCAGAAGCTAAAGAGCGGTTTTTGAGCTAGCTTTTTTTTCTCTAAACAACGCGTCGTCAACTACAATGTGGGGCCACTATTAAAGGCACTTTGAAAACTAGTTTTAAAAATAAATTTCCTCAAATTTAGTTTCCGTGTTTGGTTACAATGGCTTTTTAGCACTTGAACCTAATATACTCATTTTGCTTGAGGTATTGGACACATTAAAGCAGTATGAATAATCTGACCTTACACGTTATCTAGAGCGAAAATGTCAGGGTAATATAACGGCAAAAACTCACTAGGATTAATTGCTACATTACATCCAATCTTGAAACATCATACAGACCGTTTCTCGAAAAACACTGGTATTCGCTTATAAATAAAAATGATGACATCCCGCAGTGCTCACTATATATATATGCTTTAGGACACCGTCGCTAAATGCGTATGAATAAAAATACTTTAACCCTTGTTGTAGCTCTTACAGTCATTCTAGCACTTATTGTCATAGAAACCAGTCGTATCGTTTCGTTGGCAGTCTTTATGGTGTATATTATATATATATATAATATATATATATATATATATATATATTATATATATATATATATATACATATATATATATATATATTATATATATATTGGGTCTACAATTTCGTTTTTCGGATTTTTATAATGATTCTTTACCGACAAACCGAAAAAACTTTTTTGTAGCCCTATAGATATATATATATATATATATATATAAGGGATCATAAGCAGAAAACCCATAGCCTATACAAAAACTGACATCAGCTCCCGTACTTTATTCCCTTGCAGAAGTAAAACAATATTAAAATGTTTCCAGAATCTGTTTTAAAAGGAAGAAAGCTAAACATATGTTGAAATTCATTAGAATTCCAGCTTGATTTCGAAACGTTTTTGTTCGCGGCATCAACTGAGGGAGTGCTACTGGAATCTAAATAAATGTTGATACTAATGATGGCTCTGGCGTTGATTCTAACGCAGGTTGGAATCATGACATAAAGATTTGCAAAGAGAATGAAACAGGTTAAAAGTACCAACTGGTGCCACCCGGGTTCCTACATTTAGGCATCCGAAAGTTTTATTCAGACGAAAGACCGAAACAGTGGTCAAAGAAGAACCGGTTACTAGGTGTGAGCCCTTTAGAGACATTTTTTTTGCTCTGCTGTGAGCTTAATGATCTCTCTCAAAGCCAGAATCTAAGTGGAGTTTCATTTGCATTTAACTAAACACTTTGCAACAAAGCCATAAGGCTATCAATTCTACTGACGCCGCTGTGCTTGCCAAGGGTCGCGATCTTATGATGACTGAGGCCGACAAGGGTTTTCCGATCTGTATCTCGTCTTTGTTTAAAGTCAATGGTATTACCTAAGCCAATATTGAGATGCTTTTTAGAAGAAAACGGGCTCATCTCTGGCTGCTGTAGCTACTGACTGCCTATTTTTCCAGTTCAGAAAGATACTGCCTCCCAGCATTTATGAGTGTTCTTAGCATTTAGAACGAATTTCTCTTCCCCTGCGGGCTGCACCTTTTACGTTATCACCGCACGATTCTGTAGTACAGTCATTGTTGAGAAATCGTCAGACCCTAAAGTGTAAGCTAACCTGTCCACTCTTACGTCTATTCCATAGTTCTATTATCGGCTACGGCAACCATGATGGTACACACAATTAAAGCGGTTCTTTTAGAAAACGAAACATATGTAACTTTGAAGGTAGGCTTACCTTCGCTTCGAGAACATATTTACTATTGTACATTTCAATTTTGGCACTGATAAGTTAAAACATAACCTAGCGAGTTTTTTTAACGAGGAGGTATCTGGTTTCGACGTAGTCCGTGGTTAGCAAAACATGGCTTAAGGATTTTGACATCCCTGCAATTTTCCTGTTATCGTCTCAATTTCAGCTAACACAGTAATTGGTCTCTCGAGGCATGAGGAATGCGCAGAGCTATTTGGGGTTCACAACAAGACTAGGAACTCTCTGTGTATCGACATCGTAACGCTTCTTGGTTAAGCATTTGTGATGTACAGCCGATGCATGCAGCGAAGCCTGCGTATTCGAGGCTTTTGGCAACATTGTTCTCAGCGTCTGTGAATCCTCTTTCGTCTTCTTTAGAACGATCCGCTTAGATAGAAAAGTTTTCCGCCTTTTTAGCTGGCGAAAAGCTCTTTCAGCTTCGACGTTATGCCAATAAAATGTAGCGTTCCGTGCAGAAAGGTTAACTTTTTTAGAATAAACGTGCTTTTATGGAAAGTTGGAAGCGTTACCAGCATACCATGCAACATACCAGCAAGATTCCTTACGTTCAAAAGTGATACGCGTCAGCTTTGGAATTTTACTAATAACACTTGCGGTAGGCAAAGCCTTGAGTGGAGATTGCACCTACACTGATTGTAGCTTCTAACCATTATAAAACCGATTCGAGGGATATCGCCGACAAACTAAATCGACAGTTTGCTACCATAGGCTCGAATTCGGTTGTCTGTCCTATGCCTCGAGGCCGATATACGACTCCTGATAGCTAAATCATGGACAGACAATCTATGCTAGATCGTGTATCAGTTTTAATCTCCGCTATTCTTTCATTTTTTTCCCAACAAATGTCAGGTGAAGCTTTATATCTTCATTTTATTTTTTTCACAGATGCTTTAAGAATGTAAGTGTGCTCACCAGGCACATTCGAGTGGTTTCGCTCGTACCTGCCTTCCACAGCCCAGGCTGTGAGGGTTGGAACCGTCGGATCCGTATGGTGATCTGTAGACATTGGTACCCCACAGAGTTCGTTCTTTGGTCTGTTCTAGTTTTTACTACCTATTTTTTATTTACAGGATTTATTTATTTAAGTCCTTTAGTTGCACATAGGTTATTGACGCCGGTTCGATTCGGCTACGGCAAAATCTCAATTATAATATAAATTAACTTTGTTTATACCTTCTCAGATCAATGGGGCTCATGTTGAGATCACCAATTGTGAATGCTCAAAGTAGCATTCGCACATTCACTATATTAAGCCTAAACTAGTGCGCTATTATCTCATTTCTGTGTCGTATGAGAAGATGAGTCGCCATTTGACGGCTTTATTATAGTTTATAAATGCTTTTCTTACCAGTACCCAACTACGGCATTTTTATCTAGGAGGTGGATACTAGATAATTATTTACAGGGCCGGTCAAATAAAGATGGAGCGAAGGTTTGCAAGACGACGTAGAAACTCAGTTAGCGATTCTCTGCGTCGTGCACAAGCTTCTAAAGGTTGACTCGCTTCCACATGCCTCACACAGTCCAGGATTTAATTATTACTTGTAGAAAGACTTCTATTGACATTTGCTTTGTCCTAATTCATAGGTGTCAGGTTAACGAGCTAATGGCTTCTCTAATTGTCTTTACTCGTCACAACTAAGTATATTCCATAATCTAATTGTGTTCGTTGTATAGGAATTTTTTCCCCAATCTGGACATTAATTTTTTTAAACGAAAACTAAAGCATTGTAAGCACAGTTCCGTAAAAAACTACGATTTGAATTATATATATATATATATATATATATATATATATATATATTACAAGAGTGGTGTCTCAATATATATCATCAATAAATAATTAAACGATGCTACAAGCACCTGAAGTATACAGGCGTGTGGTAGCACTTTTATTATTCATTTCTGCAATAGATTGGGGAAAGGGGTGAATGTCATATTTATGAGTAAGAAAGTAATAATTTTTGTCAGAAATACGAACATAACTGTAAAAAAAGAGGCCATTGCGAGACAACGAATTTCTTCATTATTGAGTTAGTAGATCTAATGAGTTGTCAAACGGCCAATATGCTCAGAGTAGGCATATAACTCGAGCTGACGAATCCATGAAGTTCAGTGCAGTTAAGTATATAATAACGTCCTATGCCACAAGTTCCACAAAAAGGGCATACACAATCGTCGTCGTTGTAAAGTTTGGCTTCATACAGATGTAATGGTGATAGGCATGTCAAGCGCTGTTCTGCAAATGACTGCGCGATAGACTCTTTTTTTATTTCGGCGGAGGGAAGACCGGCCCGGTTTCGTGTAGATATGAGCTATAAACGTCATTATTTTCTCTATGTTTTCGGAATGGGAATCGATCCAGCTGCAGATCCTCAATTAGCGTCCCCTCACAACACAGCTCTACGGTGAGCTTCGCTAGTGCGTTTTTTGTTAGGCAGTCCTAAAAATTGCTTAACAAAGCGCATTTTGACAATGTCGAGCCCTGTTAAGTTGTCTAACGTTGAAGTGGTGTGCGATTGCGGACAGGTAGTATCTTATATATTGGTAGCAAATTTGTTTAAAACATATAATTTCTATTCGTAGACACGGATTCCGAGGCTGCTGTTACTGCTATTGCAATTGTGCGTACTTGTTTAAAATGCCTACTCAAGGAAAGCCTTGGTGTTACGGTAACTCTCAGCTAGGAGAAAAAGTTACAAGTTTATATCTGCTGTTTATTTATCTGCATGTGGTGATCGACGGCTGCACACATTTCTCCATTACTAAAACGTGGAACCTTAATCTAACTTGTATTGCCAGTCAGTTTGTTCTCGCAACACTACTCTTTGGTATCACTGAGATAGAGTTGGAAGTGTTGTCGGGATTTTCGTGATATAACGAGGTTATTGGTGTAAAGAATGTAAATTACTTTTATTCTTCGCAAGGTCAGATAGGTCAGTTTAAACAGAACTCAATAAAATGAAATTTTTGAATTCCTTCGCTTATTGTGACTACGTTGTAGTCAAGCGTAGTGACTGGATAAGTTTAAGCTATTGATGTTAGTGCTAGTTATAATAAACTTTGACATCATCGTTTCAAGCACTGAATATTTAGGTACGCAATCGCAATTACAGTTATAACATCAATAAAGTTTACATATGTCATGTGATCATTCAGCAGACGTCGCGAATGCACAAGACGCTAGTGATGGCTATGCTGTTGATGGTGTGCTATGATGATTCATTCGTAACAAATATATTCGTATCTAATCAAGTGAGGTTTTTTAGGCCGTCGGTTCTGCTTAGGCAGGATTGTTCCGTTCCGTTGTTCTTCTTTTTCTTCGCTAAAGGGTATCGTCGCTTCGCTAACGGGTCGTCTGTATAGCACCGAGTTGGTAGCGTTACGGCTTTAGGCCAGTAGGTTTTTAAAATGCTTCACCCAATCACTGCACACATCGATAAGAAGTGGGTCTAACGGCTGTAGCCTCGGGCAGGGCGTAGGAAGGCACAGTCGTGCCTACATAGGTATTGATGAGCTCAACTCGAGTGCCCTCGTCGTGTATCTGTTTTTCTGTCTCTTCGTCTACTTAAGCCGTCTCTCAAGTTCTGTCAGGTGAACACTGTAGTGAGACTGTTGTGGTAAACTCGTACTCGCATACAGCATACCGAATTTGCCGACATTCATGGTTTAACCTTTTGGTTTTTGTGCGTTGGTATGTGCGTAGTCGTTGCCTCTCTGTTGCCTCCCGCAGCGAAGCGTATAGACAACTGATTGATTCATTCGGCTTGCTTGCTCGGTCTATCCGAAATAATAGGTTGGCGTCGTTTCGAAGAAAACCTTATACGCGCGTATCTTTGGCTGCGGTTATCTGACACACGTAATTATTGGCTGTGCATATATAGATCGAGGCAAGACAAAAATCCAACAGTTTCAGTACAATTTGTCAGACGGTGCAATTCAGTAATTGGGCGACTTCTGGAGACTGGTTCGAGTTCGATAGAACTCCCATTTTGGTCGGCTTCTACGTTCCGAGTTGAGTGACTGACAGGCCACGAAATGTTTTGTGCTGCGGGAAGTGTGTATATTGTGCTAAGTTTGTCACAAAAGTATCGGTTAGAAGAAGGGTGGTATGTGTTCGTCAAAATCGTGTTTGCCTGTTGTTTTCACGTGTCGTTGTTGAGTCTGGACCGTTCCATACGACACAATTGGATGCATAGTTTTGTTTTATCTAGGCTCATTCCTCTAGGCCTTTTTCTTTATCCCAGCGTTGGTCTCACCCTCTCCTATTGTGATACTACGATGAATAAAGTTTTTTTAAATGAAATGCTACACTTCTTGGTTGTAGTACGCTTGTTGAGTTTCCGTGTAGATTCCCGTAGACCTGTAGCATTTTGGTGGGCACATGCGCAGACTCACCGCGTTTAGTAGTCCAATATGAGCTGCGCACAACAATGCATATCTAAATAGTAGAGGGTTGTCGCAGAAGTTACTTGCAAAAGTTCATTAAACTGGCCTTTGCGCTATGTATGTGTATGTTTTCTTAAAATGTATTATTATTATTATTATTATTATTATTATTATTATTATTATTATTATTATTATATTATTATTATTATTATTATTATTATTATTATTATTATTATATTATTATTATTATTATTATTATTATTATTATTATTATTATTATTATTATTATTATTATTATTATTTTGTAAGGCTGATACCCGTGTACGGTTTCTTTCATGTCATGGCTGATTTCTAATCCACTCCGGCAGTTACCTTGTCTAAATTGGAAGCCATGCAAACAAATTTAAAAGTGGTCGGTCTGGGTCTTAAACCCAGGCCTCCCGAATGCAAGGCAAAACCTTTGCCACTAAGCCATCTTGCTTGGTTTAAGCCATCTGGCTCGGTAAAATGTGTGTGTCGTTCTTTGCTAAAATGATAACACGATCAGAGCGCACAAAGACGCGTTCACACGGGAAACGCTATCTCGAGAACTAAATATTAAAACCCTTTGAGAGTGAACAAAAAAACAAATATATATACTTCTTATTAACTTCGAGAACATTGAATTATAGATCGTACCCGTCCTCTACTGGAAATGCAGTACAAAGTCCAATTTGAGTGTGGGCGTTGGATTGAGTGGAATTTGGACTCGTTTGATTGCTGCAGCGCTGGTCGGCGACTTTTAGCTCTCTTCACTTACTTAGTTACTACAACGACTCTTATTGCCGAATAAAATAGGTGACTCGAAGCGCCGTTTGAAGTACAGCTGAGCATGCCGTTTGGAGGGCAGGGAAACGTGTGCAGTTCAGCATTTCTTCCGGTCCAATTGGCAGAAGCGCCCTTGAGGTTGGTGGCTTTACTACAGGAACGGCCTTTACCTCTCTGTTTCATCAACATTCGTCATCGACCTCCAATAACAACGACGATCTCAAGGGCGGCGATGAGGACGCAATCAATAACAACAACAGCCACAACAACAACAACGGCAACATTTACGTTGACGACAGCGACAACAACAAACAACAACGCTAATTACAACAACAACAACGGATACAACGCTAGTTACAACGGAGACGAGTAAAACGCTTGTAACAACAACAACAACGACGACACCAACAGCAAGAGCAACAACAACAACGACACCAATAGCAAGAGCAACAACAACAACGATGACGACAATGATCGTTAGGGTTTCGCATCTCAAGAGCCCTTCTTGTTTCAATGGGTTCCGCTCGAGGATCATCGGAACCAGAGAACCACCATCACTACCACCACCGCCGCCGCCAACATCATTAGCATCGGGTGCGGCGCCACAGCGCGACAGTCAAATCAAGGCTTAGATCGGCCGCTGTGTCGATCTCTCGTCCTGGTCGACATTTTGACTGCGAAGTCCCTTCTGGTTGACGGACGCGCACGCGGAACGCTTCGTTCGATGTAGTTGTCGGTCATCAGAGATCACGAGTTATATATATATATATATATATATCTGAATATATACATATATATATATATATATATATATATATATATATCTGAATATATACACATATATATATATATATATATATACATATATATATATATATATATATATATACTATATATATATATATATTATATATATCTAATCATTCATATATATGCGTAAATAGGATCTTAGGCAATAGGATCTTCATTCGCGTTCGCTGCTAATTTCTAAGTGGTCTGCCCGTTGTGCTCGAATGATTTTCACTGCGGCGGAAAACTCACCGCTCTTTCGCTTTGTCCGCTCGATGACAAGGGTTTGTTCAGTCGAGATATCACGAGTGATGGCAGAGTTAGATTAGAAAAAAAAAAAAACTATATATATATATATTTTATATATATATATATACATATATATATATATATATATAATATATATCTATAATAATATATATTATATAGATATATATATCTAATATATATATATTATAGAGAGAGAGAGAGAGAGAGAGAGGAGAGAAAGGATCGAGAGAGAGGGGCTGCCAGAGAGAGAGGGGGTGAGATTACAAGTCCGCCAGCGTCTATTAAATCTCACCGTATGCAGGTCATGCGCGCAGCCTATAACGAAGCTCTAGAGTTTGCTCTTAATAAGCGCTGCAGTTAGCCGTCACGCCACTTCAACATAGCGAATAATAGAAGGGAGAAAATGTTCGCCTCGACCGCCGAAACAAAGCAGTCGGCATACATACAGTAATACCTACCAAGGTAAAACGATTCCGAACGTTCCAAATATCAATATCAGCACTTCAGCAGCCTGAGCATAAGTAAGTACACATAACGAGCCCCCCTAACTACGCTGGAGGAGGCGCGTGATGCGTTGTGAATCGTTGTTGTTCTATAGGGTTGTTGCGCTATAGGGTTGTCGTTGGTAGTGCAGCGTAATGCTGACGCGATTTCTACCAACGCTAAGGCGAGGTGATGCTTAGACGCAGCGATTTAGTGGCGGCTTAATTTTAGGTCGCTCATAATGAATTGCTATCGAATTGCTTTGGATTAAAAAAGTGTTCCATTCTTAATCATACTCATGCCTATACATATGCTTCGTCGACTTGGCTCCACAAGGCAGGAGGATACAGTAGGCCTATGTGATATCAGACTTGTTTACTCATTGGGTGACTTTTCTGATGAACTTTCATATGTTTGTCCAGCATTAGAGGAAATACGGACGAAGGACCAGCTGTCCAGCTCGTTGAAGGACTTAGTCTATTAAATAGCTACAGTCTATGTAAATCGCCACCACTCTTGAGCAGCTGCTGAAGTGTGGTTCAACGTTTCGGTCTCATTTGTTGCAATCCACATCTGCATGATTTCTACCAACTCTCAAGAGTACTTAAGTGTTATCGCTCCGTGCAATATCGTGCTTACGAATACCGCCATAAAGCTCTTAAATTAACATGAGACATACGCGCGGCGAGGAGATGAGTTCCTTGCATTCGGAGCGTAGCGGGAAACGATATAGCTCTCTTTCTGATGTAGTTGCGCACGATATATATATATATATATATATATATATATATATTTCTCTGTGCCAGTAAATAAAGTTAGCAGATATTGCAGATTGCTGTAATTTTAAGGACGACCAAGGGGAGATTATTCTATTCACTGAATCTAATTGTATTAGGTTTCTTTGGTGTTCTTGAAACTATATATATATATATATATATACAGACCAGCACATATGAACTATGTATACAGCTGAACCTTTGAACTGATTTCTCGCGACGTACTCAACACGTGAAGCGTAATGAGGAGGGTTGAACGACGAACACTGAAACCTGCGTCTTCGAAAGCTGAACCTTCTGAATATGATCGAGTGAGCAACGGTAAAACTGCAAAGACAAGCATATATATATATATACATACATAGACATACACAGGAAAGCACACACACACTCATATATATAGATATATATATAGATAGATGACGTACGAGAGCTTCACTCGACGCTGTCAGCGACCTATCAAAATGGTAAATAGCAGCTATATTTTAGCATAATTTCCGGCTTGCCACTCGAGTAGTCGACGCTAAACGAGGACTCAACAAAGGCGGCAGCGACTTCGGCCGCTCTGCCGCTGCTGCTGCTGCTGTTGTTGTTGTTGTTGTATCGGCGGCGTCTGCGGCTGAGCGCCATCATTTGAAATAGGCACCGCGGCAAAGCGGCGCCAGTAGAAGTAGTCATCGTAGTAGCAATAGTGATGGTGCTTATAGCAATGCAAGCACCCGCTAGCGCCAACGGATTACGGTTGGTGCGTTGTCCAGCAGGCAGTCAATTGATTCGACGTGTCTGCCTGTCTGTCTCTCGGTCTGTTGGTCTGTTTGTTACAGACTCGTCAGTCCGCCGTGCTTGTAGCGAACTTCGTCATCGACCAGGTCTATCCCTGCAGTTGGTCGAGCAGATCGACCGTCTGACCGCGGGAGCGAGGGCAACGCAAAGCAACGAAACAACATTTCAACTTCATCTGTGGGGTCCGCCGCTGAGCTAAATCCCTCGCGTTGAAACGTCATCCGGCGAGCTGGTTTGGCGCGGTGTTCAATTCTGGTCGACAGATATAACAACAACAACAAAATCAGCAACAACAACAAAAACAACAACAACAACAGCAAAAACAATAACAACAACAAAAGCAACAACAACAGCAACAACAATAACAACAACAGCAGCAACAACAACAACAATCAAGACGTCGACACGGACAACAACAATATCAACAACAATGGAGACGTCGATACCGACAATAACAATAACATCAACAACAGCAAGGAGAACAACAACGACGACGACGACGACAACAGCAACACCACCACGAAGAAGCAACACTCCGATAACTTCAGCGGACTTCTGTAACCGCCCCGACTTTTGAAGGATCGCGGCGGCGGCTTCGGCGGCGTCGGAGGTGGCTTTGCCGGACCAACGATGGGGTATGAAACCTGCCGCCTCGAAAGACAGCTCGGATGAACGACGGACCCCAGTCTCTCTCGATTCGACAATGACGACGACGACGACGACAACGACAACGCGCGATGGTAAAAGCGACGGCTCAGCAAGTGGCAGGTACGCTGGTGCTGGGCTGTTGCTAGTCATAGTTGTGCTGCTACAGCTGTATCTCATCTTGACGGGAGACATCATACGGCCGTATGAACGTCGCGGGCGTACGCAGCGGTATCGTCGGCAGCGGTGGCGGTGGTCAAGACGTTCCCCGGAGAACTTTCAAGCTTCTTGCCGGCTTGCCTTCGCCTGCCCCGTCGCCCCAGGTTCTCGTCGGCTCGGTTGCTTTTCTTCTTTTTTCTGCTTGGTTCTCAGCGCTTGCCCGTTCGCTTTGCCTATTTTTCATCATATTGAGCTGCCTGCTACCACCGTTGAAACGGCAATGCTATCTGCCTTTTGAGTTCCTCTTCGTCTTCCTATTCGTTCTCGTCTTCGTCGTCGTCGTCGTTTTTGTTCGCTCGTAGTGTCGTTGCTGTCATCGAGTATTATCCTATCATCATATTTTTGCTACGTCTCAGTCTACAGCCTCAGTGTAATACGAATGTTATTATTATTATTGCAGCTGCCGTCCGTCGCAGGTTTAGGCGGGCAAATTGTGATTGTTACGCAACCGATGGCATCGACACCACCACGATAGTATGAACATCTTGGTGAACTACTCGATCTAGCCAACCGAGCAAGTTGGCTTAGTGGCAAAGGTCTTTGCCTTGAATTCGAGAGGCCTGGGTTGGAGACCTGGATCGGTCACTTTTAAATTGGTTTTCATGGTTCCCAATTTAAACAAGGTGAATGCCGGAGTGGACTAAACATCGACCATGATCGAAAAAAGAAGGAGAGCATAGATGTCTTAGTAAAAAGAGATGGTGCACAACCATTCACCCCCCCAATGGCAAAAAAAGAATGACAGCAATCGATCGACCGTTCATTCGTCGCCAACCAGAAACCAAAAGGCGCGGTCCGACTTCTACAAGGAGGACGTCGGTTTGGAACGTTGCGCATGGACCTCCGCGGGATAAGTTTAAATAATCGTCGTCGTCGTCGTCTTGTTAGTTGCCTGCTTATTTTTCATATCGGTCTCTTATCCTGCTAATGCTGCTGCTTTGTTAGGCTTTTGCTTAATTTTATTCAAAAGTATGAGATTAGTGTTGACGTCGTTTGTAGAACAATAGACGGCGTACACGCTCGTTGTCTATCTGCGTATGTGTGTGTTTGTGTCTCGGGCGCCCGTTCTGCTGGTTGCATTTGCGTAACGTAAGAGGCTTTTTTTTGTTCTGCTTGCCCTCTAGTTATTTCAGCTAACGTTTCATACCCTTGTTTTGTTGACAGTTTTCAGCTTGACAAAGCTGAGAGCTCGATTTTTGGCTATTAGCGTGATACTGCATTTTTCTCCCTTCTTCTCCGCTATCTTTCTCTTTCTCTCTTCCTCCCCACTACGCCCTCTCTATCTCTCTCTGTACTATCCTCTCTCTCTTCCTCCCCACTACGCCCTCTCTATGTCTCTCTTTACCTACTATCCCGCCTCTCTCTTTCTCTCTCTCCCGATCCCTCCGTAGAGGATAACTCTCTTGCTACGCAGTTAGCTTTAGCTTTCAGCCACCTTAGAGCTCAACCACCTAGCGGCCGCAACACTATCGACTCGTCGGTATCGGTGTGCTGCTATACAGAACAACTGACAGACAATGAGGGCGGTTCGTGTTCTCAGCAGACCCAAGCTCAGCTCAGCTCGCAGTTAATGATTACGCCGCGCATCATGTCAGTGCCAGAAAGTGTAGCAGCCGCAGCAGTAGCAGCATTATTCGTTGCTTCGGCAGTACAACGTGTCGCCAGGTCGAGCCGCCGCACATACAAGACAAGGAGGGTGGGTGGTTCGGTGGGTGGGGGGTTGTATGGGTGTGGGTTGTACTTGGGTGTCTATGTATATATCGAATAAGATGTACGCCGCAGTGCCTAGTTGCTCGCCGCACGTGCAGCTCTGCCTAACCGCTACAACCACCTCTTCCCCTCCGCGACCCCCCGTGTCGTCTGTACTCCTACACACACACATACATGCACACGAAACCAACCACCTTACCACATATATATATATAAATATATATATATGTATATATATATATATGTATATATATATATATATATATATATATATATATATATATACATATATATATATATATATATATATATATATACATATATATATATATATATATATATATATATATATATATATATGTATATATATATATATATATATATATATATATATATATATATATACAGATACTCAGCAAGAGCCCGTCCAGCTGAGGACCGGCTTATCGCTGCCGCTCGCGCCTTGTTGTTGTTGTTGTTGCGGTCTGTGCCGCCTTGAGAGCCTTTATAATGGCGGCGGTGACGGCGGCAAATGGCGATGTGATCAACAGCGGGATACGTCAGGAAGGGACATACATCATACATACAGCAGAAGAGGCTTTAGCTAGAGGGTGCTGGAGTCGAGCATAATGATGGTATGATGATGATGATGATGGTTATGGTAGAGGTGGCAGCGGTTGTTGTTGCTAATATATTTGTTGTTGCTGTTGTTGCGCTGCTGTTGGTATTGCTATTGTTGTTGTTGTTGCTGTTGTTGTTGGTGTTGTTGTTGTCGTTGATGTTGTTGTTGCTGTTGCTGTTGTTGTTGTTGTTGTTGTTGCTGTTGCTGTTGTTGCTGTTGTTGTTGTTGCTGTTGTTGTTGTTGCTGTCGTTGTCGTTGTTGTTGTTGTTGCTGTTGTTGCTGCTGTCGTTGTCGCTGTTGTTGTTGCTGTCGTTGTTGTTGTTGTTGTTGTTGTCGTTGTTGCTGTTGTTGTTGTTGCTGATATTATTGTTGACGATCATGACGACAGCAATAACAAGAACAACAATGCAAAGCAACAATGACCACATTAACAACATCGACAACAACAACAACAACAACAACAAAGTGAACGGCTCCGTTATTCAGCAACGTCATCGAGTCTTAATGCAGGCGGAGACACTCTCTTGACAGCTCTGCCGAATCCGCAGAAGCGGCTACTGCGGAGATTTTCTGCTGGTAGTAATAGTAATAGTGGTGGGGGTGGTGGTGGAGGTAAAGCAACAAAATTTTGTGCGGCTGCTGGCGATAATCCCGCAGTTGTTCTTATTTAAGCCAAGGCTGCTTGCTGTCTCTGTGATTCGATTATGACACGACTACGTGCTTTTCGCCACACCGCCGGCGTAAACTCGTGTGAACTATCACACGACAGGCGGAGGCACAGTGGGCATTGTTGGCGAATGCGAACGTCATGACTAAGTGCATCATGCCAATAGAGAAAACAAGTAGAGATCGATATGCATGCTGTTCGTTAGTACACACGCTTCCTATCAACATATTTTCCGATTCGTCTATCGAGCAGCGAAGCTTCTAACGTTGCACTGTGTATCTTCTTCCTATATATATATATATATATATATATATATATGTATATATATATATATATATATATATATATATATATATATATATATATATATATATATATGTATATATATATATATATATATATATATCACCTATACAGGACATATACAAACAAATACGTGCATATGCGTACTTGTCTATCCGCTCTGCTTTCTGCTGTTTTCCTTCACCGTTGGCCGTTTGCGCATGAGGACCAGGCATTCTGTTACATTGATTGATCTATTTTGCTCACGAGGGGAACGATTTACGGCATGTTGGGATTCGGGTGATTTTCCAGCACACATGGGATGGCACGTGTTTATATTTATATTATTTTCTTTTTAGATTTTCCGTACGGCTAATGTCCGTGTACGGTGTTTTCATGTCATGGCTAATATTTAATCCACTTCGGCATTTACCTTGTCTGAATTGGAAACCATGCATATTAATTTAAGAGTGGCCGGTCTGGGTCTGGAACCCTGTCCTCCCGAATGCAAGGCAAAGGCTTTTGCCACTAAGCCATCTTGCTATATATATATATATATATATATATATAAATATACATATATGTAAAAAATCAGATGATATGCCAGGATACGTTAAGGTTGTAATGTCTTTCAAATGTGTTCGAGTAGAAAACAGTCAATTCTAGCTGCCACTTAGGCAGCAGATACGGTTATCGGTCATGTATGTTACTGAGGAGTGCTCTGAATACAATCGTGTGTTCTTCTCTAGACTCCGGGAAAATGTTGTGTTTCTTTTACTTTACATACGTGAATACGAGTGAACACAAATTATTATATATTTTTATTACAAATAATTGATATATATATATATATATATATATATATATATATACACATGCGGGGATGCTGTTAAGCGATTAACGGTATATAATATAAATGATGAAAAGCAAAATTTGTGTCTTGACGCTACATCAAATAGTCATCATGAATACTCTGCAACGAAAATCGATGTCTACAAATCGGCCTCACTTCATTCGCTGACTTCCTGCATATCTTGTCTTGCTGTAGCTAGTCTCAAAGCAAACAATCATACCGCATCTGAGTATCAGTACCCACGTATTGTCTTGTAGTTTGTGTTTGCTGTTACGTAGGCTAAAAAGAATCCTAGCCGGTTGCTGTAACATCAATTTCTAGCGGTGCAAAAGCAAATGCTTGGGCTTAGAGTCCGGTTTCTTCATGATACTGTCTTATACAATGTGAAAGCGGTACCCGGCAGACATCTGATTAAAAACTGAACGTATGGCGCTACCAAAATGAGGGATGCATTCTACCGGAAAGATGTAAAATGCTCTTCTTTGTACGAAAATTCACTGCATGTATGTATATCCTATATATGTATAACTCCTTTATCTTTCTAGAGCGTATCTTTCTAGAGTGCGTAATTGAAGTTGCTTTTCGACATGGACGCGGAAGAACACTTAGCAGCTACATAGAGCAAACATTTATTTGCGTCTATCGTGAATACAACTTTAACCTAGCGACTGCCTACTATTTCGAACAGGTCGTACAACCACCGTGAACGATATGCATGCGCTCCACCGTGTGCCGACCGTGAGTGTCAAACCGAACTCATGACCGGCATCGACAGCCCATTGAGGCAATACTGTCCATGAGATTGTTGTGCTTGCTGTTATTGCCGTTGTTGTTGTGGTCGTTTGCTATTTTCATTGGTATTGTTGTTGTTGTTATTCATGTTATTGTTGTTGTTTGCATCGTCGTGTGAGGCAAGTGGCTCATCACCATCGTCGAAGGCTAGGTCGGTGACGTTGTTGTTGTTGTTGTTGTTGTTGCTGTTGTTGTTGTTGCTATTGTTGTTGCTGTTGTTGTTGCTGTCTTGTTGTTGTTCATTCACCTCAGAGTGGGTGAATAATTACGCACGGACGCATACGCAAGCAGGCCACTAAAGGCGGAAGCAAAACAACACTGTGGCAAAAGCGTCCGCGACATATCGCACAGACGACACATCACGACGACAACACTGCTACCACCACCAGCAACAGATGTATCCAGGTGCCAAGCGCTGCCGGTGGACAATAATTGTCCTTAATGGTTACCCGTAGAGATGTACATGTTAGTCGACTTCTTGTGGAGCTTGCGTTATCATCCGCATGGCGTAGTCATGGTTGCCGCGGTTAAAATAAGTCGTTGTTGTTGTCGTCATTGTTGTTGTTGTTGTCGTCATTTTGTTGCTGCACTTATTGTTGTTGTCGCCGTCGTCGTCATTGATGCGGTTGTTGTTGTGTTATGGCTGATGTTCTTACCAGAACCAGTTGTTCGACGACGGCTGTCGAAGCTGAATTCCTGTGGCAGAAATGCGTTTGCGGCACGCTCGATTCGTTCTCTCGCTGACGAATGACGCTCATCGATTGTTCGATCGATCGTTTAGCGCGCATGCACTGCTACTGATCCCTTCTTAGTGTCTTAGCGCAGGCTCTGACTGTCGACTGATGGAGCAGCCTGACCCGGCAGGAGGTGGATAGATAATGGGCGGGGGGCAAACTGTATCGACATGATGATCATTATTACGCAGTCATCATCGACAACAATAGCAACAACAACAACAACAACGCACAACAACAACAACAACAACAACAACGACGACGTGGTCGTTGCCATCAGTCCTCATTGAAGAGTTACAAAGTTCGTATGGGAAGATGAACGTCAAACCGTCGACGCGCAAGAAGGAGGCAACAACAACAATAACAGCCATCGAGTGCGTAAAGCGAGCGAGCGTCCGGTCGGCTGAACTTTTACCTCAGCTCACTTCACTTCAACTCATCATCGGGATAAGGAAGGAAGGAATCCTGCGAAGATATGTGTCGATATGGGTGATGAGAGATACAGCAAAAAGGGAGAAAGGGCAAAGAGGAGGCAAGTCGGAAGAAGGAAAGGCTGACAGAGAACAGTCACGACAACGGCATCGCGCCACCAGCCCACCCCCCTCGATAGCCAGGCCTTTTGGCAGGCGACGTCAGGCGCCGACTGCGAAGATGACAACAATAACAACGCCAGCGACCACAACAACACTAACAACGATAACAACAACAACATCAAAACGAGAGGAAAATGCCACTTGGATCAGAGCCACAGCCAGCAATTTGCCGCCACAACACTACCCCATCCGCTTCTTCCACCTCCAAGAACCAAACCGAAACGGGCGGCTGCAGCAGCAACAGAGAACCAGCAGGGGCGGCAGCAATAGTGAATGAGGAAAACATTCGAATAGCTAACTGAACTTTGCAGATACGCTCAGCAGCAGTGGCCGACAGGGAGTGAGGGATGGGCTGTTCGATTGACCACGGCGCTGAGACCGCCAACAACGACGACGACGAAGACGGCTACGGTTTCTGGTGAGTAACTTAAAGTCGACCGTCAATGAGTCGCCAGAGTCGTTTTTGAGTGACGAAGCGACACAGCAAGACGTAAAGGCAAATCGAAAGCATAACGACGTAAGGAGCGAGATCGATAGTTAGAGAGAGAGAGGGAGAGAGAAACGGGGAAATAGTGTCGAGGGGAGAAACGGGGAAATAGTGTCGAGGGGAGAAACGAGGAAATAGTGTCGAGGGGAGAAACGGGGAAATAGTGTCGAGGGGAGAAAGGGGGAAATAGTGTCGAGGGAAGAAACGTTGAGCAGGTTGGAAAGATACGATGATTATGATGAGGATGATTGAGAAGAGGACAAGCTCCTCGTCGATGTCGAATCGACGACATGCGTCATCTTTGCTCGTTGCCCAAAGTTTCCCTGAAGCTATCTGTCTGCTTTGGTTTGTGTCGGCACAGCTCAGTCTCAAACAAGTGCTTGACCCCCGCTCCCCTCTAAGTTGCTCTGGGGACGCCAGCTAAATCAGCGACGTTCGACAGTTCCTCGGTATCGCCGTCGTCTTCGTTGTTGTTGCTGTTGTTGTCGCTGCTGCTGCTGCTGTTGTTGTTGTTGTCGCTGTTGTTGCTGTCGTCGTCGCCAACTTCTGCGGCAGCTGCGAGGTGCAATCAACAACGCTAAGCGGCATTGATGATGAATGACGCTAGCCGTAAGAGACGCATACAAACGTTCACGACTCGCAGACGGCAACGTCTCGCGGCGTTGACGCGACAGTATGCCCCGCGAGGAGCAATAACCTCACCACGTCAGAACAGAAGTTTAAAGGAGACGAAGCACGACAGAAGGTGGACAGAGAGGAGGGCAAGAAGAGGACTACAAGCAAAGTGAGAGAAAGCTACGAAGAAAGATTAAGGCTCACTCAAGGCACTTATACGTGTTGTTTTTGCTGCTGTTGTTGTTGTTGCTGTTGTTTTCGTATGCATTCGGCACATATACGTGGCCGACTCTACGGGTATGGTGCGTATCTGTAAGTGTATGTGAGTGTCTGTGTATAAGGATAGCTATTTGAATGTTGGCGATTAACGAAACGGGGCGTCGTGATACGTCTTGATACGTCAATTTCGTCTTATTGCCGTCGTATAATCTAGTTGCTGCCTGATACAGATTAGATGAAGTGTGCGCACATAGTAGTGCGCTGCTGTCAATTGGAGCCCGCACAACTGGAGCGCCTTTTAAGCAGTGTGTATGTATATATATATATATATATATATATATATATAATAGGTGAATTACTTGTGATTTTGTTGTGCCTTTGACAAGAGATGAAGACAAGAGTTGTAGCCTCGGCACTATCAAGATGCAATTAAAGTCCGTTAGGACTGAACCTTGATACGTTTTGCATACGTTGCCATTGCGGGCAACAGTAGCGCTCACAGAAAGCACAGCTACAATAGAGAGCTAACAACAATAGCAGTATCCCAAATAACCTGAGTACGAAAGAGAATACATTCCACAAAAGCAACAACAGGAGCTACAATGCAGCGCCTACTACTAAAGCTATTGTAGTGTTGTTGAGAAAAGCAGCGTTCATTTCTTGCTTGTTTCTAGACAGTCTAATTATTTTGCGCCGGGATCGTCATTGAACGACCCATGTTTGGTGACGGGATGTGTTAATACTGAAGTGAAAGACTACCGATCTAGAACTCAGAGAGTCATCGAAGCACGTGCAAGTAGCCAGGGTACAGAACTCGATCCGTACAGCAGAACAACAACAATAGTGATAACCGAAACAACAACAACAACAACAATGCCTATATCACTGACAATAGTTACACTAATAACAACAATGCCGGTAAAATATCATTAACAAATGAAACGATAACAAGAGCAACAACAAATGCCAAAGCCGGCAGCAGCAGCAACAAAAACAACAACAATGCTAAGGACATGTAAACCACAAACGACAACAATACCAATAATAGCAACTGCAACAATAACCACAACAACAACAACAATAATGTCATTACCAACAATCACGACAACAGCCACATCAGCAGCAGCAACAACAACAACACGGACTCCCGTTACTTTAGCACTAGCAGTACCAACAACAAAAGGAGCAGGGCGGCCGGCCATCAATTGCCTCGCGCCCGGCGACGGCCTGATGGGTGCATTCGCGTGCGTCTCGCGACCGGACGAGACGACACACAGGTGCAGGACGGGTTCGATCCCCGTCGATGCACATTTGTATTTACGGCGTCCGTCTTGCGGTGCGCAATGCGAACGCACTTCTGTGGACGTTAAACGTTGGCTGAGAGTCCGCCCCAAAAAAGGCCAGCTCGGCACGAACAGCTCAAGCTGCTGTTCTCGTTTCCGGGCTTAACAACGATTGACGCCGTCTCCTCCGTCTATCGTGTCCCTTGCCTGCCGCCGTCCGTTCATTCTTCATTCATCTATTCATTTATTGTTGTAAAGACGTCGAATACTGATCCAACTGCTCTAACCAACAACAGCAGCAGCAACAAGCAACAACAACAATAACAACAGCAACAAACAACAGCAACAGCAACAACAACAACAACAGCACAACAACAACGTATTGTTGTAAAGACGGGAGTGCGAATGACTGATCCAACTGTTCTAAAACCAACAACAGAGCAGCAGCAAACAACAACAACAACAACAATAACAAGCACAACAACAGCACAAGCAACAACAACAACAACAACAACAACAACAACAACAACAACAACAACAACAACAACAACAACAACAACAACAACAACAACAACAACAACAACAACAACAACAGCAACAACAACAACAACAACAACAACAACAACAACAACAACAACAACAACAACAACAACAACAACAACAACAACAACAACAACAACAACAACAACAACAACAACAGCAGCAACAACAACAACACGTAGCACTAACTACAATTCGGCCGGTGGCCAAAACAACAACGGTGGCGGCCCCAATCAAGCAGTAATAGTTGTTGCCGCTGCTTCGGCAGCTGCAACACCAACACCACGATCACCAACACTGGCAGTGCAGCCGCAGCAACAAGAACAAAAGGGACGCTACAGAAATATATACAAGTGTATACGCGATATGTGGGTATATATGTACGTCCGCATGCATGCATGTGTTTATATATAAATATATATATATATATATATATATATATATATACGGCGGCTCTTCTCAATGAGGGTCACAACAAGTCACGATTTCTGATCTAAGCCGGCTGTTATTGCTGCTGCTGCTGTTTCTTCTGCCGTTACGACTATAGCAGTTTGGCCGATTGGCCGATGGCCGCCCTGCTCGCTGGTCGACTCGCAGCGTCGTCTCAGGCCAGCAATGCCAATACTTGCCGGACACATACTGGTTCCAGCGTCAGGCTTCCACGTAATTATCATTGCATCGACATATGTGTGTGTGTGTCTGTGTGCGTATCGAAACGCTGAAACGCTCGCATGCGTACACCTAGATTCACAAAAATGCGGAAAAGCTGCGCAACCTGCATGTAACAGCATGCTTCCTGGCGTCAATTATATATATATATATATATATATATATATAACTGGACAATTACGTTATTCTTCTCATATATATATATATATATTTTTTTTTTTTTTATATATATATATATTTACCTATTGAAATTTTAAAAAGCGGCCCCCCAAACGGTGCTTGGAACATCAGGTTGTTGTTTCTCGTTCTGTCGTTATTGATACCTTTTAAAGCCTTTCTCGGTTCTACTGTTAGCTAATTTGTTACATTACAATTCGTGCCGCTGATGCTACCGGTCACTGTTAATAAATATCATGATTGTCTTTAAAGACTAATACGAGTTGTTCGAATGTTGTTGCCTGAAACCGGTTGTTCAAAACAGAACAATCAGACGCTGTCCTGCAAAAGGCGCCATTTATATTTGAAAACCCTCTCGTTTAGTACGGCTCCTCATCAATGTTTTTCATATTTAAGTGTGTAAGCGTTTGTATATATATATATATATATATATATATATATATATATATATATATATATATATATTCAATTGAATTATTAAGGCAAATCAACATATGCATATCATATATACGCCCTCAGATTATATCGCGCAACCTAGTACGGCGGTGAACCCGCTCAGTGACGAACAGGTAGAAGGTCACCTAACAAGATTTTTACTATATTCAATTGTGACGCTGCGGCTATGTTCCCAATTGTATAGCATCTGCGTACACAGCGGGTCCATTACATAGACGGATCCAGTCACTCCCCCTCTTGGCGGAAATTCTTGGTGATTTCTTTAATGTAATATAAGGAGGGGGCGGATGCCTAAAGTCTGGCATGTCGCCAGCCTCTCTCTCTGCGCAAAACAAGTAGGCATGGCGATGACAAGCAAGATCCTAATTTCTATCATGAAAGAAGATATTGACAAAGATGTTTCACAAATTGGTTATTCGACGGGTTGAGCTCGTGGCTGACTAGACCCTTCCGTTGGAGCAATTTGGCTTTAGGAGAAGTCAACCCGTGTTGCAATGCACGTTCTGCAGTCAGAAGTCGAGCGAGATTTTTACGGGGTCGATTTGTCGAGGTCTTGACAGAAACCGGTCTAGAACCACCTCACGCTAGCAAATTTTAACCACCTTGGCAGGTGTTCTTCGTTACGTACTTTATATGAAATCCATGTATTGCAAACTCAGTAGCGAGTAGTCTGTAGTCATCGCTCTAGTCTCATAAAAAACGCCAATCAACATCCGCAAATGTATATTCCCTTTTGGCAAGATGATTCTCGAAGGCCTCCGTTCTCGGTAAAGCATAAGTTGATAGTGGTGTCGAGGATAACAGATAGACAAGCCGGTTGCGGCTAGTGTGGTGGACTATTAGCACTCCTTGTAGAAAACTGGCTTTAATTTTGTCAGGTACTTTCAGATTCGCTTTTGACAGATGGGGTTATAGGGCCTGTATCCCATAAGCAGCGGTCGATATTAGGTTTGATATGACGTGTTTGTTTCAGTCCGGTCTGCTGACGAATAGATGTTCCTCGCAGAAGTTTATCATGAATATGAACAAATTTATGGCCAATTGTGGCAGTGCCACGAACTAGTCTATTTTCCAAGCCAGCTGTCACGCTCGAGTTGTGCCTTAGTTGATTGCGACAGTTCTGATTCTGAATGGCCCTTGCAAATAGACATCAGTATTAGATGCCCGTATGAGATGCCGGTTAAGCAAACGTGTCACGGAACCCGCACGATAAAAGGACGCTTCTCTTTTTGAACCTTCACAGAGACTTCACAGTCCGTCACGGCTTCACGACCAGGCGAAATTGACAATACAACATAGCGGAGACGCCTGATGGCGATTGTTTCGCCAATAGTGCCAACGGTGATTTGCTAAAATATTTTGCTACGGAGAGATGAGATTAAAGAATATTAGTCCGTTAACTGTGGATGGGATACCGTTGCTGGGGCTCGAACAGCAGATACGCAAGAAACGACATATTGCACGAGCGCTCATACACTAGTTGACTTTCTCTCAACTTTAGCAATTACTCTTCTAACGTCGGGTAATTTCTCAGTTAAAACAACAACAAAAACGCCTGCGGAGCAGCGCTCTTTGCAAGCATTTCTCTTACTTGTCATCTCTTACATAGGCTACGTCTGCGTTGTTATTTAATCTACCAGTCAGCGTGGTTAAGGTTACAATTTCTATCTAGAAGTCTAATATGTACGATAGCGTAGGATGGAGCTCTAAATCAAATGCCTGCTTTATTTTTCGTTAAAGCAGCAATCACAACAAACATTTCGACAACATTTTATAACATTATATATATATATATATATATATATATATATGCGTATTTCTTACTTCACGCTAAGAACGTGCGCTTAACCCGATAGCAGTAAATATCGAAATATTTGAACGCTTGTAGCGACAGCCTGGCGCCTCAGTGGAGTAAGCAAACGCCTGGCCTGACGATGGTAATGATGAAGGAAAACACCGTGGTGATGTCGGCGAGGACAACGATAAAAACAACAACAACAACACCAACAACGATGATGATGATTATGGCCAGGGTGGTGATGGTGTTAGTGGTGTCCGTAGCGTCGATAATGGCAAAGCCCTATCGTATTCCTCCTACCCGGGGCGGCCTTCTTATTCGCCGATATATCTTACTCATTCAATTGTGCTTTCTTTCCGGTGGGCTGCGACTGGATGGGCACAGGCGCCCCCCTGGACTAGCGGGCGAGCTATCGCGCCAACGAGCTACCTTCGAGTTTCTTCTTACATGAGTCGTTCCTGCATCGAGTTGGGCAAACGCGACAACGGCGGCGGCAGCAACAGCAACAACAACCAGATCTTTGCCGCCCCCGCCGCAGCAGCAGCGGTAGCGCCTGCACCACCTACCACTACCACCACCAGCACCTTTGACGTCCTCCCCCTCGTGCTGTCCTATTCCCTTCGGCAGACTTGCCTATCGCCTGCCCCCCGCTTCCCACCCCCCGCTCTCCATGTTCTATCCGTGTCTCAGGTTCTGATACCCCCAGCGAGTAACCCCAGCACTTGGCAGGCCGCCGATCGTTCTACCGCGACGCCTCGTCGTCGTCGTATTGTAGCTAGGCCGACGGACCGGGGCAGGCGCGGGCGGGCCGTGGCGCCAGCTCTCCCGTTGCACCTATTCTATTACGATCAATGAGAATGTCGTGATGTTATCGATTTGCTTCGCACCCATGAATGAGTCTCACCCCCCACCCCCCCTATGTCCTTGTCCTTCGGTGTTTTGCCTTCATTCTCTTCCGTTCCGATCGGAGCACGACGCAATTGCACCACTAGAGCAAGATCTCGGCCGAACCGACGGCCGAGACTACGTGACACCGAAAGGGTGCGAAGACTGACAACGAAGAATCTCTTCGTATCGCCGCCATTGCTGTTGCTGTTGTTGTTGCTGCAGTTGCTGCTGCTACTGATAGATAGAATATCTATATCGAGCGTCGTCGTCGTCGGAAATCAGCGCTCCTGTCGTCGCGTCGCACGTACAGAGAAGAAGAAGAAGGACAGCCCCAGGATAGATTTCTTCATGCATGCTTCACATTTACGACATCAACACGTCCATCACCACCATCAACACCCCCGATTCGCCCCATCAACAGCCCCATTCACACATCCCACACATGCAGCAGCACCACCACATGCAGCTGAGGTTGTTGCTGGCTAAGACGCCGAAGTGGTAAGCCCTTCGAGACTCTCGGATCGACACAAGACAGCGCAGCGCAGTTTTGGAAGCCAGAGTCTGTTGTCTAAGACATTGTCTAACTAGATCACCAGCCAGCCGGCCCTGGTCGATGCTGCCAACTCAGTAGGCTGCCCGCGGCAATATGACTAATCATAATGTCACCACTTCTGCTCGGTTTCGTGACGACGTTGCTTCGCAGGCTACCGCCAACGGCCAAACATCGATCGGTCTGTGTGCGTCGTTGTAATTAATTTTCCACTTACTCACTTACTTACTTACGCACTGACGCACTCATTTACTTACCGATATACGACTGCCTTCTTCTGATCAACTACGACTAGCTATAGATTCGTAGATCTTTTTTTTTGTCTTTATCTCTGCCTCTCTCGACAAAGGCGGTATAGCCTGCACTTTCTTCGCATGGTAGCACTGATAAGAAACAAATTCAATTATATGTATATGCATATATATACATATACACTATGACGTTAGGCATATTTATACTCACCCACAATAGTAATGTCATATCCAAATGAAATTTACATCATTCAAAAACCATTCATGTTTAAGACACGACTATTATGTTAGAGCAACCCGTCCCATTTTTAATTTTATAAAGCAGTAAATTGAAATAAAAAAACTCGGGTATCCGATCTCAGCTTGGTCACCTCCGTTATGTTTTAGGTGTCTCATTTTAAAGGCATAACAGAGCGTCTACTAAAATGTTTCTTTTTTGTCAATCAGACTGTGGCATTGTTTAGTGAAAGAGCCAACAAAGGGTTCAGAGAAATAAATAACACGGAGGAAGAAAGAGCCGCCAGGCATCATTGCTTAGCCTGAGCTTGGCTGTGGTCAACGCTCTGTAGCTCGTCAGCTGACTGATATGAACCAATCCACCGTTTGAGAGAGTACTGTCAACTGTATCAACTCACGGCCAGCTTTTATCAGAATTTTATCCGTGTAGGCAACTTTGCATTGTGAAGCGTGTCAATTACGGCGGTGGTTTATCAGCAGAAGGAGCCAAGTCGTGGATGCCTCTTTAGTCCACGGTTCACAGGAGAAGGAGGTTTACTTGCCAAACGGTACGCTGATAAGATTTTGACACCTCACGTCGTGCTCTATGCAAAAGCTGTCTGTGATAACTTAATCATCTTGACGCACGACAATGTCAGGCCGCATACTGTTGCACTTGTTCGCGGGTAACTCGCAGAAGCAGAAGAAATAGGTAGATTTATGAAAAGCCAGCACATTCACCCGACCTGAATCCTATTAAATATGCGCGAAATGAGCTGAATCGACGAGTTAAGACTTAGAACCCCATCCCCAACAGCGAAACCTTCAGAGCTCATTAATGCAACGGGCGAGGAGTGTAATCATATTCTATAAAATCCACTGTTGAGGTAATTGAATTAGTGCTATGTTGCGCGGTGGCCGCTATTATATTACGAGGTAATACACACTGTTAAAAAAATACCAATTAATATAAACAATTAAACCGTACATTTGTCTTAGAACGAAAATACATTATGATCGACATCTTTACCTAAACATTTTAGACAAGAAGCAAAACACGAATCTTAAGTGAACGCTATAATTGTGTTTTACTTTGAGAATCATCTTGCTGAATGGGAGTATAAATTTGCGAATGCTGATTGGCGTTTTTATGGGACTAGAGCGATGACTACAAACTACTGGAAGAGCCAGAATAAACAGATACTTGTAGAAACAGATACTTCGTTACTGAGTTTGCAATACATGGATTTCGTATGAAGATATGTATATGCAATGGGTTTCATGAGATATCGACTAAGAATGCAAGTTATGCGGAAAGTTGTGATCTGTATAATCCCCAACAGTGTACAAAAGCAATTTCGCTGACGAAAGTTACGTAGGAGAGCTGTAGCACATATATGCTTAAACCAAATCTTGGTTAATAAACAATACATTCATTCATAATTGTGTTTTCCAGACGATTTAGTTGTATTTCATGGTGTAGTCATTTTGAATATAATTTGCTATTACTAGTACAAAATAGCTTGTAAGTCAAAAGCATAATGTGATGCAATTAGTTTGTCTCGAAGTTTTTATATACCTTAACGTTCTTGCCGCAACATACTTTTTTCCAGTGCAATTTGTGAAGGAAGCACACCGTGACGTTTGGTTTTCTTCTGTTTATTTATTTTGTTAGTTGCTGAAATGCAATATATATATATATATATATATATATATATATATATATATATATATATATATATATATATATATATATATATATATATATATCTATAACAGTTTATACACGCATAGCGCATCTCCGTCGTTTTTTAGGGTTTGTTTCCCACGATGGCTAAAGCGACATCTACCGGCCAGCGACAGAAACAGTTAACACTCTGCTTCCACGTGTTTGTGCTATGTATGATTTAACAGAAGTGTGCTAAACAGCGCATGGTAATCAGATGATTCATTCGCAAGCTGATTTACAAAACACTTCCACCAAGTCGTCTAGAAACTGCGAAATATTATGCGTATGTGTATACGTTTTGCGACGATATATCATACATAAAAGAACCAGAAATATATAAAAGTGTGGTGTCTTTTTGTTTAGCATTTTAAGGATATTCGTTGCAAAAGACTTCTTGCGTGCATATGTACATATATATATATATATATATATATATATATATATATATATATACATATATACATATACATATATATGTATACAATGTGACAATCTATTTGGGTAATATTATGAGCTCAGTAGTTATCGACGACCCGTTATTGTCCGTTGACCGTGATCGTATTTCTCGATCCCCATTTTCGTTCTCTGTCTTTCGCTCTCTCTTTCCCTCTCGATAATCTTTGGTATATCTCGTTTCGTTTACTCTTATTGCTTGCTGGTGACTACTAACTCGTGTTCGCTTGGATCACGATCTTGAGACTGCGGCGTACGAGGGGATGTTGTGGGGGGAATCAGGGGACTGACTCTTGCAGACATGGTCCAACCGGCGATGACTTAGTCACGCAATTCCAATTTTCTCTCTGACGTGGTCTCTTTATTTCTTCTTTTTCTTTCAGTTGGTTTTGCTTCTCACTCACGCTCGTTTCATCGTATCTTCTTCCCCCCCCCGCCCTCTTCTTTCCCGTTTTCTTGTCGGATGATTTCTCTCTAGAGGGGGGCTGGAGTTCCACCTAGGTGGGCGATGGTATTTGGTGATCTTATTTGCTCGAATTTGTCGAAGCGAGCCAGACTAGCACACGAGGTCCTCCCGGGGGTCAGATTTTTTTCAGAGGGGGCCGGCCAATCATTTTTGTCATTGTTGTCCTTTTCGTGTCAGCCAAGCGTGCGGTGCGCGCTTTGGCCTGCTGTTACAATAAAACGTGACCCCTCTCTCAGGTCGTTCGTTGCTGCGTCCTGCGTCCAGCTTAATCTCAGGCCACCACCAGAGAAAACGCGGCCTTTCTCGCCACTCGAGCCATCGCAGATCAGCAGCAAAAGACAGTCGACGACCAACGAAAGCAACGCCAGTAAATTTTAGCAAATCTCCCTTTTCTAGTTGCGTGTCGCCTGTCCAGCAACGACTAGCCTCACCTAAAAGTAACAGCAACAACAACAATAACTAAAACAACAGCAATAATGTGTAACAACAACAATAGCAACAATAACCAGAACAACAACAACAATATTGTGTGACAACAACAATAGCAACAATAACTAGTACAACAGCAATAACAGCGGCCTCAACAATAGTACCAACGACAGCAACAGAAACAATAACGGTAACAACAAGAACAACAACAACAACTGCCACCGCCATTAGCAGGACCTCCGTCACCAACACCAGCATGCTTGTGCTTCCGATATCGTGTGGTGTTTTCGTCATTCTCGTCATAAGCATCATGCTCATCATCATCATCATCATTGCCATCACCATCATCATCGCATACCGAAATCATGCTCACCAGTTGTGGCTGCTACTATGATGGGGTCGATATGTATCATAATGCATAGCTCGCTCACCACTGTATCAGCCAACAACTGCGGGATGGTCTGGCTGACGACGAGTCGGACTAGCTCACCGTCTGGGGCTGGTGGCTCACCGATTTGTATAATGAATGAAGATTGGTAGTGGTAGCGTGCTAATTTGGGATGCAGCCATCTGAAGCAGTGGGGTGCGGGGGGGGGGGGGGGGGTGAAGGGGGTGGAGTGAAGGCGAAGGGGGAGCAACTGGCTCTGGTGGGCTATGGTGGCGGGGGTCGGGGAAAGTAGACGAGAGCACGCGAGATGAATTTCAATGGCGCCGCTTGGTGAAGAGCGATTCTTCAGCGAGCGTCCCGCCGCCGTCGTCATTGTCGTCGAGTGGCATATGGCGTCGAGTGGGCCTATGAGAGAGACGGAGGGAGGGAGGGAGTCGTGTCTGGTCTGACGTGTAAGTCATCGGCTTGCGATGTATATATATATATATATATATTTATATATATATATATACATATAAACATGCTGCGCGGCAAAAAATGATACACGAGAGCAAATGGCGACGACCACAGCGTATGTTAATACCCCAGAGAGAGAGCGAGAGAAAGAGAGTGTGCGCAATGAAGTATAGACAAGAGCACAATGAACTGTATTGAGGAGGGATGGAGAATTTACGTAGATCGGTAGAGACAGGTGAAGGATAGAACCATTATTTTTATAACAATATTAGTGCTTAATTCCGTGAATTATCTATATGCAATACATTCTTGTAAAACTTTTTTAAACATATATATATATATATGTGTGTGTGTGAGTGTGTCTGTTTATAGTATACCAAAATATACATATGTATGTATCATCTTGTGCTCGTTTCAACATCTTTTTGCAGAGGCTCATATTTTTGGATTTATGTTATCCTGTACTATAATTTTACTGGATGTAATCTGCACCACTACAAACCAGTAAGATTAGATTCCACATATTGGTGTCTGTAAAGCGAGGAATGTTTTATGGACATAATGCACTGCTAACTTCGTGGAAAGGATTGAACTGCCGAAAGGATGTCTTCCTTGTTTGTAGATCCGGGATCTGTTGTTGGTTGTTTAGCCTACATAAACTAAGCTGATGCAAGCTCGTAGGGGTTCGGCGTTGTTTCACTCGTAGTGTTCTGGCAGTATCTGTGCAGGATTAGAATTCTAGCAGCATTGGTTCCGTCTCTCTTGACTAACTTGGCTAAGACTCTTCGAGCAACCTCGGGATAAGCGCCATTTTGCGCGTTCTCTTAAGTGATTTAGTGGACCGTCAGATAATGCATTCTAGCGCCGTGCTTGTAGTTCCCGAGATTTTTCCTGATGATTTGCGCTAATGTTTGATTGATATTCCTATTGGCTGGAAGACAAAGGATGGTCGGCATGAAGGAAAATAATGCCAACCAAGCGTGAAAACTGTTCTGAGTATTATCATCATCAAGTACGTTAGTAATATACAAAAGTATAATTTAAGACATTTTAATAAAACTCCATTATAATATTATTAATATCTTGGAGTTCTATTAGCATGTCTTTAATTAAGGGATCAGCATGGTGACCCGTATCAATATCGCAAAGCGGTGATATAGCTGTTGAGTGTTTTGCCCTGTGTGACGTAGATGGCCACGCCTGGTGTATAGCAGACCATTCACCGGACAGAGAACTCTCAGGCTGAGTTCGGAGTCAGTGGTGTTAGATTGTGTCGGGCGTTGAAGAGCTCTCGGGCGACAGGTATGTGTGACCTTCCTTGATGAGGTGTGGGTAAGCCTCTTCAACAAACGGTAGTAGAGCAAATAGTTTTTGAAAAACCTTAGCAATTATTTCGCTTTAGCAAGCTTGAGCTGACTTTTAAGAACAGACTAGACAGCGACGATAGGTCTGTGAACGTCTTGTATATGTTGGCGTTAGTACGGCGCCACGGTAGAATAACTCATAGTCTCCTAAATTTCGCAACATGTTGTTGCCGCGGCAGAAGTTTTTTCTTCGGTGGGCTTCTGGTTTTAGGAAAGCTTATTGACCGTACTAGCTTATAAGGTAGCTAGACCCATAGCTACAGCTGCATATTTTTTTGTTCAGTAGTTGGGGTGTCGTCAGGATTGGCCGGCGTAGACACTTGATTACAAGATTCGTCTATGGCTGTTGCAGGTTGATTTATGTTCACATTTTGAAGTGTACGGACCTCACTGATGAGTCTACCTTTCTCCCCAAGGACGAAGAGTTCTTAAGGGCATAAGGAAGCGGAAGCTGTATGTGGCTTATGACAGTTAAAGCATCGGGGCGTGTTGGACATAAAGCAGCCCTTCGGACCCACATTTACGACACACTTTTTGAAAGTTATACTAACTTTCGAAATTCAACGGGCGTTTGACCTTCGGTGGGTTGCCCGCAAAAGATAATTGTGAGGGTACCTATGGTGCCTGTATTAATATCGTCTCTAAGCTTGTCTAACTATTTCAGTTTTTGTGCCGCTAAGCACGAGAATGGTAATTTCTGTTTACAGGAACTAAGAACTGCAGATCTCTTGTTGTCGTCGCCATTGTTATCCGCTTAGTCTGCTAGGCAGCCTGGGGTGGCATCTTCCTCCTGTTTACGCTATATTATTTTCCTTCGTTGAGATGGAATTTACGAAATTGGGTGTTTTGTAAGTAGCCTTTAGTTCATCCGATGGTAATACTATTACGTTAGACACTGTACCACTAAGCACTGCATTGCTTGGTATTCCATCTTTAGGTGTTGCACCTTTGCCTAGTCTGGTATGTCCGGAGAGCACGGGATAACAATTATAAGTGGCTGGGGCCCGGGGTAATGACGTTCTCCGGCGTCGACTGTATAAACATCTGTCGTACTAAAAAAACTATTTTACAAAAAGTACATTTTTTCCTCATTCAACACGGTTTTACTGCATCAATTGGTGCCGCAATAATGAAACTCGAATTGGCTGCACAATTAGGTATTGCGGGAGCACAAGTTAAAAAAGAGCCCGCACTCGATCAAGGGATCGAAAAAAAATAAGTATGTATATACATATAATCGCTTTAAGAAATCAAAATATAAATATTTTGTTAATAAATGTTTAGTTTGGCAGTTCATGCCAGACTTTACTATGCTCATTCATACTTCTTTTGACTACGTATACCTTTTGTAGGTAGCGGTAATCATGTGTCCAGAAAGAAAACATGTATCGTATACGAAGTATTGATGATCGACGCAGACAGTCCCTTTGATCAACGCTGGTAATCAGAATCGAATAATATCAATTTTAGTCACAACTTTAAGAGATAGACTTAGTACAGTGCACGGTCATTGTCATTCGTAAGTACACGAATATCCAAACCTAGCCACTGGGCAGAAGAAGATACTTATATATTTAAGAATACGATTTTGTACAAGGAACTGGATAAGCCCTTGAGACATCCACTATAAGCATGAGGGCTCTGTGGCATATTGGGGTAGAAAGACCGAACCTTTGCTTCACGAGGAAGCTATAAGCTTGCTTTATGTGTGGCGACATTTGTTGCTTATTCAAGCTAATAGTAATATAAACAGAAGTCACTTCCGCAGCACATGTGATTGCAGAGCCTATTGTGTGCTAGTGTGCATCCCTGTCTATGAAATCGCTAAAGATTGCCCGACCTAACCTATAAAACATATATTTTAAAGTCCTCACGCAAAAATATATGGAGGTAAGGTGGATACGCAAACTTGAAGCCTCTCCTGAGAGCATTAAGGCCGTTCAAAAGCTGGTCACAAACAGAATGTCTTGCAGTAGATGTAACAACGATACTGTTGTTCTAGATATTTAAAAGGGCTTGCGGTGTTCGTCTAGTGAATAATAACATCGAGATAACGTTTATGAGTCTACTTAAGCAGTTAAGACAGCCAATTTTGCGCTTTATGGATCGTTAGGCTCACTTGATAGTTCTAATTCTACTTAAGTAGGGTTTAATCATTGATCAAGCTTGTTTTCTGCATTTCTGATCTATTTTTCCGTTAAGACACAGCACTTTCAAAAGATAATTGCATTAAGTTGGAAGTACAACTCATGGCTCTTGCTCATTTGCAAACTGCTGGAATTGTATATATTTTCGGCTACAAACTTACCTCAGACGTAGCCGGGCAGTTTAGGATCTATAAAACCGCATCCAAAAGCTGTGCTTGATATAAGGGGCGTATTGTTTTTATAAATGTTTTCAATAGTTTGATCAAATGGTAATACATGTTTTACTAGCGGCCTTAATGGACCAGTGAGGCTAGAGTAATGTTAAACAGCATTACTAATACGTTATCCGTGAAACTAAGGCGGCTTTTTGTACCTAGTCAGTTTCTTACTGGGATCATACACTTACATGGTCCGAGTTGTGTGTAAATGCATTTAAATAAAAAAAAAGAAGTTTCGAATTACGTAAGAAAGCTAAGGGTTTCCTCGCGGCTTTGTTGCTGGCAATAACTACAACAACCTGGCGTCTGAATGCCTTTTTGTATGTGGACACACAAGTCTTAGATGTGTCTTTTACTTCGTTCTATGAATAGCTTTTTTTGTTATTATAATTTGTTTATTTCACTTATTTGTACTTTAGTTGCTTAGAAAAATGTTGCCATTCCGATAAATCACCATTGCATATTGTTCTGGTTACAAAAAAATTAAGCCTGGCAACTTCATTGAGTAAACCAGCAACTTATACCTGTATCATTTAGTCAGCTCCTTTTGACTCTAACGCTGTGTACAACCTGCGGTTAAACGCATGGCTTGCTGTCGTACACCTAATAGTATGCTGCTTTTTACTTCGGAATGCGTATGAAGCCAAATTTGACTATACAATTATTAAAACGAATTTATTAACGACTGCCTGCGAATCCTTGATCAAGAATTCCGCATCATGGCAAATTTTATTTTATTTACCTTAATATTGAGTTAGTCACGAACCCAAATCTACTCGACAAAAATTTTCCCTCAACATTTCGGAAATTTTAAAGCTGTGGCTCGTTTAAGGTTCATCATTAGCCAGCTTGCTTAATGGATGGCCAGGTAGGCATATACAAATCCAATATATCGCAGCCTATTTTGTTACTGAGTCTAGTTTGTGAGGGGAGAATTGTCTCACATTACGAATTAAGTATGTCATAGTATGATAGATGTGTACATAAACCCTTTGTGTCATACAAAGAGGTGGCTTTATATTATGTTATATTCATAATACTGTTGAAAATCAAAACAAATTACAAGCACCCTGTACAGCCCTGTACCTGAGTGCAGCGGGGTGATTGTCGGGAAAACTGCTATTTTTTGTAGAGGAGGGTTAAAGGGGCAAGAATCCCACTTTCCATCTAGAGCAGTGTGAGACCCGACCCCAGCAGGTGGATTTGAGCCCGCTGAGACCCATACCCACTAAACGCACCTTTCCTCTCAAGCTTCACTTTGTGATGGCCCAGATCTCCATAGAAAAACACTATGGGCCCTCAGGAGAAGTGTCGAGTGCCATCTTTCGACGGGATCACTCATGGGTTCCTCCGACGTTCGCTGTGCTTCGTCCCAACACCTGCAAACCAGTGTCATTCCAAGTCACCTGATCTTCTAGCATAGCAGCCAGAAATCTTGCTGTCCTGAGCCTTCTTAGAACTCTGTTTTCTTTTAGTACATTTGTAGTCATAGCTGCTCTTAGTTTTCACTCAGAAGTCGTATCGCATTTGTAGTCTACGAACTCCTTAAGATCTCCTCTATGGAGACATGGGATATTTGCTCCCATTCTGTCTCCCTCAGTAGTTCATTCGTCCCTGAGTTTTGCAATTGCTGTATTTCTAGCCTGTTCCCGTACCTGGCACTTCAGAAGACTGTGGGTTGAGTCATCAGTCATCACTCACTCCTTTTTTCAGTGAACACAGCTCGCCGGGGGAGCTCTCTCCATTCGAAAGAGGTAGAAGACTGAAAGTCCTTATGTCCCGTGAGAACCTGCGTAAGGTAACAGTTCAGTTTTCCCTCCGGCCGCTCATTATTTTTTTATAATGCGTGGGGTGAGGGATTGGAGAGTGTGCCCCGGTACTCCAGAAAGAATAGAGTCCTGTTTGGCTTGCCATGGTTCTATCTCTTTCTCTCTCCATATATATTTCCTTACTGTGACTCAAGCTGTTGTCCCACGGTTTTCCCCTCTCTTCCATCTTCAGGTACTAGGGAAGTGCCCTCGCCAGCACCAGAGCAGCGTTTGTGCCAACCGTGCGATACGCCTAAATAATCCTGACGATCGCGTCCCTTTGGGTGCTTCTAAGGATCCCTCTTATCTTTTTCGTTTTGAAAGAGGCCTTGAGCCAAACTAGGAACCCGAGTTACCTAGGAAACCAGACTGGGAAATGCTTGCCAGAATCATTAGGTTATACTGAAGCGAGTTTTGTCGCTCACGCGTGGCCCGGAAGACTACTATCTACTAAAAAGCGGCTAGATGCAATGACATTCATTGACAAAAACAACAATAATAAGGGTAGCAATAACAATAACTCTTAAATGGCGTTGGCCTCATGAGGATGAGTCAACACTCAGACTAGATGTATGCAACATTTCTCTACGAATTGCTATAAAGGTCGAGCCGCTAACGTCGTGCATCATGGCTAACGGGCACGCCAAGGTACGTAGGTACTGTATATACTATATTCGGTGTGGCTTGCTTCGCCGCAGCTTCTTGTCAGCTTACCTATTCTCATCTTCAGCCTCTGCGACCTCTGTAGAAGAACGAAGTTCATGAAGGGAGGCAGAGCCATCAGTCTCGCGTCGTCGACAGTTCACAGCACTCTTTCCCGCGCGCACTCTCTCTGTCTCTCTTGTTCGTCTGTCTTCTGTCTTTAGGGCATACTTATGCCTTCTTCTGTCAGCGATACCGGCGTAAATCTGAAGATTCGTTCATAAAATCCGCGACTGCCATCTAGGCGACTACGTACACGTGAGGATTGATCACTCTTCCAAGCCGAATTCGGTCCTTTTTGTCGTCGTCGTCGCCGTCGCCGCCGGAGTCGCTGTGGTTGTTCTCGTGAGATGGCAAAGCTACGTGCCAGGGTGGCACGCCTGCTATGTAGCCGCATGGCCTATTCATGTATGATGACTACTACTCCGCTCGTGTTTGTGTGTTTCCGTCTGTGTGTGCGTTCAGTCCTATGTGTATGTCTCTGTGTGTGTATATGTAGGAATGTTGTGGTCGACTGCACGCCAGTACATACAGTCGCCAGTAGTACAGTACAGTCGTAGATGTACTGCAGTAGAACGTGTGCCTGTATAGTCATAGCGGTGAATGTGGGCTGGAAGCTGCCGGTGCTGCTGCTGCTGCCGCTACTGCGAGGGCCGCCGATGGGGCGGGCCGTGCTATTGCTGAGACCCGCCAACGGCACCAGCGCTGGTGTCGCCTCCTTGAGCAGGTGATCAATTGTTGCCGCCGCCGCCGACTGTCTGTCAGTCGTGGTGCAGAGCATGGCTACGAGATGAGCAGCAGGGAATTCACACCTTCATTTATATCCTGTGCTCGTTTCTATGCTGTGCACAAGTCAAAAACGCCACCGTTCCGCTGGCACCGGGCCGTTGACGTCTGCCGACGTGGCAGACTCTCCTCAGGCCGGCCAGATCCGGTAGCAAGACTCAAATACGTCCTGCAGATGAAGAGCTTGCTCTATCTGAATACGGCCGGTTCTGTACAACCCTATATATATGTATAAATATATATAGGTACATCGTATGAGTTCAAAAGTGCTTGAGTTAGATATTCCTTATACAAATAGACATATACATCTCTATAGTTGTTCATAGTGAATGAAATGTAACAATCCAGTGCTCTAATCAAACAATTGTTTTGGCCCAGAAATCGCTTTTCTTGCGTATCGGAATCCTGCTATACTTCCTGTTCTGAAAGACTAAGATTTACAAAAGGCAAAATTTTACCATAATCCTTAGTCACATTGAAAGACTACTGCGTTCAGTTAAATTTTTGTATCTATTTTATTGATTGATCGAGCCCACGACTTTTTGTGTCAAAGTCGGCCGACCATCTTCTCCACATGGACCCTCCCGTCGGCGACGAATCGGGTGCAAGTATTGTAATGACATTAGCAAAACGACCTTAGTACACAGTCCTAACGTCCTAGCAGGATCCGTACAGAGTACACAGTAACAGGGACGCCAGAAGCGCCTTAAACAGAGGTTAGAGCTTAAAATGTTCTGCCATACTTCTGAATCGTTTTCAAATGCGAACAACTGCTGCTTCTGCTGTTCTTCTATCGCCGGCGCTGCCGCCGAAGCAGACGCGGAGAGAGTGCGGCGAAACCCACCCACAGCAACGGTAGTGACAACGGCCGTTGTCGCCGTACAAATGCTTGCGACGGATCCGCGGTAAAAATGCGGTGTAGGGAAGTGGCCTCAAGTTTCCGGTTCAGGGGGGCTAAAGGAGAGAGGACGAAGCGAAAGTAGGAGTTGGGACGCCAAGCCCCCCCCCCCCACTGTCGTAGGGTCTATCTTCATGCGTGTATGGGCTTGCGCGCGCCCTTCCATTTCATGTACGCGTCGTGTCGCTGTGTCCTCTGTTCCCGTTCGCGGGCTAGCCCATACCTACGCCTATTCGCACGTCCATAATAACAACTACTGCTACTCGTACCATTATTATACTACGACTTGACGAAATGCTAGCCGTAGGTAGCCGCGGCCATAGCCGCGACTACAAGAGCTTCTACGGGGCGAAGATTTATAGGCGGGTCGAGTTGCATAGCGCCGCCAGATGATAACTCGCTTCTTTCGACGACGACGACGATTTTGTCCGCGTCACCATCACCATCATCGTCGCCGTCGTCGTCGTCGTCGTTGCTGTTGTTGTTGCCGTCGTCATGGTGGTCTTCGTTGTCGACGAGGTCTTCGTTGTCAAGGTCCTCATTCCTCGTCGACGACAAAGGAGTTTATCATCTGGTTTGTAGCGTGCTTGCTCACTTGCACAGCATTGGCGCAAGTGTATGCCTGCGTGTGTGTAGTTCCCGACAACGTGGATAACGAAACCGGCACTGCCAGTAGCAACGTGCGTAAGGTTCCCCCTTCTCTGCCTGCTACTTGTTCGCAAAGGTCCGCGGCAAGCAGGCTGGTGTGAAGTGATGTAGCTTCAAAGCGAAGCGAGGCTGACGCGGGCGGGCGGGCAGTCTGGTACCATGATGAGGACAGACCGAGACGATACCGGTGAGAGTGGGAGGTTTCGGACCTCTTTGGGATGAGGGGGGGGGGTAGCCATAGGGAGTCTAAGTCAGGGAGAGAGTCCTGATCGTTGTCGTCCGTCGGCGTCGCCTTTGCTGAAGCTGGAGTGGGCCCTCATCGGCTGCGTGAGTTTCCATTCGGTTGTCGTTGCTGTTGCTGCTACTACCGTATTATCTGTAAGAGGAACGGGTAGCACGACGGCCAGAGAAAGAAAGGGAGGAAGAAAGAAAAGGAAGGAGAAAGAAAAAGAAGGGCGTGGACACAGAAAGTCGAAACCCGACAAGACTTGGCTCTTCCTTTGGATACATGGGCAGGATAACTCGAGGGAGAGGCGTGCAACGCTGCCGTGTAAGAGCACTTCTTAGGCGCTGCTGCGTCGACTTTACCGCTTTGTCGTCGTCGTCTATATCGTCCGGGAGCCTCGTCATCGTTGAGACTTCGTTGTCGACTTCGCTGCCAACGCCGTGGCCTGGCCGGTGCCGCAGCCGTAGCGCACAGTTAGGCAGAGATATTTCGGCGCGACGATAAATCTCCTCGGGCTGCCTCGTGCTTTTCATCTTCTTGCCGCCGCCGCCGCCGACAACTAACTCCGGGGGTTCTTGGGGACGCTCGGTCGGTGAGGACCTCCCGCCCCCCCGGTGGCGGCGGCGGCTGCGGCGGCTGCGGCGCCATCATCTCGACGGCGACGCCGCCGTCATTGCTTTCCACAATGCTGCTTTCCGAGGCAGTCTTATGCGTAACTTTTCAACGACGAGCGCGCGAACAGCGAAATCGCTTGGCTGATTCGGTTGGTCGGTCGGTCGTTCGGTTGGTGGGTTTCAATTGCTCTCTTGCTCACTTACACCACGGATAGCATGGGACCGAAGCAGTTTAGGACCCTCTGTGGCCTGAGGAGTCCTTGAGTTCTGCCTTCATTCCCCCTCCGCCCCTCGAGAGACGCCTTCCCGAACAGGCCGACTGGGGGCGGCAACACAGTTGAGTCAACCAGTAGTCAGGCAGCCAGTGAGCTGCTGCTGCTATTTTCTGTGTTGTTTTTTGCCGGTGACTGATGCAACGACGCGGTCGCAGAACACATTCATTCATTCATTTGTTCACTTGTTCATCGTGATCGGGATAGAAGAGTACAAAGATGGATAAAAACTGTCATAGAAAAAGGCTCGAGAATTACTAGGAAATGCTTCTCGACGTGTGCAAATCCGTACAGTCACGTGTGCAACGTACCTGTGGCTCATCAAGCAACATACTTGCTCGTTCATATGTGTCAAGGCGTCACAGGCGAAACGTCACCGACTCGACAGAACATTACATATATGCATATAACAATGTACAGGTAGTTCAATAAGTTCTTAGAATGGAAACCAAGAAGTTCCCAAATCATGTTTTTAAATTTATCTTATTCGATATACTCCCCGAGATGCTCAATACACTTTTCCCACCAAGATTTCAGAGCTTTTATACCTCTTAAGTAGAATTCCGCGTCTTTAGACTGAAAATAGGCATTGACAGCAGCCTTAACCTCTTCATTGCTGGAAAAACGCTTTCCACCGAGACTATTCTTCAAATGTCCGAAGAGGAAATAATCAGAGGGGGCCAGGTCTGGAGAATAGGAAGGTTGTTCAATAAGTTCGAAGCTCAGTTGGGCCAGTTTTGCCGATGCTTGCCGGGTCTTGTGTGCAGGAGCATTGTCCTGGTGAAACAGGACAACCTTCTTCTACAAAGCGGGCCGTTTCACGATGAGTTCTTGCTAAAGGCAGTCTAACAGTCTTGCCTAATATTCTCCTGTGATCGTTTTACCGCTCTCAAGGTAGTCGACCAGCATTATTCTACGTTGGTCTTAAAAAACTGTAGCCATCACCTTTCCGGTCAATGCCGTTGTCCGCACCCTCTTCGGAGGTCCTTCATCAGGTGCACACCATTGGCAAGATGCTTCTTGGGTCTCGGGAGTGTAGTGATGGACCCAGCTTTCATCGACGGTCATGAATCTGCGCCAAAAATCCGACGGATTGTTCGACATCTTGGCCAAATTTCGCTGTGAAGCGCAAACAGGCGCGTTTTTTGGCCTTGGTTGAGCAAATGCGGCAGCCATTTTTCTCTGAGCTCTTTCATCTTTAAGTTTTCGTGCAGGATGAAATGCACACTACCCAAACTGATCCCCAAGGCCTCCGCTATCTCCCTAATGTTCACTCGCTTATCTGCGGCAACGATTTTCCTCACCTTTTCTACGTTTCCCTAATCAGTTGCCGTTTTTGGGCGTTTTGAACGTAGTTCATCCCGGTGCTCCTGCGATCTCTTTTTAACTCATTAATCCAGTTGGAAACAGTGGCAAAACATGGCGCAGAGTCACCGTACACCTCGTCTAACTCAGTTTTCACTTGGGCCGCATTCCAACCTTTGAAATAAAATGCTTGATAACCACTCGAAACTCTTTTTTTCTCCATTTTTCAAAATCACGCCGATACGTTGCACGGGAAAAGCGATCAAACGAAATCGCAACGGCCAATCACCATAATATTTTGACTGCTGGCAGTCGAAAAGTTGCAGTTCCTAATAGCGGTGGAAGCGCGCCAAAATTCGAATTCTAAAAAGCTCATTCTAAGAACTTATTGAACTACCTGTATATTGGTATGTTATTCTTTTTGCAGGGTCTCCCAGAAAGATTTGAATATAGGGAATTGTAGAACTCGTTAATGTAAAGATTTTTTTCAATGGAACATCGCCTCTGAGAAATCTTGTTTCGGCGTAAAAGTGATATTACTAAAATCCGTGATACTGGTGATGTTGCCTGACATAGGGGCAGAAAATGTGCAATTGCAAGACATTGTATTAGCTTTCACGTCCAATGATAACCCTACGACCATTCGAAGCGCTCAAAATTGATACATTCAGCCATTGCGCATCATTTTATAACGATCATTTTGATACCAAATATATGGCAATGCGAGGCGCGATTACAAAGTAATCGAGATTGCATGCATACATAAATGAAACACTTTATCAGATAAATTACTCATTTGCAATCAATCTCGACATGCCCGCCGAAAAATCTTTATTCTTCCGCAATCACACCTCACATCGCCGTACGTTAGATACCAAAATGATTGTCATGAAATGCGCATTTCAGCTGTGAATGATCGTATGATTATGATTTTGGGATATTGGGCGTGAAGGCTAATAAAAACCTTTTTTTTTTGCGACTTCTCTATTAAACGACCATGTTGCATTATCACAGCAATGTGCTTAGCTTCAGTTGTCTCGCGATTGCACATTTTGTGTGTGTCGGGTAACAACACTAGTGTTACGAATTTTAGTTATATCACATTTCCCTGTAAACATAACATTAAATAATAAATGAAGTTATATCACTCTCACTCCAAAACAAGACTTCTCAGAGACCGTGTTCCATTGGGAAAAAATGTTTATTATAACAAGCCCTGCAATTCCTTAAACAGCTGTTCAAATATTTTTGAGAGACCCTGTATGTATATATATATATATATATATATATAGTCAACCTATTTTCAACAATAAGTTTTGGACGCTGGTTATCTGATATACTTGTCTACGGTCGACGAGATGGAATGGCTGAGATGACCGGCAACCCATACGAGTAGCGGATTCGATCCCGGAGCGACACATTTCATTTCCATAAGAGGTTTTAAGATTTTTAAGGTTTGTAGATCTATGTTAATCTTATAATAAAGAAACAACATTCTAAAACGACCGAACTGAACGTTTATACCCCATTGACAACAACGTATGTATGCTTCTCGTTTAAGTCACAAAGAATCCTGACGGATCCCTCCGTAGCCTGACCAATTTTTCCGCTTCTTCACGAGCAAACACGCTTGATGGTGAAACGGTGAGCAGCAGTGAAAGGCAAACCGTCTAAATTTCAAGGGTTTACTCAGTGTATGAGGAACCTATTTACAGAGCTTGGTGAATGCCCTGAAAAGAGTCGTATCGTCGCTTGGAGTTCCGTCGCGCGCCATACGCTGTCATTCTTATAACTATCTGGCGAAGAACGTTCTACTTTAACATCGAGGGCCTCTCAGACCTTGATGCCCCGTTAGAGTTAACGCTTCCACAAAGGACCTTTTCCAACCATCATTCGCAGGTGCGTTCGTTCACAGAGTTCTCTCCACAAACATGGCAGAATGTTGATCGGCGCCACTAGCCTTGACACCTTTGTGGAACACGTACAACAAAATACTCCAAAATGTATTTCGTTAAATAGCTATTATTTGTCCTATTTTCAAGTAACAGGACCTCTGGCAAGTGCTAGATTCACGTCTACGACTGCTAAATTTTCTATCACAAAGTTTTTCCAATCCAAACTTGCCTGGCGAGCGCGTTATACATGCAGTGGCAGCAAAATGTTTAGTACGTTCATTTTATATTAGGCACATATGAATATATATATATATATATATATATATATATATACAATTGGTAAAAATAAAGCATACACCAGCAAAATCTGTTCAGTATATAAATAAAAGTATATTTAGTCGTTAGCTAGGTACGTCCACTAAAAGTTCTTCGTTTGCTAGCTTGGTTTTATTTACGTGTTGTTTATATAAACGTTTTGGAGGAATTACAATAACATTCGCTGATGTTCGAGGCGGCAATGACAGTCCTAAATGATCACAAATGCGGAGAGACAGTTTTTTGAGTCAACTACGCTAAGTGCGCTTCTCCTGAGACATCTAGTTCAAATTAAACATATTTAGCATCCATCCATATTTGCTCGTTAAATAAGTGCCCACCATAGAATTTAGTTGGCCAATTTATAGACTATGCTGTTGAAAGGAACCTGCTTTACAGCCATTTTTTTAACATTACCATTTTGTGGAGAAAATATCTGATGCAATTAGTCTGTATTTTAGGATAATAAATGTTGTACACAGGGAGCATTAACTAGGGAATCAACATTTTTCAAATAGGCTATCTGCAAACGGATGCAACCAATGGCAGACCTCGCGGAGCTATAGATTTTAAACGATCGATTGACGGCTTGAATCCTAAAAAAGTCCCCTGAGTATAGAAGCGGCACATTTTATAAAAATAATATGTTTATTACAACTTTAACCCGATTCTGCAAATGAGAAGCTCTGCTTTTAAAATATATGCGTCGCGTCGGGTTGAACCAGCGCTCTTTGTGGCAGAGTCACCGGTCATCAGCTCCGCTCCGTCGACAAATTCGACGTCCCATTATGACTGATTACGATTGCCTAACCTAGTCATCTAATCATATTTGACCAGTAGGTGATCAACTCGATCGAAAGTATATTTCTGGTCAATATATGCATCAAAGCGTTCGTTGCTTTTAAGAAAAGTATACATATGGAATTTGCGTCCTAATACACGTAGCTGTATCTACATAGTAGATACTAGGATGTACATGTATGCATAGGTTCAAGTATGCATTTGTTCGTTAGGAATATCGAACAAGTGTGAGCCTGTCAAATTCCATCTAAGTGAAGTGATTCAAAATTGTGCCTGCCTACAAACAAATCGAGCGAGCGTTCGACATCTATCTGTACAATGCTCTTCATGCTGCAGCTGCCAACCAGTAGTAGTATTATTATTACTATTATTAGTATATGTAATGTGTTTTCGTTCTATTATGTATGATATTCGATCGTCGATTGATGGAGCAGGTTCGACAATTTTTAACGACGTCGTCGTCGGCAACGTTGGTATAAATCTAAATGTATATATATATATAAATGTATATATGTATATATATATATATATATATATATATATATATATATATATATATATATATATATATGTATATATATATATATATATATATCTGAGTATAAAGTGGTAGCAGTCGTCGTTGTGGTCGTAGTGGCAGCAAATTATATTGGCATGGCGTTGCGGCTTTGCTGGCCATTCAAATCGATAGAAAAATCGGCTAAGCGTTCGAGGGCGTTGTTGTCGTGTGTTCGTCAATGTCTTCGATTAAGGAGACAAATTGTGTATTGCAGCCGCAGCAGCAGCAGCAGAAGCAAACGACCATCGATCTGGTCGAATGACCCGATCATGGACTTCACCGCTCGGGGTGTATTCGATTCGTTCAAAGTGTGTCTCTGTGTGTGTGCCTGTGTAAGTAAGCGAGCGCCTTGTCCTCACCTACCGCGCAGAGACATTGCCCCCATGCATCGCCTCATGCATTCTCGTCGTCTTTTCCTCTCGTTCTCTGAAGGATTGACGATCAGGCCAAGGGCGATCAAGGAGGAAATGAATGAAACGAAGGAAGCAAAACCTCGAGGGAGACAGGGAGACAGGGGGAGAGAGAGAGGTAGATGAAATAGAGGCAGATCGAGAGAGAGAAGTGGATGAAATAGAGGCAGATCGAGAGATCGAGATAAACGGAGAAATGCTGAGGAGTGGAATTGCTGAGAATGGAGTCAGACTGGATTCGGCCGGTGGTGAAGTCTTGAGTGATTTGTTCAGCTTGTGCTTGTTCGTCAATCTATCTTGTTCTCCGTGACCGTCGTCGACTTGTTCGATCTGTTCTTCTTTTTCATCTTCCTCCTTTTTTTTCTTATTTGACTTCGTCTCATCTTCGGCTTCTTCGTTGGTTGGCAGAGGTTGGGGATCAGACAGACGACCACGACAACGACGACAGTTCACAATGCTGCATGAATAGCAGCAGTGTGATACAACCATCGAGTTAGGCCCGGCTAGCCAGCCAGTCAACCAGAGCCAGCATCATCATCATAATTATCATTATTATTATAATCATAATTATCATAATAATAATCATCATCATTTCCATCATCTTATGTCCTACTGAATGTAATAGAGGTAGGTGACGGTGGTGGTGGTGGTGGTGGAGCTGGTAGTGACTGTCGTCGTCTTCGCTGTAATGGCAGCAGAAGTCGTAGTAGCTATAGCACTAGTCGAGCGCCGCAAGTTTCGTGAGTCGTGGTTTGGTCGTGACACCACGACGGAACGACCCATTCAGAGACAATCGAGGTGGGATGGCGATGACGCATGATGCTGCTGCTGATGATGATGATGAGGCATGATGATGATAATGATGATGACGCAATGGAGATACTGCGAGTTTGTTACAGAGAGAGAGAGAGAGAGAGAGGGAGGGGGGAGAGCGGCGTAGAAAACATACAGAGAGGGGAAAAATAAATAGAGAACGACAGAAAGGGGGAAATAAGGACGGGATATCTCTTTCTCTCTATCTATCTATCTATATATATATATATATATATATATATATATAGAGAGAGAGAGAGAGAGAGAGAGAGAGAGGTAGAGAGAGGGGGGGGGGGGGAGAGGGAGAGAGATTCTCCGAATCCGCCACTGACACCGATCGCGGTTGCCAATGCTGTTGATAGTGCTGTTTTCTAGCGGCTGCTGTTGCTGCTGCTGCTGATGTCTTGTCAATCTCTTTCTCTTCGAATTCGTTTTTTCTCCTTGGAAACGGATTGCTTGCTTGCGCCGATCTGCTGCCGTGTTCTGGTCGGTCGGTCGCTGGGTCGGTGGCTCATTCTATAGGTAGCAAACGAAGAGTGCATCTCTCTCGATTCAACAATGAATCTGCTGGCTAGCTGGCTGATTATGGCTGGCTATTATTGGCCGGCCATTGGCTGCGTTCAGAAGAGATACGATGACGATGACGACGACGACGACGACGACCATGCGAGAGAGGAACAGAGAGAGGAGGGTTCTATCATCAGCGCTGTGTCCGGATGCCGCTTCCGCCGCTGCCACCGCCGCGGCCCCCGATGTTCGTCGTCAACGGCGTCGACGGCGAACGTTACCCCGTCGTTATTGGCCTTGCTGTTGTTAGCGTCGCTATTTTCGTTCATCACTATTACTTACTACATCTGCTACGACGACATCTTCTACTACCACTACTACTACGACTACTACTACTACTACAACAACTACACTGCGGCTACTGATTCTGATGACGACGACGATAATGCTGCTGATCTTCTGCTGGTGTTGATGTTGCTGCTGCTGCTATTACTTATTATTTGCCGCTCCAGAAAGATGATAGATACATAGATAGACAAATAGACAAATAAATAGAGAGATATATCTATATAGGGAGAGATAGATAGATAGACACAATGTTGTGGATGGACCACCTAGACAAGAGCACGACAATCCACTTATCGGTATCTCTAGCGTCGTCGTCTCAGCCGACAAGTCGATGACGGCAGTCGACCGCCGTAACAACGTAAGCAACGACCGGCGACGAACTGCAACAATATCCATCCACAGCAACAATTAGAGCTGCAGTAATGACGAAAAGCAAACATAACGACAACAACAATAACGACAACCACAACAATAACAACAACAACAACAACAACACATACGTCACGACAGCAACTTCGGCAAGCACTTACAGCAGCGACGACAACGCTGGCAACAGATCATAAAAAAAGCCATTCAAACACCGTCGAAATATGCACGCATTCTTAGAGCAACTGAAATAGGTACGGTAGCTGCAGCAGGAATGAACGGCACAAAACAATAATGAAAGCCATAATAAGAATGCTAACTGAAACAATTCTAGAATTAGAAGAAAATACTGAAGGGTCGTTTTTCGTTGCGACTAAAATTGATATCTGATAACACAAAATATTAAGATTCTATACTGCTGTTGTAGCAGCCGCTACAAAGCTGGTATACATAAATTGTATTACGTAATATTGTGCACGATATCGCTTTCACCACATTATTTACATACACGCACCCGTTAATTTGGAAACATTTTCCCATGAGATAGAGGTATTGGTGGTACTCGTACCAGGTTATTTTGCAGGTCACTGCTCCGTTTTGCTGCATACATTTTTCCCACCTGCTGCTGAGAAAAGCGGGTTCCTTTGTAACGTTTTGTGTCACACACTTCTAGTTTCGCCTTACTCTGTGTATTTTTGTACGCTTTGTGTACGTGTTCTAGGGTTTTTATTAGCGTGAATTTGTTGCACATACGTAGTATACATATAGATGAGGCGGCTTGACAAATCAGTTGTTTCATATACAATAGATACTTATCGTGTTCCACTGCTACAAAAATGTAGTCGGTACCTTCGGGAAATTATTCATTACCATGTGTTTGCTAGAGATGCGTTCTAGAACACGAAGCATAAAGAAACCAGTTAGAGAGTAAAACATGTCGTGACAAAGAATAAACGTAAAAACCTACACCGATAGCACGGTTTACGTCATAATACGTTTGTCTTCACTTTGCTTATATTATAATTACCAAACGGTATGTAACACATATGTATTCACCCTTGAATCATCTCTGAGTCTTTTTCGATGGTTTTAAAACTACTGACTCCTATCGAACCTCGGCCTCTGAGAGGAAAATCTTTCCATTTCGCTGGTGAAGCCGTTTAACTGCCAGGTTTTTAGCATTATTATATACATTACGCTAGCGTTTTATCTAAAGTAAGCATTTGTTTCAACTGGCTATGATACTCTACCAGTTGCACTGGCCAGATGAGCGAAAGCCACACTCACATGCACCGCTTGGCTCTAGAGACCAATGCGATTGAGCATATGGGTTAACTTGATTTTGCGACCTTTTCTCAAAATACATACTAATATGGGCCCACACTTGTCTGATTTATAATCTGAAAAAAAAAACGGTTTGTTTCAGACCGCATTCGTTGTAACTATGAAATTTCAAACTGGCTCGAAAATAATCCATGCACGTCTTCTTCGGGCTAGCACAAAGTCAAAAGGAGTACTCTGAGGGCGATTTCCCTGCGGCTCTTTGCGGCACAAGAGGAGGACCTGGCCGACTTCGTCATTTGAAGAAATATGGCGGCCCAGTTCCAGGGCATAGCAGAAGTGCAGTGTAGTCGCTTCTAACTCAAATGAAGAGCAACGACGAATACACCCCACCGTCTTGAAGACGATCCGTCGTCTGGCAAGAGCGTCCACGCAATGGCAAGATGGCAAGGGGATAGAGAAAGCTCGTTAGGGGAGGAGAGCCAGCACCATGAGACACTTGGTGTTGGTCCTTGTGCTTTTTTCTTTGAAAAAAAAGTGACGTTTGTTACGCCGATACGTTCAAGGGTCTACATTGTTTTGTCGATCCGGCAGAATGCAATGCGAGGATGGTGTCCTCAACGGGGGTTCGAACCCTACCTTCCACCGAGGCCATGCGGAGGTCGCAGACATCCGAAACGCTACCGAGCGGTTTCATTAGCGTATTGGTCCGAACGAGGAGAGTGCAGTAGTTCACAGGCGCTGCATCAGGCAGAATAAAGGCCTCTGAATCAAGGCGCGGCAATGCGGATAAGGCTAGCGAGTGATAGGAGATTTAAAATGCCACTACTTGTTCAGTTGAGGCAGCATAAATCATTAGACCCTTGCTGACTATGGGACTCCAAATGGTTGGTCTTGGTCCACAGGGCCCAAACTCACGAAAAAGCATTCCCACCTTTAAGCTTCACACTTTCCCCTCTTCTAAAACTCCTATGATTAATACTTCACCACAGGGGGGGGAGTGGATCCAACAAACACTAGATCGTATGTCCCCGTAAGTCACAAACCGTTTTAAACGGTAGTCTGAGATTTTGAGCAGTATATTGTGCTTGCCAACAGCCCTGCTGTTCCTACTTTTTCATATATTTTTCAGTGCTTCTTTATGTCTTTTAAAAAGTAGGTAATTATGTACATGGCTATTAACAAAAATACCTGACATCGATATACACATTGCACAAAATAGGAGTCTTAGAGAAAAATTTAAGATAAAATAAAACTCATGTTATATGTAATGGTACATATATCATCAACACATTTATTTTATCACATGACGAGCTTATCGTTTTTAACATTCATGCCATGCGCCAGAAAAACGTGTAGTTGACCCGGTCAGATCGCGCAATTATTTTCGACAATATGATTTGAATGCTGCGCAGGTTATTGTTGCGAGCAAATAAAAAATTGAAAGTCTCTTTGATTAAGAAATGTGTGCGTACATTTTAGAATCTGCTCTCGAGTGTCGTGCAGAGATAGATACTAAGTCAAGACTGCTACGCTCTACATTACATCTCAACGCAACACCTCGAAAAAACGTTGACTGAACTTTTTCAGTTGCATCAATATGGTACTTCAAGTTCGGCCGCTAAACTCCACATGCGTGCATTTATGAACTAAATTACTAACTTACATGCGTGCATTTATGAACTAAATTAACACATAACGGCACATTGAGGGACCACTATATCATGTTTCGTGCACTAATCGCGCTAAATTGTTTTCTGAATTATTCATCTCTTGTTTGCTGTGTCAATGGGATGTGAAGTATAAGATCAAATGCGTAGATTTTGTGCTTAATGGTTTCACGCGTAACGTGTTTAAGATGAGTATACAGAATAATACTAAATCTAGGCATGATCCTTGAGGTTCACCCGAGAGACTAAAACTGGTGTTTATCAAATAATTTTTGTAAAAGTAGGGTTATTTTGTCAAAAAGCTTTAGAAACATCAAAGTGGAGGCAATCAAATTGTTTATTAATGTTAATATGAACAGCCCAACCCTGGGCCACTCCAACTAGTTGCGTTACTATGGATTTACTTTTAGTAGAGCCATGTTGCTTTTCGTCAAGTACTTCTTCAGAATGGATGAAGCTACAATATGATGAATATGTAATTTTTCAAATCTATACACACTGTTTATGTCCGTGCCACGGCGCTATAATTATAACCGTTTGACTTTAAATTCCCTTTATATATATGTACACGCGTAATTACGGAATGTCGAACAAATTAAGGCACAATACCCTCTTCGTAGGACCTGAAATAAATTCTTGAGAGTGCCTCTAATATAGCATGTGCCACATATTTGCTAGATAATGGAGGTATGACTGCACTTAGAAGCGAGTTTATTTTTTAATGTATTAAGTTCCGATACAAATAAGTACGGATACCTTAATGATGTTGACGGGAGCAAAGAAAATTATATCGTAAAAACTTCTTCTTTAGGCATATCACCGGTGATAACCCCATTGCTTGTTTTTGGTGCCGTCGCATTCTGTTTTCCATCGAACCGCGTGCATTTATAAAAAAAATCTTTTTACATATTATCTACAGTATTATAGTTTAGGAATATATCACTCCATGAAACGAGTGTCAGCTTTGCTATGATTTTCTCGTAATCACCCTTTCTAAAATTATTACTCCCCTCCTCAAATAGGAGAATATTTTGCATCAAAAAGAACATCAAACGAAATTGCGTTATGATCCGAGGGAGGCATGGGGGATTGAAAACAGATATATTATCTATCAGTTTTGGATGAGTAGTAAAGACCAGATCAATTAATGTAGCCCTAGTGTCTTTATTTTATGTAAATAAAGTAGAGCCTGTTTCATCCAACTGTGTGTATTTCTAGATAAATTACATGAGTTTTTGTCATAGTCCGGCCCAACTTGCTTGATTGAGTCTATTGCATCCACCCATGCACACGTCATTTTAGTCACCTCTTGATGTGAACGTTTAGTTGTACAAGCATTTATAAACGTAGCCTTCATGGTTTGAGAATCTAAAAGAGTCACGTTTTGCTAGTCGATGCATGTCGCAGACTATAGGGTACATTGCAAACGTCACTCACTATATATACGTGCTCTAAACGAATAAATAAATTTAACAGTATTTATAAAAATACTACTTAAACTAGCGATTTTATTACGCTTTTTAAGTCACTTAAATTTATAAATCCATATAAAGATCACCTTTAAAGAGACGAACATGCTGATATATCTAGGTTCTCTCAATACGGCTGTTGAATCTCAGCTGTGTAGTTTCTCATATTTTTTCAATGAGCATCGCATAAAAAGAACTTGATCAACATCAGGGATCAAACCGGCGCCACCCATAAAATGACGATCATGACTACCGCGCTAGACCACGCTGCCACATATTTTCCCAACACTTAAAACAGCTACTATTAAAGACAACACAAAAATGTAGGCCTGCTTTTTCAAATGATCAACGCATTTCTCGTTTGGGCGATAAGATTTTAAACTTCGGAGCCAGGATTGTGATCATTGCATTGAGTGTTGTAATACTTAGATTCATGTATTCCGTCTATTTTGTGCATAAGTATTTTTAAATGTTACTGGAAAATGCGTTTTTCACACACGGACGGCACCTGTCAGTTGGTCGACGAACAATGGTGGGCCAGTAGTGAAGGGCTCCAGCCCACTAAAAACCAGTCCACTTCTTGTCACCAACCCAAACAGGAAGTTATTGCGTATTACTGCTAACAACTAAGGACGTGAGAATCGTTTGCTAGACACTCTAGCCTTCTGGTGCCAGGGAGGCATTTTCTTGTTTTCAACTTTGAATTAAATTCAGACTCAATTTTAAAGCACTTGTGTCCTTAAAATTTAGTATTCCGTTAACTCAGTTTGGTCGTCAGAACCTGGGTAGCGCTCGTCTGTTTTTGAGGTCCGACGGAATTTTGCCAGCAAGAAGCAGAGTGACGTATGTGCTTACTGTCCTATATGCCAAGATAGTCTGTATATTGTATATATATATATATATATATATATATTATATTTTATTCTGGTGTTGCATTTAGTATTTTTTCTAAGCTTTGCGTTTAGTATTTCTACTCGTACAGCTCTTGAATGCGGCTGTGTATTCACTACACATAGTAAGCTTCTGTAGATACTGTACAATATATATATATATATATATATATATATATATATATAATATATATATATATATATATATATATATATATGAATGAATTTGCTACGTGTACGCAGCTCCCCCAATTATAGTTTGTAGAGTAATAGATTTTTTTTGTGTGCCAGTGAATGGCTGCCTTTGAACATTTACTAAAGTAACGTACGGCCCTTCTTCAAACAACTACACTAGGACTGCTTATGTATAATCTACACACTGCCGTCCTGAAGTATCTCACCCAACGTGTGCGTACAAATGTATACGGCAATATATTATGCGAAAGCTGGAAAACGTGAAAAGTTCCACTAATTCTAAAAGTTTCCAACTAATTTCGACTAACAAATGGCCTGAGTCTCGATCTGAGGTAATATGTCGCGTGCTTCACAGCATTAGTAAAGCCACAGTAAGCCTAAATAGGATTACGCACTCTGAGGTGAACGACCTAAATCGACATTAACATTTTACGCGTAACTGAAACTGTAGCGGCCGCGTCTCGTCAAATCAGTTAGATCATGCGCTCATTCATCTACGACTATACCAACAATATACCTGCAACATATCACGCAGTAGATAAATCATTGTTAAGTCGTAGACATTATAAAAAAATGTTTAAGAGGCTCGTCGTTTAGGCAAGTCATGCCGCAACGCTGCAATACTTGGCTCGAAGCAATAGAGTACGGCGACATTACGGAGTTTCCCAAAAATATCTATGGAACAACATTTGCGAATCTATGCTCCCATGATGAGAGAGCTCAGCGCCGATGTCCGAATGATCTAGCCAGAACTGTGACTCGATCACGACTCTGTATTAAAGGGGGAATGGGGCAAGGCATACTTTAGGAAGTGTCTTGTGAGCAAAGATTGTCTGTTTGGCGCACCACAAATCGATTGAACTGAAGAGCTAACATTGTGTGTGCATAATACAATAACGTTACATTATCCAGATATACGGACGGGATAGCTTTATAACGTGTGTATATATATATATATATATATATATATATATATATATATATATATATATATATATATATATATATATATATGTATATATATATATATGCATATTTATGTGTGTATTTATCTGAATAATAAATTGACATTAACTGGCGTGTAAATAATAAATCTGTGTGCGTAGAAGTTTTGTTGAGATGCGTAAAGAGCCGAAATATGAATCGAGTCGAACGAATACATCCGCTTTTGCATTAGGCGATTCCACATTGATAGGCGACACGCATTGGTATTCTGCGTACCCTTTAGCCATTTCCCCCCGCTTGAAGTAGTTCCATTTCGGGCGACGAACGTGGCTTGTCTTTGCTGTTCAGCCCGTTGCTGCGGTTGTTGTTGTTGTCTGCGCCGAGGTTTGCTCACAAACGAAATGCCAATTTATTAGATGGTCGATGACGCTTGCCAGTAGCACTTTGATTAGCAGAAACATTAGTATACGTAGTAGTAGTAGTAGTATTAGTAGTAGTAGTAGTGAGGTTGATGGTGGCTGTTGATGTAGTATCGGCAATTTTTCGAATCTCATTCGCTATTATTACCATTCGTGTTGTTATTTATTCTTACAATTATTATATAACCACATATTTCCACAGAGTCGATCAGACAACTGACTAGGCTACTGCTGTTGACTCGCTTACCGCACTTGTGGGCTGTCACCTTTCATGTTCACACGCACTTCGGCTTCAGCGTCTGCTCAGCGTGCTTAACTTGACTGCTTGACTTTCTTATGCCAAAGGAAGAAATAATGCAAGCACTTGATCGATCCTTATTAGTGTGATCTGGAAGACGAAGAACCCATGCCGTCGGTTCGATGCGTTCGCTGGCTGGCTGCCTGACAGATAAACAAACGTCTATAAAATTCGCACTAAGCGCGGCGCTATTTTAAACCAATGCGGTGACGGTTAAGCACGAATAACAAACAGAACAGCAAGAAAAGGGACAACAGCAAAATGCATCAGCAACGTTACCAACAACACAAACAAACAACCATCCGGAATGGTGACCCTCTCTATTTTGTCATTGTCTTTGGCTCTGTGTGCACACATATCACGCACGTGTACGCACGGTCATCGATGTACTCGTATGTCTAAAATTTACAAGATTGTTGCTGTAGTTGTTGTTGTTGATTCTGTTGTTTTTCGTTGGCAATTCAGACCTTCGAGGACTTACAACAAGAGGCATTTTTTTTGTTTCACATGTTTTACATATGGTGGTGGCTGTTATTGTCGTGTTGTTGTTGTGGTCGATATTGTTATTGTAGCATAAGATAGTATTAGTAAGGGAAGTGTCAGCAAACGACGGCGATGGTTGCTGCACCACGCAGTGAGTGAATAGTTTTGCAGCCGCGACGAACAGCAGCGTGTTCGACTTTTCGTCGCTCGCGAACAAAGAGGAAAGCAAAGGAAAAACAAAAGAAGAGAAGAATTTGCGCGCGGCTAAATTTCGGGAAAATCCTAGCCGGGATTGTCCGTTCCGTACATACGTCCAGCAAGCCGTTGGTCGCTGGACAAGCTGCCGGACAAGTTGCTGCCGACGACAATGGCGGTGTGTCGGCATTGTCCTACCCCCCCCCCCCGCCCCCTGTGCGTCGATGTGTCTGTCTGTCGATCTCCAGCCGTAAAGACGTTGCTTGCAGCTGCGGCTGGGGTGCGTCGCCCCAGCTGTTGCTTCTACAGAAGCAGAAGCACCGATCTGAGGCGGTTACAGCGGAACGACGGCGTTTCGCTAAACTGGCCGACGCCAGCCAAGCAATATAGCGTATGCGGCCTACGAACAACAATAAAGCTAAATGGATCATGACGATTTGTCTCATCCCTCATGCTATTGTTTCCGTTTGACATCATTACGATGATGTTGTTGATGATGATGATGACGACGACGATGACACGGAAAACGATGACGACGACGATGGGCGACAACAATGCGTATGACGAGAATGACAAAACGATGAGAAACGCAGCAGCAAGAGAAACGACGACGCCGAGTGGCGACTGTTGGACAATGCGCGCGCCCCCATCTTGAGAGTCGATTCTTAAGTTGGGTCGTCTTGAGCGTCTGCTGCCGTCGCCGCACTGGTCGATGCTGCGGCGGTTCCCTCCACTCAAGGGAAATCAGCCAGACGAAGATATATAACAGCATTGGCTATTTGGCATAGACGTATGTTATTATGGCGGTTATGAAGACTACTGTCGATATCGCGTCGTGGTCATCCGGTCGAGCTGGCGAGCTGTGTCGAGAGACACGGGGGCTACGATCGCCGTTTCTCTATATATGCATATTTGTTTCAATTACAGATATATATATATATATATATATATGCATATACTTATATGTTTCAATTGCATGTATATATATACGTATTATATATATATATTATATAAAATATATATATATATATATATATATATACACATATATATATATATATATATATATATATATATATATATGTATAAATATATATATATATATATATATATACATATATATATATATATATATATATATATATTTTTTTTTTTTTTTGTGGAGGAGGGTTAAATGCAGTTACGCACTACTGCTACGAGTAGGAAAATTCGGTTTCCATCTCGAGCTGTGTGGGACTCGACCCCAGCGGATGGATGTTACGCCGCTGAGACCCATACCCACTAAACGCACCTCCCCCCTTAAGCTTCACTCTCTGATGGCCCATTTCTCCATAGAACAGTGCTATGAGCCATCAGGAGAAGTGGCGAGTGCCCTATCGGATCAATTGGCCGGGGTCGCTCACGGGTTCCCCCACCTGTCAGGCGCACTTTGTCCCAGCCCTTGCGAACCCGTTTGATTCAAAGTTGCGCTTTCTTCAGCCGTGCTGGCTTCAAAAGGATTCTGCCTTTCCGTGCATCTTATGTGCTTTGTCTTTAGCACCTCCTGTGCTATTTCCGCTCCCAGTTCCCATGCTTGAGCCGAACCCAGGATGTACTCCACAAAACATTTCAGACAGTTTCGTGGAGGGTCTTGAACTTCAGGGTGGGTTATTCCCGCTCTGGACCATTTCTCGCGAATGTGTCTTATCGCTCCGGTTCTGGCCTCCTCCCATGCCTGGCACTTAAGAAGTGTGTGTTCTGGACCGTCTTCCAGGGCATCTTCGCAGAAAAGACATATTTCTGATGGGGCCTTTCCAATTCGGTGGAGGTATGATTGGAAGTTTCCATGCCCCGTGAGAATCTGTGTCAGGTAGAAGGTTAGATCCCCTCCCGGCCTTGCTATCCATGCCTGTATGTTTGGCAGCAGTTTGGTCAGGCTCTTTCCGGGGGCCCCGGAGGGAATGGCGTCCCACTCAGCTTGCCATTCTTCTAAAGAGACTTTTCTTTCTCGTTCTTTGTCGATTTCTGTAGGTGTGCCAATGTCCCACAGCCGTTGTCTCTCGAACGCCTTAAGGTCCCAAGGAATGTCTCCGGCAAGCAGCAGAGCCGCATTTGTGCTGATCGTTCTGTACCCTTGTATTACCCTAAGGGCTGCGATCCTCTGCGTTTTGCGCAGGAGTAGTTTTGCTTTCTTGGTCTTAAGAGCCGTTCTGGCCCATACGGCAGCTCCGAAGAGCGCGATAGACTCTGCAACTGCCATTAGTAGTTTTCTTGTGCGAGCCCGCGGCCCGTGTACGTTTGGAAGTATCCTCGCTATAGCGTTTGCCGTCTTAGATGCTTTTTCCACAGCCTTTTTTAAGTGACATAAGCCCGTCATGGACGTGTCCAGCGTCACCCCAAGGTAGCGGGCTTCTTTCACGAACTGGATTGTTTGCCCTGCAACCTGTATGTGCAGCGGTCGGACTCTCTTCTTGCCAGTTAAGAGGATGATCTCACTTTTTTCAGGGGCGAGTGCCAGCCCCGCAGCCTTCATCCATTCCGCTGTTGAGTGCAGGGCTTTGTTCGTGTTTAGCTCAAGCTCGTCCTCCGTTTTAGCCTGTGCCACAACCGCTAAGTCGTCAGCGTAAGCTATCATGTCTATTCCCGGGGGTAGACCGGTTTGCCGCAAGACGTCATCATACGCTAGGTTCCATAGCAGTGGGCCCAGGATTGACCCCTGTGGCACGCCGGCTGTCATTGGAAACACCACCTTGCCGTTTGAAACGGACCTTTCCTTAAGATATCCAGATATTACTTTAACTAGGTATGGCGGAACATTTTTACGAACGAGCGCGTCTAAGGTGGTCTTCCATGGAAGGCTGTTAAAGGCGTTTCTCACATCCAAGAGGGTTACCATGACTAGCTGTCTTGTACAGGTGGTGGACCTGCGCACCTGCTCAGCTCTACTGAGAACCCTGTGGATTGCCGTTAGGACCGATTTGTGTTTACGGAAGCCAAATTGTGCCGGTGACAGGAGTCCGCACTCCTCCGCAAACAGCCTGAGCCTTTCTTCAATAATGGCTTCATACCCCTTGGCTAAGGCGCTTAGTAAACATATTGGCCGGTATCCTCCATTTGCTTTGGGGATAAGGACCACTTCTGCTTGTTTCCAATCTTGTGGGAACTCTCCTGTTCTCATCGCGGAGGTAAGGGTTTCTGCAACAGCAGCTGAATGTTCTTTGAACAGAAGCTTTACTGCAGCCGGGGGGATGCCGTCAGGGCCGGCGGCTTTTCCCGTCATGAGCCTATTTGCCGCTTAGAGAACTTCGAACGGCTGAATTGCCGGGAAATCATCGTCTGTTGCTTCTGATGTGTTTTCGTAGGTATCCCTCTCGAACGAGTCGTGAGTCGGGAAAAGCTTAGCTAGGATGTCAACTGTTTCCTGTTCATCGAGGACGCCTGTAACGGCGGTTTTCTTGTTACCGCACACAATTCTGTATGGCTTTCCCCATGGGTCCCCTTGGACCTGGGCGAAAAGCTCTTTCCAGCACTTTGTTCTGCTGTCAGCAATAGCACTCTTAAGATTTACTCTGCTTTCTCTGTATCTGGTCAGTGCCTGCAGTCGCTCCTCGTTGTTTCGGTGGGTCTGCTTTAGTGCCCTTCTGGCTTTGTTGCATTCTTTGCGTTTATCGGCAATGTTCTGTGTCCACCAGTGCTTAGGCAGCTTTCCTAGCCGTCTTGGGTGCGCCCTCACCGTGGCTGTTTTTTCACACGCCTCTTTGAGGATGGCCTGGAGCTGCCCCAGGGTCTTAGGTGAGTCGGATTGCCTCATTTTGTTCCAAATTTCCTTTTTAAACTTTTCTTCATCCCACATTTTGTACCGCTTTCTCTGTTGCTGCGGCGGGGAAGTAGTTCCGAGATTTAGTCGAGTCTCTACGCAGAGATGATCGCTAAGGTTTTCCTCATCCACGAGAACCGTCCAGCTCGATACCTTCTGCGCTATCTGAGAGTTACTGAAAGTTATGTCTACGTATGATTCGTAGCTGTGCCGCCGGAAAGTCGCCTCTTTTCCATCGTTGAGAATGTACAGGTCGTTGGCCGCTGCCCATTCTAAGAGCGCTCTCCCCCGCTTGTCTGTTCGCCGAGAGCCCCACGTCACTGCTGCCGAGTTAAAATCTCCGGTGATTAGCAAGCCTGTTCCCGGTTTTAGGTTTAGTATGGACGCCGTGAGGTTATCTAGCAGTTGTTCGAATTCCTCGTGCGGGCAGTTGGGGCTTATGTAGCAGGAGTATATTCTCCCTACGGCTTTTATTTCAATCCAGCAGAATCCTAATCCACTTCCTTTGTTTTGTATTTTGACGGCATGGTTTACTATGATATATATATATATATATATATATATACATATATATATATATATATATATATACATATATGTATATATATATGTATATATATATATATATATATATTGTATATATATATATATATATATGTATATATATATATATATATATATATATATATCTATATATATATATATCTATATATATATATATATATATATATATATATATATACAATACGTATATATATGATACATAAGCAGACTCTATAGAGCGACATCTTGATAGCACAGAAAAAAATTTTCCATCGGTTGGCCGCTAAATGCCTAAGACGATATGCCAGTAAGATGTGCACTCTTGTGTGTGCTTATTTGTGTGCAAATCGAGGTGTTTAGTAATTTCGACTATCGACACGAACAAGGAAATATAATATCAAGACGGCTGGAGGTTCAGCTCTGTGTATCCTCAGTAGCAGTGGAGATGTTTGAAGCCTTTATGATGAATGTAATGATGCCGACGGCGAATATGATGACGATTTGGCATCGAAATAAATCCGCACTGCTAAAGGTACTCTAACTAGACCGGAAAACAGGTGAGACTCACGACAAAAAGACGAAAAAAAAGTTTGACTCTACCTTTGAAGTTGCCGTGAAGTCAGGTAATGCGCTAGGGCGCTAGCGACATTGACCTAAAGACGGCTAGAATAAACGTGAAAAGAGCTTCAAGAACAGCTACAGGTGAAATCCGCCTGATTGTGCAAGGTACTGCTTCTAATGCCACTAGCACATTTTTCCAACAAATTAGGAAGAAAGCACCATTGAACGTGATTGCCCAAGCGGTGTCACAGGGCAAGGCTGTCATGATCCGAGACCAGGATGGGTCCATCGCCCTGAAGGGGCCGAACAATCTTAAAGGTCTTACTAAGAACGGAGCTCTGGCAATGGCGGTCACTCTGGGCCCCCCAAAACCTAAGTCATTCACTGCTAAAATGCCCCCCGAGGAAGCTCAAAGGCTCCTCGGCAAGTACATATACATCTCAGTTGGACCCGGTTCCGCGTCGACAAAACGGTCTCGGCACCACAGTGTCAGAGCTTTAACCATATGGCCAGGGATTGTACTGCAGGTCGACTCACCTAACATGATTTCTTCTAATGCGGAGGACAAAGACATGTCGCAATGTTAGGTACTCATTTGGCAAAAAAAAAACGTGTAAGCGGTATTTCAGGCATTCCCGGCGTACAGGTGTTCTACTATGACATTCTCATTTCCACAAGAACGTGTGAACATCAACAACGTCTCCACGAAGTACTGAAGCGGCTTACTGATATCGGCTTCTATATGATTGTGTCGAAGGGCACATTTCTATAAAGCACGATCAAATACTACAGCTGTCAGTTATCAGCTAATGGCACCAGAAATACGAAAAGAGATGGAGTTCAAACAATTTCTCGGTTTGATTGCAGTCATAATTTTTTTTCCTCCAGGACCATAATAGGAATTTAAATACTTGTTAAATCAAAAAGCCTATTTACAAGGACAGCCCCGGATGGAGTTTTTGAGCATTCCCGTCTTTTAACCTGAGTAATATGATAAACTCTGTTTGTCTCACATTTCCTCAGAAGGCCTTCCTGAGAAACTCTGCACATCGTTATTCAGTATCCTATACTATTTAAGATAATGCCTGCAAGCACATTCTTTTTTACTGAGGTAAATACACGCTAATAAGGCGATGTGTGAAAGAAAATGTCAATATCAGAATTAGTATCCTTAATTTCAAAGCAACGGAAAGTAGTAGTGCCAGAGTTAGCTAATCTAGAGAAGGGTAAGGAGTGTTATAGTCGGTATAACAGTATAACAGCAAACAAAACTATCGATGGATGACTGTAAAATCCATTGACATCTATCATCGTCAGCTGGACCATCTCTCGTCAGAAAGGTCATCAACGTCAGTAACAGAAGTAAACGTTGAAAAGTTCGTACGATATCGTACAACTTTTCAGTCGCCAAATTACTATCATAGAGATATCGGAGGAATTTGAGACATTCTACGGATCAGTTGTAACAGTTTCAATCAAAATTTATTGCACCAGAGGACTGGCAGCAGAGTTGGTTCTAAAAATATGGAATTTCCAACAAATTAACACCCGTCGAGAAATGCTTGAATTGGTTCGTTTGACTGTTTTTTTTTTAACTAAAAGGCAGTCATTTTTCATACATTTTGGTACTTGGTTCTACAGTCAATAACAAAGAGTATTGAAAAAATTTAAGACGACAATTTACGGGTCATACATCACGAAACGCACCCACGAATAAAAAAAAGTTTGAAAGGACAACGTCTCGAGACTACAGTAAAGATATAGAAAACATTAAGAAGCGACTTAACTCGATTTAAAAACAAGCGTTGATTTTTTTTTAAAAAGTAGGAAAAATGTTGGCACACGTGCATTGCAGCGGATGGAAGTTATTGTGAAAGGAGCAAAACACTTTAGAAGATAAAATATATATTGTTCTGTTTATTAATAGGCATCAGAACTTTTAGATCCGCCGTATATATATATATATATATATATATATATATATATATATATATACATTGTTTAGAATACGGTTATACGGTGTTCCAAAATAGTCTGAGTTCTTTCAAATTACAAAAAAACATCAGTGTTTAAAAAAAAAAAATTTTTGTAATACAGAGATATAGTGTACTTTCTAATCAAATACAGTATCGGTGGGGTTGTGACTTTTTCGGTTTTTACAAGCTGTATACGGAATACCTATTTTTAAGATTTTTTGCACATAAATCATCCTCATTTACATTAATGCGCGCTTTAATACTGATCATTAGTTTGCTGATGGTCGCGGGGTTATTAGCATAGGCTTTATTCTTAAAAAAAAATAACATAAAAAAGTCGAACGATGTTAAATCGCAAGACTTTAAAGGGCAGCAATGTTATGCAAGATTACCGTTCGTGCAAGATTACCCATCCAAGACACTTAATCCCCAAAAGGTGAATTGTCTCGCCCGTTGCGTGGCTTGAGGCTCACTACTATCTTGTTGGAACTAGGGTTTACTTTCACCGATTTATTTCACTATTTTATTGAAAACAGGGTTTACTCTCACAGATTTCTTCCAAATTCGGCCAAAGGCGATAAAGGATCACGTTGTCATTCATAATTGATTACGCCATTAGTTGATAACGCCAGCCATTTATTGTAGAGTAAACATTTCCATTCATTTGGATTAAAGGCCACAGCAGACTGTCACGCGTGGCATATGTAACTCTATTCGTGAATCTCGTGAGGGTTGCTCACGTACCCAGGTGCGACAGTTTTGCTAATTTGCGTTCTCATTCAGGAAGAGATGGGCTTCGTTAGAAAATAATGTTCTTCATAAAATCGGCATCACTCTGCATTACCTCTAAAGCGCAATCGGCAAGTTAGCCGCTCCTGATGGTCCGTAGGACTGAGCGTCCACATTTTTTTTGGTAAGAGGGAAAAATGCTTTTACGCACACCCAAAGCGGGTAGTGTGGGACTCGATGCCGATGTTGTTGGCATACTACCCACTACTAAAAACCTCTCACCTAAATGGCCTCAGGAAGAGGCGAGGAGCTGGAACCATTCTTTAATACTACTTCAATCACGTGCGCCTCACTGAGCGTCCACTAAATGCTATATGGATACAATGCTAGGTCCGACTCAATATATACGAGTACATCACACTAGTACCACTTCATGGCACGCGAAGGACCCAGTTGTTGGACGCGTAGCCAAACCGATGTTTTTGGACATTGTCCCATATTGTAGGCCACAGCGGCGATACTTTCAACCGAACGAGAGCTTCGTGCTCTCTCACGACTTGACTGCAGTGAGACTGTTCTGCGAAACATTAACACAAGATCACGAAATATGTTGCCACATAGCCGACTATGTTGATCGCCAAGTGCACGAAGAGCTCGCCAGCAAGCTCTTAAAGGGTTTCTCTCTCATGATGAGTTTTCACAATCTTTACGCGTTCTTTCGTTGAGTAACCTTTAATATGGATTGGTAGTTACCGCTACCCAGTTCCGCTTGCGAAAAGAGAAGATCGCGGAGAGAGCAGTGCTGAGCGTGGAAGCCTTTAAATAAATTCTAGTTGATTATTCGGGCATTTCGTATATGTATATATATATATATATATATATTTATATTATATATATATATATATATATATATATATATATATATATATATTTACATACATATATGTATGTATATATATATATATATATATATATATATATATATATATATATTTACATACATATATGTATATATAACCTGAAAAGCCACTGTTTCAATTTGATTCTACTGCGCGTTGCTATTGTTGCCGACGCTGCTGTTGTTGTTGTTGCTGCTGTTCACAACCGTCCGTCGCAGTGTTCCAACGTCTTGCGTTCCGTATCTCTCTCGTGCATCATTGCGTCTTTCGATTTCTACACAACTGCCTGTTGGTTTTCTCGTGCAGGAATGAACGTTAGCCATCGAAATGCCGCCGTGGCTTTCGCAGCCATACGCGCGCTGTAAACCGCTTGGTTTCGGGGGGAGGGGGGGGGGTCGGCGCTCTTGGCTGGGGTATTCTAGATTGAGGTACGACAAACATTCATACAGACGACCACGACGACGACGACTGCACCAGCCTACGACGATAAGGCAAGCGGCTTGCGTACCATCTGCATGCCGACGCTCGTTCATATCGCCCCGAGCCTTACGGTGGAGGCCACCGAAAAACAGTAGGAACTTGCGCGTTCGCCGTAGGCCTAGGGGCCTATGCCGGCCACCCAACTGAAGAGATTCTGATGTCGAAATAACATCGGCGGCGGCGCTGGCCGGCCCGGCGTTTCGCAAACAACGACGAATCAAAATACGATTTTCTAGTAGAAAATGTTCCTACCCTTCCGCTACTTGCTACGCTATTGGTTGGGTGCCGTTTCCCGGCCTCCGGTTAGTGTAGTCGGCGGCGACCAAACAAACACTGCATACCAACCACCAACGAGCGACGCACTAGCAATGCTGACCATGACGACGACGACGAGAACTTTCGAAGATTGTAGGCTAGCCGTATATACAGGCAGGTGCGTAGGTGGATGCATTTACCGTTGCCAGGGTCAAGACTTTCGTCGTCGGATCGACAACGGTAGAAAAACAACAACAGTTGGGTCGTTGGAGGGCGGTTGAAAACCCTAACGAGAAAATGCTTGCATAGCCTCAAAGTGTAGACGGTGAAGGCGAAACAGAGTAGAAGCTCTATCGTACCGTATAAAGTATAGCAGGATGTAGGGGCATGACAGAATTGGCAAAGAAGCACACGCTGGGTGGCTAGCGTGTGCTTCTTTAATAAATGCTTTATGCAAAAAAAAGTCTAGTATCATTTTGATGAGCAAGCACATAACATTGAATTATTTAAGTGAATACACTTACACACATGAGTTTGACCAATGGGTACACGCATACACGTTTTTTGGTAAATATTTTGGATTGCCAATATTCTCGCCGGGTATGAGAATATACGTGAATGGGCTAATATTGATTGTCTTTCCTTTTGTCATGAAAGCATCTTCACGAACTTTTTGTCGTAAACTAGTCTTTACACAAAAGCTTTGCGCGATCAATTTGCTGATTAGATGCCAATTTTTAAAGCTTAAGCGCCTCCACACATTTGACATTGCAGTTTGACTTTGTGCAATAACGTATCGACTTGCTTTTTACTAGCCTTGATTTTAAAATAGGTAACAGCTACGTCGTAAGAGCTTATAGGCCTTTCAAGTGTAACGAGCAAATGAAAAATATTCAACTTTTCTGAGTGCAAATTGATTTATACTAGCGCTAAAATATACATAAGATACATACACTCAAGGATAAAGCGACAAAATAGGTCGGATTTTCACTAAGATTATGCTGCTTGTTGTTTACTACACTATATGGTCTAATCTCACAAAACGTCCGCAGACGTAAAGTAACAACTAGGACAGTGAACTTATGCACCATTAAGTACAAGCAGCAAAAAGTACAAGAGACTCTAGTGAACACACCTGGGTACGAACTTAATCACTAACGAAAAACGACTTTGTTAACGATTGGCTCTCCGAGCAAGCACCGTTAAAGATAGGAGTCGTTTAGTTTAGAGCGCGATTTTGGTTGTTTTATACGGCGGGCCAATATGAGCGCACGGAAGTGTCCACACTTCTATGTACAATAAAAGAGGATTGGCAGAATTGACTTCTCGTATTTATAGTAGTAATGCTTGTAGGAGACGCAACCGTTGCTGACTCGTTAGCCTAAATCTATGGTCAGTGAGGCTTGTTTGGGTTAAACAGCAACCTTAGCCGTGGCCATTAAGTGCAGTAAGAATGCCAACATAAGTTGCAACGACGCCAGATAAACCGGGTGCAAAGACGCATAAGCCTATTTAATGGGTGGGGCATGTCCCGAACCTAACCGCAGGACATCTACAATATATTGATTTTTTGCGGAAGAAGTCGGCGGCGCTCGATTTTTCAAAGATGGAAGGCAGCTCCTGTGCGTTGGAGAATATCTGTTGAATCGTGGCCAGCCCCAGGCCTAGATGACGCGTAATAATACTAATAAGACTAGCAATTTTCCGTCTAGCAATTTTATGGTGAAATAAACTTTGAATATGAATAATAACACTACTCTGCTAATAGTAGTTATAGTAAGACCAATCAAAATCGACGTAGCAGTAGTAGTTTGTGATCATAAACTGCGGGGAGATTTGTTTGTCCAGCCATCTCCCGTCGGCAGCGGGGGGGGGGGGGGGAGGGGAGTAACAGACTGCCCCCGTTATGTTTCGTGCCTACAACATTTATTCCAAGAAATGTTCTACGATCGTCGTAACATTGGGCGGTGATTGTTCTGTCTCGTCCTTTGCGGCGCGCCCTCGACGTCTGTCCTGTCTAGTTGTTCGAATCAAGTTTGCGAATCGTGACCCACTATTTACAGCAAGAATGACAGCAGCAGCAGCGGCAGCACAGACGATGTAATCGGCGCAGCCGTGATTAGATTAATAATGGGACGGCCTAATAACCAGTGTGTGTGTTCAATTGTGTGTGTCTGTGTCTGTGCGATTTTGTGTGTGGTTGACGCAGACCATGGAGCCATCTGCCTAAGAGGCAGATCCCACGTGACACTCGCGCGTGTTTCACCTTCTTCTGTTTCGCCCGCGCAGAGATAATCATCAATTGGAACCACTGATGAACCAAGAGTTATGATCCTAATCGGCAGCCTGGCCGCTCGCTCACTGGTGGTTTAGGCACGCCCTCAGCACGTCACTGGATACGTGCAGTAACAGCACTACTTACAACGCAGCAGCAGCAGCAGAAGCAAAAAGCGCAGTACCTACGCCATTTTATACTAGCTATGTATTAGCCCTGTACAACGTGCCCAAGCTCTCGAATTGAACGAAACGATCGTCAAGGGGCCGAAACCCTACTCTGTCCGTAGTATAATATGGAGCACGCAGCACAGAGGGCACTCGTAAGTCGCTTTGTCCACCTCGTATCCACTGACCTCAAGATCGACAAGAATCGACCCCAGGCATGAGGGATCGTACTGTGGCTACGGCTGCTGCTAATGAGTGACTACTACTAGAACAACCAATAATTTGGCAGGAAACGGCAAGATTATCTAGATTCTACGTCCCGGGGGAAACCAATAAGCTGGGCGCCCAAAAAACACGTCCACCATAAACGAGCGCACGTGGGTATGCTAAGTATGCTTGCTACACAAAATGTCATACGGATGTGAAAAAAAAAAATATATATATATATATATATATATATATATATATATTATTCGGCACAAGCGTTATTCAAGTAGACTTTTTTAATGGGGGTCGGATGGTAATGCACCATCTCTTTTTATTGAGACATCTGTGCTCCCCGTTTTTTCCGATCATGGTCGATTTTTAATCCACTTTTTAATCCAACCCAGGCCTCCCGAATGCAAGATAAAGGCTTTTGCCACTAAGCCATCTTGCTTGGTAATTTATACGGTTACTATAGAAAAAGAAGAAACTTACTTCTCGATTTTATTAGACAGGAGCAAGACAGGCACACCCAACAGGTTTTATTGATGGGTATTGTGAGACTCGGCCCTGGCTATTTAGGACATTGTGCAATACCCACTAAAACCCTAAGTGTACGGTACCTCCTATATCATACACTTATATCAGATATTAGTTTTCTTGACTATCCTCATTTCTCCGGGTTGTCCCGTATTTCCTGCTGAAAGTTATTTAGTACTTCCAAGCTTGCGTCAGCTCCTTTCGGCTATCTTTAATTTGAAGGATCTGAAGAAGGTGGATCGCGTATGCCTGATGCCGCCATCCTCAAGTCACGTCAAAGCTAAAGTGTGGAAACAAGTGTGGAAACACAGTTGTCAAAAATGGGATGAACTGACAAACGGGATCTCACACAAGCGTATTAATATGGGGATCGGGATAAACTTTGCAGGACCACATCACTTAAGCGGGGCATCCCGTAGATGTGCTGTGACGGTTCACCGTCTGAGATGTGCCAAGGGTCTGAGCGGAAGCACGCTTAACCAAATTGGGGTAGAATCATCACCCATGTGCGAGCAGTATAACAAATATGATGACGTTATACACATCCTTACGGAATGCAGGAAATACGAAATGGAAAGAGCACAATGGATTAAGGTCGTCACTAAGCTTGGCGACGACGGAAACATGTTATAAGCCCGGATGGCTGACAGCAGACTTGCCAATCTGGCAAAATGTGTCAATTCTAGTGATCTAGTGATGTAAGTTTACACATTACAATACATTTTGTAATGATGTGAAAATTGTTCAGTTCGCGGATGATACATGCATTCTTATTGAGAGTGATACCAGAAATGAGCTAATAGAAAAGGTAACAAGTACTATGGAGAGGATTCGTCTCTGGTTGCGAATCAACAATCTATGTCTTAATGTAAAGAAGACGAAAATTATGAAAATCAAGATGGGGTACGCTGCTGAACTACCACTTAACATTACCTGCCACTCATGTGCTTCCTTAGGTTGTTATGCTAAAACGAAAGTCGAAAACCTGCCGTTAAACGAATGTAATGATACCAGGCTTCGACTGTTGCCGGCTCGAGCTTAGTTCCTGAGGCAAACTGCAATTGTCCGATAATTGGTAATGTACACGACTATAAATACCTTGGTCTGACGTTCCAGAATAACATCAAATGGGAATTTCATATTAAACAAATAATAAACAAACTTAGGACAGGTGCCTTACTTTTGCATAAGTTACGACATATTGCCTCCCTTGAATTTACGAAAAACGTGTATTATGCATTTATTTTTTCACACTTAAAATATGGTGTTTTGTTATATGGTGCTTCATTTAAGTCGAATGTCGAACCAATAGTAACTCTCCAGAAAAGATGCATACGGATTGTATTTGGATTGGCCTATAGGACAACCACTGAGGACATATAGAGAGATAAATTTATATTGCACTTTTATGGAATATACATATATAGCATTATGACACACTATAGCAGGAACCGTACCCCTTTTGGAGCTACTTCTAATAATGCTTATCCTACCAGAAGTGCTGTAAACAATGTTGTAACATACCCATATACAAGACTTGTGACAAATTATTCAATGCTCAGTTATCGCCTGGTAAACATAAATGCCAGATTGCCTCATCTGTTTAGATGTGTATTAGAATTATCCACAAATGAATGCAAAACCAAACTTAAACAACAGATTTGTTTAATTTCGCCGGATGTATTAAAATCATGTGTATTTGGATGAGTCTTTCAACGCATTTAAAACATAAATTAAAAAAAAACAAAAATTACCAAACACCGTTATGCAATATGAAGAATGTTGACACACTCACAAGAGCGGGCAGACACGGGCGATAGCCTTTTCTGCAAAATTACCTGAATAGTTATAATTGTTTGAATTTATGTAATAATGGAAATTTCAAGCTCAATGAAGAGTTATTGAACTTAAATAAATTTGCCGTCCGGAGAAGACGGTCCCATAAAAAAAAAGTTAGCAGGGGACAAGTGATGTAATTATCAGCGAAACATGTACAAGTTGTGAGCATATCGGATGTTCAAAACGTCCTAAAGCGTAAAATGTACAACTGTGTAGTGGGTCTCTGATGTGAGTCTCTCCAGATTGCATATGTAATCAATAAACATCTATTAAAAAAAATATTTTTCAGCTGTCTCCTTACCGTAAAGCTCCACCCTATTAGTCTTGCTAGGACAAAGCCTGTAACTGTAGCCATTGTTCTGTAAGTATGACGGATGCGAATCTCCAGTAACCTCTGAGTGCTCTAGAGCAGTCGCCGCATACAGGCTCCACTTCCAGGGCTGCCCTCTTCTAGACTGGCGACACATACAGCATCACCGAGTCCACCACGGAGGGTAGCAATCTCCTGGTAGTCTCTCTTGCTCCCCCTATACAGACAGAGCCTTGCTTATATAGCTGGTCGAAGCCGCAGCTTGTTTCAAAATATACTTCACATGAGAGGTGAACTATATGGACTGGTCTAGCATTGCGCCCAGAGACTTCACCTGTCGCTTCGTTTGATCTCCTTCCGTTTTCGTTGTATCATCGATTGTCGCATTTTTCTAGCCACAGAGGAGGATTGCTTTTACGTTATCTCACCAGTCTTAGAACTCTCACCCTCTCCAGAGCCTCAGTGCACTTGTTCAAGCTTTTCTTCGCTTTGTAAGGTCATTACCAGTGCCAGATCGCCCACATGGGCGGTCGTGGCTACCCTCTCAGGAAGACCCTCGAACTCTAAAACGCCATTAGAGGATGTGCTTCTAGCTAGAAATCGCGGGATGAACCTGAACTCGTTGACCTTTGCAATAAAAGATGAACTCATTGTTGTCTACGCGCAACGACAACACAAACCTATAATAATCAATTAACGAAAGCAACAATCGACAGTCGAAACAACAAAGATGCATTACGGTAGCAGCATGACCAATGCATCATTGGAAACACAGACCACACTTAGAACAATAGTAATTAGAACAATACTGACAATAGCACCAGCAGCAGATTACTACAAATTACAACTGTACCCAAGGAAAATCAGACTAACGAAAATAACGTCAGAACGAACATTAGTGATTACAACAACGACAGCAGCAGCAGCAAAAACAATGTTAACGACGAACGTATTGGTGGTATGACAACTGATAGTGAGGTTCTGCCTTTTTCTGGAATCAAACTGTTGTAAATGTGTTTGTTTATGTAATCCAACAATATGCGAGAAATCAAAGATAAGAAATGATCTGAAATACATTTTCATTACCGGATAATAAACGTAAATATCTCTTTAAATGCAGGGCGTATTATTTGAGAACATGACAATGTGCAATTAGTTTGCATATCTGAACGTATGGGTAGGTTGAGGAAAATGACAAGTAACAAACGTATGTTCAGTAAATAGGAAATAAGTTTTATTTTTTTAATAAATATACCATGTAAGGTGTCTTATACAGTTAATATATGTTTATATAAAAACAATACAAACACATCGTTACTAAGTGAATTATTTCGTTTTCAGCATCCGCAGGATACAGAAACAATGATTAATAGAGAAGGATGTTGTCGCAAATTCAAACACTGATGATAAGGAACTTAGTTTACATTATCTTATATATATATATATATATATATATACCTGAGATGTTGTTGCTTCTTTCCTCGTAGTATATTGAGAACTAAAGTCCAACTTTCTTGAAAATAGTGTCATCTTTGTCGACCGTTGTGTAAACTGTATGAGTCGATTCTTCCACAGAAAACGGTGCGTGGATATGCCGACGACGTCCATGTCACAACAGCCGCAAGTAGCAAACAGAAGGATGGGCTGCGTACAGTCAGTTTGTACCACTTCTATATAGGTTTATAATAGATAATATTTAGTATATATATATATATAGAAGGCCAGTATTTCAATAAAATGTGGTTTTATTCAAAGAATCACAAGAAGTATAGTGTTTTAAATATTTTTGTGTTCATCAACATCTCTGCTCGATGGGCACGTCGCGGTTTGTCACAGGACAAGAAAAGGCGCGGATTTTTTCTATATCTAGGATTTCTATTAGAATTCGATTAGGAAAAGAGAGAGCAGTTAATATCTTAAAGGGGGGGGGGGGGGGCGGACTCTAAAGGTACAGGAACTACACCTGCAATGAGGTTCACCTAGGACGAGAGTGTCTGAGGCATACACTATGACGTGGTCGGAGGAATCGAGTTAAAGGAAATCGACATAGGAATATACACTACCGTAGCGATGATACGTAGGGCCCGGCAAGCAGCAGGATACAAGAGTAGACATCTAACTACGGTATTTGCAGTCCACGGGTTATCATGCATCACGTGTTATATACAACCAGTCTCAGGAGCGTTGTGGGTGCGCGAGGTACTTAAGCCAGTGCGACAGATACCACGCCGCAGCATGTCCAGCAGTTCGATATGACAGTCGATAGTTGAACTAACAAGATAAGATAAACCGAGCAATACGGCTTAGTGGCTTAAAAGCCTTTGCCTTGCATTCGGGAGGCCTGGGTTTGAGACCCAGACAGGCCATTCTTAAATTGGTTTACATGGTTCCAATTTTAGACAAGGTAAATGCTGAAGTGAATTAAAAAAAAACAGCCATGACATCAAAAACCGTGCACGGGCATTAGCCGTACGGAACAACGAAAAGAAATTCCAATGATGTGAATAAAGTGCTAGTGCCGGGTTGCAGGTTCTGCTCGCAGATATGCGCTAAACACCACGTAGCGAGCTGCCAGACGCATCGGCAGTCTTTGCACTTTTTCGCCCGGTGGGACGGTCGCTGAATTGTTCCAACTATATATAATGAACTGTATTGTAATCATGTAACATCTTGAAATGCAATGTTATTGCGAAATAAACAATATGTATGTAAGAGAGCGCTAGTTGTGCGTGATGTACATGTTTATAATTTACCCAACCTGAGTATTAATAAACCCTAATATTACAAGTCGTCTTTCTCGAGACTTGCTACAGGTGATTAGACTTGGGTATATTTTTAAGACCCTCTACTAAAGCCCAAATATTTGCAGCGGTCAGGCGTTAGAGCGCTTCCAATCACACAAACGGCAATAATGGGCTGGCAAGGTGCTAAAAATATTTTCTTGAGGAGTAAAATTGGGTCAATGGTCGAATTGAAGGAAAACGTGGTGCAGTGCCGACCGACTGGTATACTGAGGAATGCACTTTAAAAAGCTCCACTGCGCTTATGAGATAGAGGGTAAACCGCAACAACTGATTCAGCTGACTTGACACTCTTGCTCTTTGTAAAAATTAAAAAAAGTCGGTGGAAGATGATTCTATTTACGTAGGAATATGCTTGACCCAGTTGAGGTAGAGCTTGAAAAACGGCGAAAAACGTAACCTAGAGGTGTGCTTCAATTTACAGATCCATAGCTTTAAGAAATGCATTTAAATTGGTTGAACGTACGTCGAAATGGGCCCTATTTATAAACTGAAAATGGATACGTGTTTAAACAAAACACAAATCGTATTTTTGGTGTACTCGTAATATCGTTATTACACGTACCGTTATTAGTGTATTATTCACAGGTTTTCAAGTGAGTTTTTATAATTTATTGCCCCTCGCGCATATATATATATATATATATGCATATACATATGTATTTATTTATGTGACACTAATAAATCTTGATTCAGTTATGCTTCATCGACGTTGCAGTAGCTGTGCCGCAATGATTAGATTTTCGTTATTGATCCTCTTTCGCGCTAGATTGCGGGACATTATCGAAAATCAGGAGCACGTCACAGGCCATTTGGCGGTGTTCGTTTCGGACGAGGCGATGCGGCCGAGCACGGCAAACTGCAGCAGCGTCGGCCAAACCTCACCCCCCCGTCCTCCCAACCCCCGCGTATTGAAGCCCTGAGCGAACGTACTCTGGTATGAGACGGCTTCGAAATTTTGAACGATACCTGCCGGATGGGTCGTAGAGTCATCAAATCGTTGGGCGGTGGCGGCAGCGGCAGCGTCGCGGCCCCCTCGATGAGGACGATGACGATCACGGCACGGGTACGTAGGCAGGCCCCGGGGGCTTCAGCCGGACCCCACCGCATTACGAAAGAGAGAGAGAGAGTCAGAGAGAACGGGAGAAGAGGGAGAAATAGGGGAGATAGGTAGAGAGAGAGGAGAGAGAGGAAGAGAAAAGGGGGGGGGAGAGGGGGCAGAGATAGAGTGGCAAATGGGATGATATGGAGCAAGAGAAGAGAGGACTTAATATGCGTAGGCAGAATGGAAAAGAAAGCGCGAGAAATAAACAGGTAGAGAAAAGGTAGAGCCAGAACGACAGAAGCAAGAAGCAAGACAGCGAGAAAAAGAGGACGGGAGAGATAGAGAGAGAGAGGGGGGGGGGGGCGAAGAACCTCCATTGTTGAAATGGCTTGGGAGCTGCGTGCTGTTTCGTAGGCTTCACACGATCGTTGGCTGGACGAGGGCTGTAGTGGTGGTAGCGGCAGTCGTGTCGGAGATGACCGGCCCCTGCGCCGTTTGGCAGCCGTAGACGATCCACCTATGCCACCCCGAATTTAAGTGCCCCTATTGGGGGTTAGCTGGCTAGCTATCCCCGATGGACACAAACAGGCAGATAATGCTGCTACTGCTTTTGCTGCTGCTGCTTCTACTACTGCTTGTGTTGTGACGATAGTGCTAGTTGTAGTAGCAGTAGTCGTAGTGGTGGTGTCCGGGGGTAGACGCCACAATGCAGGCAATTTTACCCCCTCTCTTTTTCATGGAGTGGAACACCGTGAGCAGTGTAGGTGGGATTAGTGTTTGTGCAACTGTCACATTGCAGCTAACTGCATATATATATATATATATATATATATATATATATATATATATATATATATATATTATTTTATTTTTTTTAATGAGAGTGTGATGGTAATGCACCATCTCGTTTTATTGAGACATCTGTGCTCCCCGTGTTTTCCGATCATGGTCGATTCTTAATCCACTCCGGCATTCACCTTGTTAAATTGGGAATCATGAAAGCCAATTTAGGAGTGGCCGGTCTGGGTCTAGAACCCAGGCCTCCCGAATGCAAGGCAAAGGCGTTTGCCACTAAGCCATCTTGCTCGGTAAAGTAAGACATATATAAAGGCGTTTGCAAATAGCATGTAATTTATTTTGTAATTCAGATTAAATGCCAGTTCCAATGAAATACAATACCGATAAGAAGTGATCTTTTTCCTTTTATGAGCTGTATACGGGGCATCTACTTTTTGGCACTTCTTTTTCACATAAGTTAAGCATAGCTACATTAACGTGCGCTTCAGTTCGCTGCTGTTCGTAGTATTATTAGCTTACACATTAATCGCAACTTCTTGAAGCCACTGACTGTCCGCGTAACGCGAAATTGCCCGTTCCAGATACTTCGTCATCAAACGATCTTCACCTGTGTGAAGCCTGGTGGAACCAGCTTGTTAGAACTAAAGTTAAATCGTATACGTTTCGAATCCGTAAATTCGGCTAAAGATAATTAAAGATCACGCTACGATATCGCTCGCCGCTCCTGCCAGCACAAAAAAGGCACCCAATGATTCCTTTGGACCAGAGGATACGCCAGACTGTCACATGTAGCACATGTAACGGCCCTTCGTGAAAATGAAAAACAAGAAACAATCGCGTAAAGGTCTCTGATGCACATATGCGTTTTGATCATTTACATATTTTCGTATATTGAAATGGGCTTTGTCAAAAATACAACCGTCTTCACAAAATCGGCAATCACGCTGCATTGTCTCGAATGCCCAACCAGCGAACTCTAGCCGTTCCTGATGGTCCGTAGACTTAAGCTCTTACGACAGCTGGCCCTTATAGGGATACATTGCTATATCCAACCTCAAAATATAGCAGGTTGAGTTGCGCAAAGGTCCCAGTTCTTGGGCATGTTTTTAGCCGAACGAGCGCTCCGTGGTCTTCCACGGCTTGGCCCCAAAGTTCACGAATGGCGCAATTTCCAAGGCCGGTTATGTCGACCGTAAATTGCACGAAGAGCTCGCCCGTACGGAGTTTCTTTTTTATGAAAAAAAAATCACTATTCCTTGGGTTCTTCCGTTGAATTATTAGTGTTGAATAAAAGTTAATTGCGTCTTTAGGAAAAGGCGTGTGTTATGTAAAAAGAAAAAGCAAGGTGGAACACAATAACACGTATCTCGGTAAGCTTACAAATATTAAGGTTCGACAAGGGCAGTACAGAGCATTTTGTGTACTTAGTATTATTTTTGCGCAAACATGATATTTATCAATAAAAATTGTATCAGTGCATATATTTTACATGCGATCTCCTTCTGAACTCTATACAGTCTGTGTTTGGAGATTTTTGGAGTAGACTTTGGTTACACAGGGTCTTGCTACGATTTATGTCTGATGTGTTGGCACCCGAGGCGAATTGTTTAGGACTGAAAAGCAGAGAAAGCGATACGGATTGCCCAACAAACCTAGGTCTACTAGGCGATTGGGGTGACGCACGCATAACCTCCTACTGTTTCCGATGTAGGTAAGCAATCTTTCAGACACGATCTACTGACGGTACTTACAGGTGTTTCTTTTACCGTACGGCGATGACTTAGCGCTGTTGCAGCACCTCTTTGCAATTTTACAAAATTAGGTTCATACTTTAGCATGTCTCGCTCCATGCGAAACTGGCAATTGAAATCGCTAAAACTTCTCCCGTTCACACGGGTGACACGCTTTCTTTAACCTATTAACAGATAACTAGTTTTGACTATATTTTTTACTCGTTACCCATTTTTCACCTCACGTTTAAATAGTCTCATTGAGGTGAGTACGCGAAAAATAAATTGGCACTATTAGCATCTTATACACCACTCTCGTAGACGACGAGTAAATTAAATTTCCGCATAAAATTTCGGCGTAAGAATATTCTAAGTGATTATGCCATCTAAGCGTCTCATGTGAAGTTAAGCCCAGACATTTGATTGTAGTGGAGAGTGTAGCTTCCGTTTTACTGAGTTTCAGCACCTGGACATGCGTAGCCTTTTGTGCAGAACTAAACAACGTGAGTCCAGTTTTGGTTGCATTTATCACCAGACCGAATTTTTCAAACAGCATACTCCGCTACTTGCATCGCCTTCTGTGCGCCAGCCTGTATCGCAGATGGTTGACTACGAAAAAGTAAGGTCGTATCATCAGCATAGACCATAAGCCTACACGACCCTTCTGATGCGGTCTCTTTAATAATGAAGTTAATCCAAGTGACGGTACTAAGATTGACCCTTGCGGCGTCCTGATGTTTACCCTTTCTAAAGGCGATTCAAAACAATCTATCTTTAGTACCTGCTGCCCCTCTGCTATTTATGACCTAAACCAAGACAATTGAGAATGTCGAGCACATGTAAAAACAACGAATGATTTCGGCAGTTGAAGACGGCAAAAAACATCAAAAAAGACACTAAGGCAAAGTTGATTGTTTTGGAAAGAATTCATGACCTTCTAATAGAAATGAGCTAGAGCACGTCCCGTTGAGCGTGCCCTACGAAATTCAAATTGATTCCTCAAAAAGAAACCAAACGAACTAAGATGCCGTTCAAACCTAGATTTAATCACCTTTTTAATTATTTTGGAGAGGTTACACTAAAGAAATTGGACGGCAATTGTTCGGATTTTCACAATATATTTAATTTTTAAATAAGGAGATAATTAAGGACACTTTTAATCTAGCGAAGCACAGAGTAGTCAGAGAACGATTTATAATATGCTCCGATGGATGAGCAAGAGTTACGAAGGATAGCTTTACCAATCTGTCTGGGATTCCCGCAGCCCCAATTCTTCAGGAAACCTTGGTGAATTCTAGCCCTTTCTGTACCTCCGGCGTACTTACTGCAAAAAAAAAAGAGATTGATAAATCTCTCTTGAACTGGACAGCCACCAAAGCTAGCTGAACGTTTTCCTTGACTTGGAGATTCTTTACTCTATTGGATTCAACCGTAGCTAAGTGGTGGTTTCGTTCCGTTACGATCTCCACTGACCCAGTCAGAAGTCCAGAATTGACTTCCAGAGTACAGGGAAGTTCCACCGGCCACCTGGCTCTTACAATATTAAGAAGCTTTATTTATGAGCATTCGCATAACAGCAACGAAACGGAACACTGATTAGCTGTAGAAGAAGCATTGCCAGCAGCTCGAACGTTTGATGTCGTAGTCATCGTCGGAAAGCGCTTTAAACTGTGCTGCCGTAGGTGTATCGTATCCCACCATGACAATGCACGCCCAAATTGTAGCCCAACGAAGCTGGCCGGCCGGCTCAAATAAGGCATCTCTCGACTTTCGCATGCTGTTTAGTTTCTCACACATTGCGTTGCCGCGCGCCAACGTGGCGAGACTTCGCCAACGAGTTCTCCTCCAAGATCTCGGCTCGGCGTCGACTTCACTCGCACAACGCTGCCACTGTTGCCGAGTTCACGCTTTTCGACAGTTTATAATAAGCGAGATCTTTCGCCGATCTCGAAAGAATATTGGCCATATTCTTTCGAGATCGGCGGCCACGCCGTTGCTTTCCTCGACCGGATGAATCGCTTTTTGCCTGCCTATCTACCTATATCTCTATCTATCTATCTATCTATCTATCTAGCTGTCAATCTGTATCAGACACCGGTAATTACCTCGAGTTTTCACACATTGTAAATGCACGACAGATTAAAATTTTATCGCCGCAGACTCGTCATCACCCCCCTCTGCACTCTCTCTATATATACATCTCTATCTAAATTCGTCTGCAGCTCTTTGTAAATTCGTGCAGGGTCGCGCCTCCCACAAATCTCACGGAACACACTCGAAATGGCTCGCTCTTGGAGAGCGTTTCGGGCACGAGCTTCAACTCGAAACACAGTCATCTTTGCACACACACATATATATATATATAATGCGCCTGCCTGCCTTCCGCGGCCCATTCACCCCATTACCACACTGGTCTCGCGCGCGAGCGGCGAAGACTATACGAGGACTCTCTCGCTTACTCGTAGGCACACATGTGGCGTTATCTGGCTGAAGTCGCGAAGTTCGATGACTCACACTCACTTAAGCTCTCCCGACCGGTTTATCGCGCTCTATCGTCTTCTCGACTGGTAGTCGAGTACTAGCCCACCGAGATGTCACTCGGAAACTGCTGCCAACTGCTCGCTTGGAACTCGAAGCCGCTAATCTCATAAGAACTGCTGAAGTCCTGACAAACGCTTCGTCTCGTTGCAAATAGGCACGATACTTCATGTACAGCGTATGGAGGCTAATGTAGGAGAAACTGTGTTTGGCACGCTGTCCTACTCCTATTGTTGTTGTTTTTGTTGTTGCTGTTGTTGTTGCGGTTGTTGTTGTTGTGGTGATTGTTATAGTGGAAGTTGTTGGTATAGTTTCTTTATTTTGTAATGTATGGAAGCCGATATTTATGAAGAGATTTACATAGAATGCATGCGTATCACATAGTGGCCAGCATACATAGACACAGTGCATAACAGTAATTATTACCATAATAACATCAATATATAAGACCAGTAACGACGACGAGAGAAGACAGTAACCAAGTCGTTTGCCGTGCACTTTAAAATCTTATTTGCTTTGTACCTTTTTGTCCATATATTTTGCTTTGTATGCATTTTATGAATATTTTTGGCAATTTAAGAAACACATTAAAAAATAATTAAACCTCAAAATTGGTTATGTATCACATACAGAGCGAGTTAAATTTGATGACTCGCTTTACATCTAATATTTATATACAAAGTCATTGATGACTTGGTATCTTAATTCAGACATTACAAATGATAATGACACATATCTTCTTTAAATAATTGAAACAGATTTTAGCCATAAATCCATCCACCTTTTGTCGAACTAAAGTATACGAATAATTTTAATAGCATTTATTTCATTATAATTTAGAAGAATATATAAAATGCTTCACGGCGTTGCTGCTCGTCGACCTAGTTGCTCCTTCTGGTATACGAAGTATACGAATATATTTCTATAATGTTTTATCTGAGACTGCAGCGCAAACCGCTTGACGACCTACTTCACCCGTCTCCACCCGGCTAAGAAGTCGAGCCGTAGCCTGGCAATACGGTACGTAAACGCCTCACTTACGCAGTACGTACTTTTTATAGTAAACTTCGGCATTTGAATTCGCTGCGTTACCAAGATGTCGTTGAAAAGTAGGAAAAGCAGGTTTTCTCAGCAAATGAGTCTGCCAAGCGGGCGTAATCTATAAGCCGAGTTGCCGTAGTGTCCTGCAAGTCCTGCACGTGTTCGAATCCCTTCGACAAGCATATCGCTTGAAACCCACCGATACTATGTATGATGGGGCTCGCAGCGTTGCAGCGCACCTGCCGGGCCTATAGTGATATCCTTTGTCGGTGGTGGATACCAACACCATTCGGCGCTCAGCATTAGGCTGCGCCTCAAGAATATCGGACGAGTCGAGTGAATTCGACCGATTTCGTAGCATACGACCGCTTGCCGCACATGAAAAAGGTCAGTCGCAACCAGCCCAATGTAAGGAAGTCCGCGCTAGCAGAACCTCTCAAGGAGAATTCTGACAGACTCGGGCCGTTCGATAGAGCTACACAGAGAATAGAGAGAAAGAAAAAAGAAGAAAAGAGAGAGACACAAGCAGCAAAATAAATAGATAGAGAGCTATCTGCAGTCGGGAGAAGCAATTTATGCTACCTAGATACGAATAGTACTGAGCACGCATCACCGATGACGGCTAGCACATAGACAAAGAAGGACGTGATGAAGAAGACAATGAAAACACAACAACAACAATAACAACAACAACAGCGAGAATAACAACAACAAAACAATGACGATAACATGCGTCTAGGCCGTAGGAGAAATTGATTTGTGGACGAACGAAATCTTCAGAAACGCCTGCGTCGTGGGCGGGTGACGCGCGCTCTTCATGTGCGAGAGCATGCCAGAGGGGGATAAGAGCGTACACCGCACGACCGGTCGCAGGAGAAGGCATCGATCTGTTCGCTGTTTCGCGGCCAAACGTCTAATATCCCAACCACCCATAGATATGATGGTTGGGGTGAAGGGCAACTTAGAGGAGGGGAGGCGGGGATTAGGATGGGGGATTTCTTCCTCGGTTTGGTTTGGAGTCCGCTCGGACGACGCAGCTCGACTGCGCAATCTTGTTGTCGGTGAACGACAATGCATGCACGCACGCCCACGCACACACACACACACACATACATACTCAGCTGTTGCAAACAGTTGCCTATCTACCAGAGAGGAGAACAAGAGGGCAAGCGGGAGAACGGAGGGAAGATCGAGGACGACGACTAAGAGGAGATGAAGAAGAAAACGAAGAACACAAGGCAGACAGAACTAGTCAGGCCTACGCAATCGAAATGTGCAGCCACCAATGCACTATTGCGTACGAAGCTGTAATCTCGGAGTTGGTTCTGGCGTCGGTGGCGGCAGCAGCAGCAGCGGCGGTAAGCGCAGAAGCGGTAAGAGTGGCGGCTCCGTGTCCACCAGCAACAGCAGCAGTAGCAGCAGCCGAAGCAGTGGGAATAGTAGTGTATCGACAACAAGCAAGTGACTAGAGAAAGTACAAACACAAGGCGCAAGAACAGGTCGAGAGAGATGGGTAGGACTGGAAGAAGAGGTGGAGGTTCGAGTGGAGGTTGGGCGGTGGGGGAACGGCAATATTCGTGTAGTAGTCAACTGCCACCACTACAGCATTGCTATCTGCACTTCTTCGTAGTACACCAGAGCATCAACAAACGTACCGTACGATGAACACAAGCCCGACTGCTGCAAGCATGCTGTAGAAGCCGAAATACAGAGACTTCGAGAAGCTTGCAGGTTTTGTCGTAAGGTCGGTCGGTTGGCCGGTCGATGGGTGGAGTGCCTATGGTTGATGGTGAGGCGTACAAGAAAATCGACGACGACAACGACGCTACCGCCACCCCCGCCTACAACCAGAAAAATCGTCCACGACATCGTCCATGATGGCGTCCACGATGCAGTCGATGAGCGAAGTCTGCGGCGGGTGGCATGGGCCGCTGAAGACGGGGGATCCGGGATACTCCCGCCACGCTCGAACACAACAATCATCGGCCGAACGAAGCGCGGCGGCCAGTGACGGTGCTTCGATTTCGTCGATGTAGGCAGGCCTACATCGCGCCGCAATCGATTGCAGGATAGCACATCGTAGTGCATGAGTGTGTGCATGATTGTCTGTCTCTATGTATGTATGTATGGATTTATATTTGTGTGTGTGTGTGTGTGTGTGCGTGTGTTTTCGTGTATGTGAAACGAACAGCCGCTGCCGCGAAACTTGCAAGTGACCAAATTCCCACACAGCACTTAGTCGTATTGCCGATAACCACCGATGCACTGGCACACCAGGACACGAGAAGTGAGCCCGACAGGCAGACAGTCAGACAGACGCACGGCACACAGTCACGCGGCGAAGCAGCGACAAAGGAAAAGGAATAGTGCAAGACACATATATATATATATATATATATATATATATATATATATATATATATATATATATACCAAAGCGAGCAAGACGAGAGAAAAGACATCAATAACTTGTTGAGCGGACGCTGTGAGGAGCCTAAGGCGGCGGCGGTGGCAGTGGTCTTCGAGCTGAGCATCAAATGTTTGCTTCATATCTTCGTCGAACTTCGCAATCGGATCGGGTGGGAATCGTTCCATGGTACGCTAAGAACGATAGCGTTCGTTCGCGTGGGGTGGGAGGAGAAGAAACGCCAGAGGAATGACAAAATCGGGCCAGCGTTGGGCTGGTGAGGCCGGAGAGGTATACATACACACTCAGGCGATGCAAAGGCAGTTTTTGGTGCTGGCTTGCTAGACTACTAATCGACTTATCTACACTTGTCACAGAGCGATTGAAGTCGAGCAGAGGCAGAAGAAATGCGCTACTACTCACTTTTGTCACACCAGAAACAGCAACAAACTCCAAAGAACCGAAAGCAGTTGAAAGAATAACCGTCGCTTAGTTGGAATGCCCTTGTGGTCATTCCTGTTGTTGTTGTTGTTGTTGATGATCTCGTCATTATCGAAGTGCTGCTAGTTACGGAAGCAACGGAAACCCTAATTCTGCAACACTTAAGTGGCTTTGTGATTAACGCTATTACCTCGGCAAAACATAAATTTGCACTCATTGTACTCAACATTTATTCATTGTTTTCCCTATTCCAGAAAGAGAAAGATAGTATAGAAACAAATAGAAAAACAGCACGAGCACTGACAGGACTGTCCCAGTATTTCTATGCATAAACCTAAGCAAAACAATGGCAATAAAAGCAAAAACTGAAACGTGTAATTTTAATGACTTTTTCTCTGGTATTTCCGCAGCGACAGCCTACATGTGTCGATTGTGCCACATAGTATGTTGAATTGCTTAGTCTGATCGCTGTTGCTAACATTACTTTTAGAATGAACATCATTATTTTAACAACGTTGTTGAACGAATGTCTGACATTTCTTGAACACATGTCAATGATTGTCAGCGAAAATTAGGCCATTCTGTTGCTGCTTGACTTCTAGAACTTCCAACTTTGTAATAAAAAACTATCCATCGTTAAGACGCCTTTTCCTATCCCTTGACAAAACAGAATCGTAGTTTAACGCCATTTCTGATTGTGGCAAAAAACTACAAATATGAAATGTTTTTAATGCAGCTGATTAGCTTTGCCCTAGCAAGATTGATCACGAAAATAGGGAGGAGATTTACAACTTGAGCTATAATACCTGATATTGAAAACTCGACGATATTGCAGCATTGGGAGCAACTACACACGGTATACAGGCACACGTTGGACGCTATGCTCATTTTGATTTGCGCTATGGCGAACCCTTAAAATAGATCGCTTGTCCTCTCTTTTTACTTATTCCCCTTTTTTAAATGCACTTTATTTATAATTTCCTGTGTGGATTACAACGTTATTGTAGCATGGTTCGTAAAACTGAAAGCCCGTGTGCGCACTTTACTCTTAAAGTGTTTAAAATGTGTAGGATCTATATCACTATAGAATATATATATGAAAGAAGGATATAAGGAAAACAAAATTACTACAGTTTTCTAGTTCTGTCATTGTAGTTAGTTCTCAAGGTGACTCGTTGGCAATTATTATCGAACGAGGACATCTACATTCTGGCTGCGTTCCGCAATGGTTAGAGGAACACGAGCGAAAGAAAGCAAAAACAACCAAAGAGCGTACACATAGAGCGTGGGCGAGAATAGCATGATAGGTAGAGAGATTTTTCTAGAATGCAATTCTAGCGTCTTCTTGACCTCTCCTTTTCCTTGAAAAGAGAAGATGAAGAAGAAGATGAAAGTGGTCGTTGTTATTGCTGTCATTATTGCCCTTGTTATTCTTATTGCTGTCATTATTGTCCCGGTTGTTCTTGTTGCTGTCATTTTTGTTCTTTTTGTTGTTACTGCTGTCATTGTTGTTCTGGCTGTCGTCGACGTCGTTGTTGTTGTCTTTGATTTTGTTGCTATTGTCTTTGACTTTGTTGTTGTTGTTGTGGTTGTCCCTCGGCCCCCGCCGTTCAGTCTAGTTGTAAGTAGCGGCGAGGTGTCTCTGATCAAATCAGAGCAGATCGGAAGGAAGGCTGCCGGCGCCTTCCTAGCAGCAGTGAGGAAAACAACATATCTATCCTACCCACCTACCTACCGTCTACCCAGCTACCCACCAGTCTGCACTCGACGATCCTTCACCCATCCCGTGGTCCAGCCGGGAGGTGCAGCAACAACACAAAGATGAAACAAGATAGAGTCTACTACTCCGACTACCACTCCTACTCCGACTACTACAACTACTCCGACTACAACCTCATTGAGGGGCCGTGCAAGTGGCTGGAGTGGTCTTGCGAGTTCTGGCAGTACAGTTCTCGTCTCTCTCTCTCTCTTCATTCTCTCTTCACCTCTCTATATATTTATTTATCTACCTATCTCGTTCTCTCTCTCTCTCCCTAGGCTGGTCTCCAACGGACAACATCGCTTGTCGTTGCACGTTATTCGATTGCGGCGACGAGCCGTGCCTAAACCTCGATCGAGCTAAACTGGTCCGGGGTTGGACGAATCAAGCAGGCTATCTATGGCCAGGCGATCGTCAGGCTACCGCTGACGAGACACGGCGTCCTTTGACGCTCTCTGATCGCGGCAGCCTCCTCAGCGTTTTGTAATCGCCAATGACATCAGAATAGACAAAACTTGATTTGCTCCTAGCTGGACTACGATCAGACGGGTCGCAATAGCCGCAGCAGCAACAGCAGCAGTAACTGTTAACGGTGGTAATGTTGCTGTTGTTGTGGCTGCTGATGCTGCTCCCCCTTGCTGTTGATAGGCTCTTGGTCGGTGTGGTTGTTGTTGTTGTTGTTGTTTTCGTCGTCATCGTCCATGTTGTCGTTATTGCTTTTGTTGAGTTGTCAAACTACCGTTGTTGTCATCTATTGATGTTGTTCATTGTAGTGTATATGCGATAGCACCAGTGCATACATCTTCCAATGATGAATCACAGTGATGTTTTTCTGGTAGGACGACCAAGCGTGTGCGCGGTGAGCGAACGCGCAGATCAAGATGGCCGAGGATGCAATGCTGTGCGGATGCTGACGAGTTTAGTCTAGTAGCTAAATTGTGGATCTCCGTAAACCTTCTCTGTGTCTCCGCAGATATACGGGTATTATTGACGATTTACCTGGCCAGGCGGCACGTGATCGGCCGCAATGTTCCGCTGCAATATTCACGGTATCGAACGCGGATTATATATATATATATATATATATATATATATATATATATATATATGGCTTTTCCCTCACTCGATATGCGGAAACCCCAATGAACGACAGCTACGAAACTTCCATCATTGCATCATCCGGTGCAAAGAAGGTGGAGATGAAGGCGATTAGACGTGCAACGCGCTCAGTAATGTTGCAAACTCAGCATGACATGTAAATAAACGGTTCTACAGCGAACCAGTGCAAACAAAAGAACAGCAAGGACAACCAAGCTATTCCGCACGCGCTGAAAAAACAAATTAAATTGTCACGTTATGGAGAGCCTTACAAAGACGAATTACGTATTAATACGCAATATAGCACACGATACCGACGGTTGAACAGGTGGCACGACGCCGCGACTGTATGCGAAGGATGAACGAGGCTGACGTTCAACTCTCACCGTTTAAATCAGTTGTGGAATCGGGCAGCAATACCTTCTTCATCTATAACGCTGCTTTTAAGCCACATATACTCATTGAAGCTGCTCCGAGACCATTCGGAACAACAGCTAGCTCATTTGAACAAATTTAAATGCACAGCGCTGGACCAAAAATTGTTGCACTACTTCTCTCGTCGGAGGCGTGAAGATGATAGGGCTTTATGAAGACACATTTTGAAATGTACATTATACTCAATTTAAGTGAAATGAAGATAATTCTAATTAAGTAACTACATCACATGTGACCGGACGGTGAACTTCAAAATACGTAACAGGTATTGCTAATGCTGCGACTTATGCTGACGAGCTACTGTCAAGCGAGTCCATCAGTGGTGTGCAGCCACCACGATGTGCAAAGAAAGGGCTGCTTTTCGGTTTGCATAACCCGGGCATACGTCTTTCTCTTCCAACCAAGAAACCAGTTGAAAACAGGTAAAACCCAGTTAGACCAAAAGGGATCATCAGGGTTAGGAACAAAAAAAAGTCGTAGAAGTACAAATAACCAAATAGAATAATAAACTATAAGTCAATAGCAGTTGATGACGTCACAAAAGCATGCACACTGTTCAAGCGACTTTAATGAACACATTTTTTTCTACTATATGTTACCGGGTGCACACTATTCAGCTATGGATTCTATGGCCGCTCGTCTGCATAAGGGGTTCTGTTCAGCCAGGGGTTCTATGACCGCTCGCTTGAGCATATCCAAGCTTAATGGTCGTCATTAAATTGCAGCAGACTGTCGCATGTATGTAGGCTGTAAGCGGTCTTATTCAGGCCCCGACGCACGTCGACCAGTATGCCCTAAGTACCTGTATTTTACAACAATTAAGGGGGTACTCTCACTAGCGACGCCTTTAGCGAAGTCAAATACTGTAGTAGTGCGCGGAGCTGAAATCAATAGTGATAAAGTCCACGTTTAGGTTTCTTAAGGTTCTCTAATAAAAGCGCAAAAACATCAGGAAAACGGAACCTAGAGTAGAATAGAAAATTCCTTTATTTGCCCAAAGTGGGTTGTTTTATACGCAAAACGGCAGACGGAGTTAGTCAACGAAATGTGTTTGATAGGAAAAACAGGTTTTCTCGTGCATGACAGGATACATTTCTTGTGTATCCATCTTGACACATACACCAAACAAACATTTTGTTTGTGTATTCAGTGCGTGCCAGTGCTGCAAATAAATCGAATAGACGAAGCACCGACTTTGGTGTAACGTCAATGAAGTCGTCTGCTAGATTCGTTCGTTACAAATAAAATAACAATCGCACGTTCTGACTTGATAGTGGTAATGCGATTTCTGACAGGCGAATATCTTTGCGGCTTAAGGAACGTCTCCAATGGAGCTTCGTTAAAATGCGACTGTATGCTTTCAGGTAAGCGTATCCCTTTAAATAGGGCTACTAGACTGGAGAACACTGCAACAGCTTAAAAACTACAGTCGATTTACATAGACGGATATCTACGACTGGATTTTTTACAATAAAACATTTAAAACTTGTACTAAATAGAACTAGAGGAGATGTGACTAAATGTGTTACTTAAATACTGAAATCGAGTCTAGGAACTTTTTGAGTTACGAGTTATGTAGGTGGTGTACACGATTGACTACGTGGTCATAATCTAAATGCTCATGCATTAGGACAACGCATTTATGCGTACATAACAGAATTCCGTTTTCCATTCACGTTGATCGATGCCCACTAAAGCCGTGTTGAGCAGAATGGAGTGTGTGGGGCACAAGAAATACACCATAAATATTTTCTCAGGATGCAACATGCATAAGGCGCTGTGACATGGGTCTGTATTTTCTCACATCTGTTCTTTGCCTGATCTTATAGATCTCTCAAATATTTGCTTAAGTGGCATACACAAGAACAAAGAGACCATTTTGTGTAAAACAGACGGTATCTCATCTAGGGGTAAAACTCAATTTCGGTTTGAGCTTTGTGAGTAAATTGTAGAGTTCTACTTCAGAAAGCAACTGGCAGGTACAACTGGTCGGGCGATGAAGTGTTGGAACAGACGTCTTGTAAAGAACTGCGGACGGGTTTAACGCGAGTCGGATAATGATATAGAGATGTGAAATGACTTAATAAAAGGTTGGCCTTCTCCAAGGCATATGTGGCGTATGTAGAGCCGGATCTAGCCACAGGAAGCGACTATGTGCCTCGTATTCGAGAGTGTGCATAGCGAAATAATGCACGAGTATTTTTTAAATCAACTTTAAGCTTAGTTAACACTCTATGCCGTTTTGTTGTTTTTTGTGACAGGGTGAATATATGTAAGGACTTGAGGACATCAGACAATGCTATCCTCTAAGCGTGCGATGTAGTCTCGAATCTTTTATCTGGGCCGAGACGCGTCAAAGGAGGGAGTGTACATGGCTATTTTATGTAACGACAGCAACTGACAAACTTTGAGCGCATGGCCTTCGCAGGCTCAAAAGTATGAAAGAAACTGCGCTAATCAATGATGGCAAGGTAGGCAGCAATTTGTTTCAAGTCGATATGTTTTTGTGTAGCTTCTCTGGAAAAATGAATTTTTAATGAGAACCAAATATAAAAGAGAAGCTAGCAGCTGTGTGTTCAGACGTAGTAAGATCAGATACTACAGAAAGGTTTCAGTTATTTTAGAATCAGTAATAAGTAAAAGATCAAATATTGATCCAGCATTATGTGTCGACATCGTCACAAGTAAAAAAAGACTGTTATAGAAACAACAATGCCCAACGAAGGACTCTGGTATCAGAATCCGACTTACCGGCCGTTGACCAGCCAACAGCCAGTAATTGTAGTCACAGACAAGTATCACCGACGTCAGTAGTACCGCAATATTTAATTCCATAACACTCATCGTAAATACTGTCAGTAGAAGCAGCATAGCTTCCGGAATTTGTTACATAACAGAAGACGAAACCTTGTCAGGTTATCAAATGTGTTTCCGGGGGACATTAAATTGAACACTAAATGAGCAAACAGTTTTTCTGAATATGAGTCGTATTGAGTCCGTAAATGTCAGGCAGACAGCGAGCCTCAAAGGTTGGACTTGACTACATTGTAGAGATCAGAGGCAACGCCATTGGGAGTTACACGAAAAATGAAAACGCAAGTCTTTAGCACGTTCGCAACCATCGACGCACCTGATCCAAGGAGGACTAGGCTACTATATGCTTTGCTTAGACTTCTTTTTTGCTTAATCGAACAAGAACGGTCACTTCTTTTGATGGTTGGGATGGATTGGATGTGACTATGTTGTGCAAACGAGCGCTGAATTCAAAGATATTTATGTCTTTTCTTGTCTTCAAGTTTACCAATTCTTTTTGATATACGCCAGAGCAGATTTGCACGCAGTAAATTCCTATTTTTCCAAAGAGAGTTCATGACCTTGCTGAAGCACGATATGCATGAGGTCAGTTATGCGCCTTAGAACAGTGGCATGACTGCCAGCAAGGGATTCCTGCCCTTAGTTCGTACAAACTAGCGATAGTACAGAAGGCGAGCGATGTGTAACATTTTATTTGTGTAATATTTAGATTTAACCAATGTATAGACCAATCAGTGCTTAATGAGAACCTAATGCATATACGCGTCTATATATAGCACATGTTTGCTTATTTCTGCATGTATTATAGAATCCATCATAAATATGTTTGTAGGGTTCACGCTTTACACATTACCTCTGTCCACGATCGCTAATATTGCATTGAGAATTTAGTTAATGCCAGAAGTTGTCGTTGTGATTGTAATTCGAAGTCCTCGCGAACAATAGTGGGATTTGTGAAGATGATGGTCTTATTTATGAACATGATGATTTAACTCCAGACACTGCAGACTGCCCGAGATGACGCCACATCTCTCGCACGTAAGCTCTTTCAGTTGCAGGGAAAGGCTAGTCACACGAATCACTCTGGCATTTAGACCTCGTGGAGAGTGTTGGGACGACAAAATGAAGTTGTCGCAGAGAAGCCGAATACTAGAGAGCAACTGGAAAGAGCTTATTGCTTCGTTGCCAGCGTTCGTGAACGCCACTGGTTCAGCTAAGCAACACACCGCTCGCATTGATAGACAGTGCGACGCAGCGTGCGTCACAACATGCATCCCTATAAATCCCAAAGACGACTTGACTGAACTATGGCGAGTACCCCGCTCTCGCCCCCAGCAAACGAATAATAGGCGTTTCCCCTATTCGGTGATCCCCTGATGACTGGCCGAGTAGCATGTGACGGCTTTTAACTGCTAGTTAGTTAAGCTGACGACCGTGATGACTAACCCTTTCTCCGGTGCTCACCTCACCACTGTTCCCAAAGATGACTAAAGGGTACTACTACTACTACTGGTCGTGTAGAGGAAAGAACGCTGTAAATTCTCTCAGGTTTTGATGCCAGTTGAAACCAACTGGACCAAATGATTTCTTTCCTACGGGCATTTCCCGAGCTTAACGGCGACGAAGATGAGAACTGGCTGCAACGCTGCTTCGTAATTAATTTCCATGGGCAGATAAGCGCCGATCAGTCTGCGCTTAAAAATCATCAGCTCGACAATAGTAGTTTCGTATTTGCCCATGCAGCCACATCTGTACCGGCAGTTTTTCGTATTTTGCAAGTGCCGAGATGGCGTGAGTCCTCTGTCGGCCGACTCTGTGGGTATAGTCAAACAGTTACGCATCCTATGCGGCAGTGGGCGACCCGAGCGGGTTAGCTAAATATTTATTTTTGATTCACAAGAGTTTAATTTTACGAGATTTGACATCCGCATGGTCGGCAAAGAGATAGACAGTGTATATATAGGGTTAGTATAGGCTTTTGTAAATTTGCAGGACGAAAATGCTTTGCCTAGAAGTGACATTGAAATTCGAAAGGAAAATAATCGTATTAAATGGGCTTGCAAAAATCGAGCGCCTATCAAGTATTCTTTCTATGCCAACACAAATATTCACGGGGAAGTGATCCTAGCGTGCATGTGGGCAGGGCATATACCGGTTCTCCTTTGCTTACCAATGAGAAATGTGCGCACTAAATATGCATTTTTTGAGTAAAGGCAACTTGGTCTGTGAATACTACAAGTGCAGGGAACTCAGTCTGTGATTTTGCCGCAGAAACTAGTGAAAACACCTGCCCGGTGATAAACTTGCTGAAATCGATTAGATGTAGTTTTTAGTTGGTTTCTGCAGCGAAATAAACCCAGGCTGACATTTTTGCACGTGTGCTGGTTCGAAGCTTTATTTATACATGACGGCATATTTAAGGAACACGATTTCTATTGATGGGCAAACGATGCAAGAGTTACTTCTTCGTGTGTAGTTGAACTGGCATAGTCTGGCATCGAACACCGCCTCATACAGAACGTACACCAGATACTGACGTGCCCCTTTCGGCTAGCATGAGCCTCTAGGTATCGGCATCAGGGGAAGGAGAAACGGCTTATGGTAATTATATTGCAAAGCCAATCAAACCACTAGAGATTGCTGCGAAAAGGATTTATAAAATGCGCCCGTTTCCTAAAAGTATGTATTGCATAAGCATAATGGCACGCTTTTAGCGCTTTGCACGCGAGGGCTCAAATATTACATATCAAAGGGTCTCGATTTTTGCGAACCTATTTAATACGACTATATGCCTTTCTCGAGCCAAGGTTGGTAGAACTGCTTTTTCGAATATACCGGTTAGTTTAGTTTCTCTACTGGATGACTCGTTCTCTAGCAACCACACAATTTGTAAAGTGATGTTCGCCCAGGCACATCTGTAGTAAAAACAAATTTCATTATAAAAATACTAGTGTTAGTGAAGTCTACAATTGCTTCAAGTCCGGCCAAACTGGGTTTGGGCACCCTGTATATGTATGGATATGCACCTAGTGTCCTTTACGTCCAGCGGGAAATACATCTGAAGACACTGGACGTGCCAGCAGGAGAGACTCGTTGTTAAGGCTGCAGTTAGCATTCCGATCCAGACGCTCTTCCATGCTGCTGTCTATGCAACTCGCTCTGTAATTCTGCTCGGTCTCTTCTCTGTCGCTCTCTATACCTCTCGCACTCCTTCTGAGTCTAACCCAACCCCCAAAATCTAGGCAAGCTTAACAGCATTGGAAGGCGCGCATGGCGAACCTGCTCGCGAGATCAGACCAGCCAATCTCGCCGTAGCTCAGCGGAAGGCGACGACGAATCTCCTGGTGCAAATGGGAATCCCGTCCCCCCTTTCTCATTCACCTCCCAGTGAGCCGTGGTCGTGGTTGGGATCGTTGTCTGAGTCTCAGTCGTCGTATTCGTTGCAGTTCAGATCGTGGAGATGAGGCGAGGCTGGGTAGCGTAGAATCCCGCCGATCAGGAGGGAGAAAGAAGAAGATTGCCTGCGTGCGTCACAGACTGGTTGCCTGGGTTGAACCTGCCTCCACAATCGATTTCGTCTCTCATTGCCGCTGTCCACATCGTTGTCCATTTTCCTATGTCCCGTAAGGGAGGCGGGCGTGATGGTACCTTTGCTGTTTCGACTGCTGTCTTGCTACTGCTACGAAGAATTACAGGTAGAAGAGCTACAGCGCTGCAGTCTGTTCGTCCTCAGAGGCGGAACAGAGTCAACGACTACTGCAAGAACTATCGGCGTGACAGCATTAAAGTGGCTGCAGTAGCCGCCACGAGCGGCAACAACAACAGTGACAATGACAACAACGGCAGCAACGGCAATAACAACAACACGAACAGTAACAATGACAAAGCAAGGATAACAACTGAAACATCGGCTAAGGCTACACTACCAACAACAACAACAATAAATACAAGCACCCCTTTGACAAGCCAAATGCCGCCAACGAGAAACCAATATATAATTTGTCACTCACACCTGGTCAATACACAAGCGCATATTGGGTTAATGCGGCCCTAGCCCAACACAACTGACCCAGGCACAAATAGGGTTATGACTGAATCATGCACGAATTTGATGATCAAATTCAGAACGAGAGTAAGAGAGATAGAAAATATTGGCAAGCGTGAGAGTACAGGTAGTACCTATCACAAAATATAGTATTTCCCTAATATGGGAAAAGGTGGAAGTTAATGAATTGCGTCTATTTGACGGAGAAGGTAAAATAAATGAGCGGACATAAGCTATTATGGAACAGCAGCACTGAATGACGGGCTAGCGGGGGAGACAGCTTACTACGGCCTTTGCAGGCCACGGATTTCAACACATTCTGTGCAGCGTGGAAGGCTTTCATAAACCACAGAATAAATGTCGATGCAAACTGTGCTGGAGCAAATGTAAAAGACACCACGCGGCGGTATTCCCGGCGGTTCGGTCCATAGCTAAATTAGCAAATATATATATATATATATATTTGTGTGTGCTTGTACATATCTCATCCTGTCACACTATATATATATATATATATATATATATATATCACCGGCTAGCACGCGCTTCTTTTAAGCAAGAAGCAAGTCTCGCCAGTGATGCAGAAAGAACATATCGTAGGAAAAATGTATCTCGTCAATGGATGGAGAATGTTGCTTGTTCCCGTGTGTACGGCGCGAATGACCGCCTTCCCCACCCCTCTTCTTCTCGTGGGGAATTTCGTGGCTGTCACCGGATCCACGATCTACTGCGTCTGCTGGACGAAAAACAGATGACACACCCAGGCAGTTCGATCTTACTCTCCCTCTCTCTCTCTCTCTCCCTCCTTCGACGACTTTCTGTTATCTTGTTCTTGTTCTCTTGGGTTTGTCCGTCATCTCTCATTTTTTTGTTGTCTAAAAATGACACAACAAGTCTTCATATGTGAGTGAGATCATTATGACGAGGAACAACAGGAGAAAGGAAAGAAAAGGCGCTGCAGAGAACGAACACCACGCGTTCGACGGGACACGGGATACAGAGACGACCTCATATAGGATATATATATATATATATATGTGTGTGTATATTCATATATCCTGTGTCATCCACGTCTAATTCCTATGAGGCTCAAAGTCATGTAGACCCGCCATCGCCATGTCTTGTCATTTTACGCTTGTATGAATGCGTCGTCATTGTTGTCTCGTTTGACTCGCTGGTTGTAGCGGGTTCGTGGCCGTGGTTGTGGTGCTGAGCGCGTGAGAAGCAAGAGAGAAAGGCAAGAATCAGCTTGATTGGCTGGATTCTCTGATCAGATCTGCCGCTTCGGCTAGCTTCACAGTAGTGCCGTCCACTGTAACAAGGAATATAAATATATATTTATAGATATATATGCATATATATATATATATATATATATATATATATATATATATATATATATATATATATATATATATAGTACAGCATCATACAGGCGTACATGCGTACGTGTGTCTGGGTAGACCTCAGAGGTTTTCGTCATTTTTATCGTGACCGCAAGTGCGCGCGCGACTAGGCTATCCGGCGGAACGATCAACACTTCGTTGATAGGCATCTCTAAGCGTTACGACGACCGAAAAACATGAAAAAAGAATATCACCCCCGTCTATTTTAAGGTGTGTACTATATATATATATATATATATATATATATATATATATCCAATAGTTGATAATATCCATATACGAGAGCAATCGGCAAGTTGTCGTACTTTAATTTTTAAAAATTAAACAAGGACCACCAAGGTCTTCCAGTTTGAGGCGAAAATGAAGGAGCAACGAATCTGTACCAAGTCTTGCCAGTTAAAAACTAAATCATACGTTTTAAAGTAGTGCAAATGTTACGACTTGCTTATGGTGATCAAGCAGTGTCCCGAAACTCCACATGTGTGTATACGTGGTACCATCGATTTTGCGACGGACGTGAAAACAGAGGACGACACCCGTTTTGAAAGACCGTCGACGTCAATAACAGATAAAAACGTTGAAAAAGTTCGTGAGATCAAATGAACGCTCGTCGGAAAATGTCTGAATTGAACTTTCAGACAGTAGCAGTAGAGCCTGGATTGCTTTAGATAGTGACTACAGGAGACGGGCCATGGTTATATGGCCACGTCATCGAGACCAAAACTTAGTCCTCCGAGTGCTACGTTTAAGGAGAGAGTCGACCAAGGAAATACAGACAGACCAGAATTAACACCAAGATTCTTCTGATTTTTTTCGACTTTAAGGAATCATTTTCCACGAATGTTTTCCACCTGGTTATACGGCCAATGAGTAAAATGACCGCGATATATATATATATATATATATATATATATAGAGAGAGAGAGAGAGAGAGAGAGAGCGGGGGAGAAAGAGAGGAGAAAAATCGACTTATGCTCTAATGAAACCCCCAACGCGCAGAGATTGACTAGCGGCGGTAGCGTCATCTAGTTGTGGTCGGTGTTGCCGCCACCATTGCCGGTGTCGCTATCGGTATGACTGTCGCTGTCTCTTAGTCCATTCAGTTGTAGAGCGCGGATGAAGCCGGCAGACTTTATCTTGTTCTTGCTTCGCCGCCTTCGTCGGGTGTCTGCTTTGTGCAACATGGTGCCTGCAGATCGCGCACAACCCGGACGACAGCGAGTAGCTCACTACAACCACGAGCAACTCGGGCAGTGCGACTACCCCCACCCCCCCTCTTTAACGACCCGTTGACTAGATGACTGACACTTTTGGGCGACGCTATTGCAGCAATCGAATTTCTGACATTGTCTCATCAAACCTTCCATAGCCAACCCGCAATATCTCTCATTCGCTCTATTTCTCCCGACTTTTTCTATAGCTGCATCTTTCTCTGTTCTTTTCCTCTCTCTCTTTTCCTCTACATCACCGAGAAGTCCTTGATCTGAGGCAAAGACCAGTCGATCCTCGTGGTACCTCACCATTTTATTTCCTCCCACACCCCCACCCCAATGTCTAGCCTGTTGTCACACTTTCATCGCGCTCATCAGCTCGCGCCGGCTGTTCCAGGACGGCATCGTCTGCCATCAGATGTGGATGACATTGATACGAAAGCCGCCTGCGCCACTGGCCGCTATTGCTGCCTATAGGGTCAAGAATCTCCTAAAGAACCAAGGGCAGGAGCAGCGGCAACAGCAATAGGAGAAAGGCCGTGCGTAGAGAAACACAGTACGCTCTGTGTCGCCTGCGGGACCACAAACTATTTAATATTGACGATGGCAGTCAGTCACCCAGACGCCTGTCCATCTCCTTGTTTTGAGTCGGCAAGTAGCTTGCCACCATCCCAATGGTCAACCAAAGCGCACGAGAAAAAAAAAGAAAAATAAACAAAGAAAACAAGACAAATTAAGAAACAACGAAATGCAAGCAGTTAGCTACAGCTGCAGCAGGATGAGGATATCGAAAATAGATCATTATGCATTGCGGAGAATGTAGAGCGGAGTACTTTAGTTCAGCAGGCAGAGAAGTGTTAACGAGCGGCGGACTTGCGTCCTAAGCAGCTTGGCGTTGTCATCGCCATTCACATTTCAGGGGATCACAGCACTCTCGGGATTGAAGTAATAGATCGCACAGGAAACATGGTGGTTCAGTGACTGGGCCCACGTCTAACGGGTTGCTCACGGCTAGGCCAATGACTGCTTGACAGTCCTCATCATTGCCTCACCTGCGGCTCCCGCTCGCTGTCAGGCGCGCTCCGTCAGATTTACCTCTTTATCCAGTTTCGCCCTGCCATTTCACTATTGCTTTTACTGCCGCGATGAACACCTGCACAGGCTCTGTACTCACTGCGAATTTTGACAGCTGTCTAGACAAACGACCAGACGGCGAAGCGTTACCACAAGGCTGTTTGGCTTCGTTCTGTTCTCGTTTATCCTAGACGTTGCGGCCTTCCTCATATTTCAATACAACACCTCTTATATACAAACTACTATAAGATCCTGCAGGCTCCTAGCCAAAACACCACGGCGCCAAGGCATCGCCGTATAAGCAAAACTGCTAATACAAGAAACAGACGTCATGCCTTACCAAGGGTATCTGATACATGACTATGAAAGACATTGAACATGTTGCTCTCGTTTTGCTCTCTGTTTTGCTTGCAGTTTCCTTATTTCTCTCTCTCTCTCTCTCTCTCTCTATATATATCTATCTTCCCTTTCGACTGAATCACCCGTGTTTGGTTCGCCACACTCTTTACTTTGGCGCGTTGAAAGCAAGCAGCGATCTAAATTGGGCAATGATTTAACGCTGCTTCTGTTTATTCGTCGCGACTTTGTGTAAGCTAGCCAGATGATATGACTTATCCCCTTTTGCGTTCTGCTCAACTCTCAGTGGTGCCGAGAACCGCCAAGTGAAGGTGCATAGAATTTGCCTCTGTCAATCGGCCATATGTCAAAGCAGCGTCGACTGGCGAGTACTCACGTACACATGTGTGCTGTACACAAGCTTAACGCATACAAATTCGACTCAACCCCTTCACCTACACTCTCTCGTGCGGGGTACTTACTCTCGAGTTTCACAGACGATGTTCGTAGTTGTCGTTGGTTTAAGATGAACATGTGCAAAATGTCACTGTGTAACGGACGTCCATCATCTTGTCGGCCGCTTCTCTAGACAGTCCGTGCTAGGCAGTTCAGCTCTCGATGGGGTGCGCCACCCCATCGGTAAGAGGCTTTTTTGCGGCATTGTTTACCACTGCTCAACAACCAGGCCGAATGGATGCGTCGTTTACATTGTCTCATTGCTGGCTGTCTAAAGCGTCAGCTACGTCGGCTACGGTGGGCCAGCGGAGCTAAACGAAGAGCTTTGCTAGGGCTAACAGTTAACTTAGATTAGGACATACAATTAAGCTATATTAGGGCGAACAGTTCACTTAAGTTAACTCTAAAAGTGAAGCTTCTAAAGTGCGAAAGCAACTAGACAAAGAAATGCAGAGCCACGGACAGAATCAAAGATGTCCAGGTGTAGAGTATTAGCTCGCCATGGCGCACATGAGTCACAAATAAACGCCAACGCATACAGAAAGTCGTTATTCAAGGTGTCGAACAACTGCCGCACATTTCGTACAGGTGGGGAAGAGCCCGGGTTTAGTGAGTTTGTGAGTCTCATACTACTCACTGTTAGACAGACGTGAAATACGAAACGAGACAGTAGTAGAGCCAGCGAAGTAAGTGCTTTAAACGTTGGTCAAGATAAAGAGCTATGTGAGGCATAATAAGTGCAGCCAAAGCATGGGACTTTTGAAGTGCCGCGCCCTGTTTTGCCTTCCCCGTCCGCTGTAGTGTATATATATATATATATATATATATAGTCGCAAAATTGTCTGAAATCTTTAAAGTAACATAAAAACAATAGTGTACCCTTTTTAAACCTTTAAGTGTTGTAAGCTCTTCATATTTTTATTGTATTCTTTTGGATAACTGCAATATTATTCGACCTCCGTGACCAGAAGTGGGTATTTGTCAATTATAAGGTCTTCGGTAAAAGTACTATAATTGCTGCGCAGTTGAAATTCTGACGGTATTGAGGCGTTTTGTGGCACACCGATGACCCATTTGACTAAATCAAACTCCTATAAAATATTATCGCATTGTTGCATATACAGATAGTATTTGTATTATTACTACGATGCGGCCTGCGACACTAATGCTTTTACAGACATACCTGTAAGTGGTTAAGTTAGCATGGAAAGATTGGACTATATTATTTGGGTTTTCGGTTTTACATGTTTTATTCTTAGAGGAATGATGCATAGATCACTAATGTTTGATGCATGACCAGTCATGCATTTGTCCATTGCATACTCACACGATGGGCAATGTGTTTCCATGTGCCAGAGAAAATTCGCTGGATTTCGTTGCGTTGTGCATAGATGATATCATGGAGAGACGCAAGACCATCTTGACTCAACAACTCACTCATAGGCGGATACCGCCTTTTAGCGAAAGTCGCAAGCCTACAATATTAAAGTTAGAGAAGTTAACGCGGCGAAAGTTCAACCTAAAAGGAAGGAACTAGCAGCTCTAAATGATGAGCTTTGACTAATGGACAGACAGAAACTTGCTCGGCTTGGCCAACTTATTGAGATGCCTAGATGTCCAGACACCTATTCCGGCACAATACGTTTTCAAGCGCGGCGTGTCGTGTCGAGAACACCGTGTCGTTCATACATACCGACCTGGCATTTTAGTCTGACAGCACGCCTTCATCAGTCTGCACCCTCGACAGCTATTAGCGCCGGTCCTGGCTTGTGCAAGCCCCCGACATCAAATATAAGGTGCCGGCCTGCCGGGACTGCCGCTGTGCCTCACCATCATGATCCCGTAGGGGGGGGGGGGGGGTGCATATTGCGAACGGGAACAGGCTGGTTGCGGGGGCAGGCTGCGTAGACAAACGTAGCCGTGCATCTACAATATGGTAACTCGAAAAGGCGTGTCCGGATAGTAATGTCTCTAGAGTGAGCTTGGTCTAACGCTAGACTCCGCACGCACCTGGGTACTACCCCTGCCTACCTTTGTCAAAGCGTGCAGCGGCGGTTTGAACAGAAGGCGCTGCTCTCATTGACAAGTATGCTATATGGGATACATGTACGCCACCACTTCCGCCATTAGCGTTGGCGTGGACCACCAGAGATCCATGTACTAGTTCCGACATTAAAGCTGTGTATTTAGGCCCGCATATGCCTGCTGCACGGTCACCGATCAGGTTGTTGCTAAAGCAAACCAAACCGCCCAGCAGCAAACTTCAGTACACCAGCTGCTTAAAGTGTTTATCCCCCAAAACGGACACGACGTAACTTGAAAGACAGACTAAATAAGATAATATACATCATTTTTATGATGCTCAAATCTCCCAATGGTCATATCGGATGTGAGTGTTTGCATGCATCTACCATTGTCAATTGAGTCACTCTTCAAACCTGTAGAAGCACATACAGTATTTATTTTAGTCAAAATCTTGCTCCAACGACCCGTCAGCCAATAACCACACTCGGTAGCCATGGCAAAGCTCTCGTTGCATGCGCTCAAAGACACTAGGCATCTCCCGAACGGTTTCAGCAACAACTATTCTGACGATTAGACCACTCAACGGGAGTTGGGACTAAATCCTTTAGGTGGCCCCAAAGGAAGAGGTTGAGGCTGGACAGATCGGGCGATCACGGCGGCCAAGCTTCAGGTTGTACTACTCACTCGAGGTACGTCAACTGAAACGGAGCCTGTCACTTTTTTGAGAAAACATCCAGAAATCAAATAATGGCATAGATTTTACAACTTGTATAGCACCTAAATCCAATGGCTTTGATGAACGAGAGTCTAAATCGCCCACGGAATTACCGTCGTTCTCCGTCTGTCGCCAAGAAACAACCTACCCGAATATTGCTACAGTATTATAAGAAAACGCAAACAGAAATTGAAGCCAATCTAGTGCTCAAAGCGTTCTATTGCAGACTGGCAAAGGTTTACGAAACCTGCCACTATTTCGTAAAATTACGCGTCCATTGCTAAGCGCCTTAGGAAGAGTCAGATTAATCCCAAGGGAGCCTTTGGAAGCTTATCGTCCTTGAGCCATTAAACTCAACTAGCGGACACAGTGAAGACAGCAACCTTAGAAGTGCTACAATATCTGCTGGCTTTGTTGTCGCTTGAACGTATTAAAAAATCATCACGGCAATTATGAACTCCCCGTCCGGCCGTCCATTCAGGTCAAGTGTGCGTTAATCCCTCCCCAGGGGTGCCGTGTCCTATCGGTCAGTTTCTGTTTACTCGAAGCAATCTTTCCGGACACGCCACCATCAGATATCCTAAACGGGCACCTTCACTTGCTCAGACCGAGGCATTTGGCGTCCCCAATTCTATACAATATGCTAACAACCTGAACTTAAACTATGCGTGTATTCTGCATTGTTTCTAAATCGGTTAGTCCAGCGTTAATTCCAGTTATGCAATGTCTAAATTTTCTAAAAACATGAAGAAGGGCGTTCGGCCGTTCGACGTTTTTTTTTATTCCAGAAAAAATTACAATTCGTTTTCTCTTTAATTACAGTGCTTACGATGATTTCAAAGCAGGGTCTTAGTAATGTGTTCAACTCCATAGAGAAAGGCCAGTTACTCAGAATTTGTCTGCATATTTACCTAAGAGTTTTTTTTACAAGATAGAATTAGTGAACCCCAAATTATATCGGATGGCTTTTTTCTAAATAAATGAAAAAGGAAGTCACCTTTAATTGGATTCTTTACTCGTACCACTGAGCACTAGCACTTATATCGGAAGGAGAACATTAGGCCCCTCTCCCTGTGGCTGTTCGCGTCGCTAGAGTTATAGACGACGTTTCTTTCACTAGACAAGCAATCGATTCCTTAATGTTCAGGTTGGCCAACCTAGTTTTTACTCGCGGATGACGCCTGAAACCATTTTCTTTTGAATCTTTGTGAATCAAATGGCCGGAATCTCAAATTCAATTACCAGCCAAACGTGAGTTTCACAAGAAATACTAATATTGCATTTCTATATCTACGATAAGAGGCTCTAATCACTTCCACTTATGGATAACGTCGAATCATCATAACACGATCTACTGTCGTTATCAGTGCTTCTCGTCCTGGCTACGCAGGCAGGCTAGCAGATTGGAACAGGATTCAAAAATATTCGTGCAACGTGCAATATATTATATGCAATTATTAAAAACTTAGTTGCAAAGAATTTTCGGCTTTCTGGGATGATACCTTGTTGGTGTCCTTTGCTTAGGAATGGCATGTGTTGCGGCGTAGTATAGGGAGCTAAAGCGCTAGTCATGGTTGTCAACTACCGGGGTGTCGCCGGTTCGATCACACATACGTTGGTTACATGCCTGCTGGTAGTGGCATTTATAATGATCAAATCTGTAAAACTAACAACAAACAGCATAATGTTATGGTAATTATAGTTGTAACACTAGCTTATTGTTTAATATTCACTACTTTAAGCGTTATCTAACTTCTACCCGGCACGGATTATTAAATTGAATTGTAGATCCTCTAAGTCAGCCGGCTACGCTACGACTTAAATCGTTGCGAAGCGCAGCAAAGTCGAACAGAATACAGGTTACTCGATCCTCAATACGGTGGCTTTAGAACATTTGGCGTGTGCATGTACAACGGCGATTTGATCAAATTAACACTCTAGGTTAAGGGTGGTGAATATCGCACTAACATTAAGATCGGTTGCCAAGGCAATATATATATATATATATATATATATGTACATAATGCATCAGTAGCGCACAAACGATGACTCACTCGCTACAGCAGGCTCAGCACGTCAGGACTATAGCAAAAAAGAACAACAGGCGTAGCCGCTGGTTCTAATCGCTGCATACAGGGTGGCGGCGGTGGAGACGACGAAAAAATACGGCCGGGTTGTATGTTAGCGATTTGGCACGGAGTGCACCCAAAAAAGACAAGTACAAACTGGGACAGGCTGACAGACGCCTGCAGAGCGATAGCCTGGATCATCGTCGGGAGAGTGCTCGATTCGCTGCTCGCGGATCGAGTTAGCCGGCCAGCGTCGATTAGCGTTCATTAAATGGCTCTATTCGTACGTTCTTTAGCTCGTTCAGTCAGTAGCTCAAATCGTCGTCGTCGTCGTCGTCACTCACTAGGACGACCCCTTCCACGTCCAAGGAGCCCGACACAGATGACACAAGGAGCAGAGACAACAGGGAGAGAGATAGAGAGGAAATAATGAAAAGAATCATCACACAAGCGCATGCACAGAAGGATACAGACTTATATATATATATATATATATATATATATATATATATATATACCGCGTATAAACACGCACACAACAACAACAACAGAGATCAACAGGCGACCACGAGCAGCAGCAACAGTACAGTTCAGCCAGCTTCTCGTGCACAGGAGTGCACGAAGATCAGGTCTTGTTTATCGGCGCCCCCGCGTTCGCCTCTGCAGTCAGCGCGACGTGAGCCTGCTGTCGCGAATCAGGCAATCGACGCGGGCCGAAACAGGCTGAGAAGCGCCGTCTAGAAATGGATGTGAGACCACTGCTGACCCAGGGGGTTATATACGCGTTTACTGGTGTAAGTGACGGCGTTCGCGTGCACTGGTAGAGAGACAGAGGCAGACACTGTCGGGGGGTATCGGTGAAGGAGAGCGGGCAATAAGGCGTGAATATTGGACAAAGTATGAACCGTATAGTAGCAGTATTAGTAGTAGTAGTAGTAAATCGTGTTGATCCTGCATGAATTTGAACATGTTGTTGTTGCTGCTGCTACTGTTGTTGTTGCTGTTGCTGCTACAAAGGAGACACCATGCTGTTCTATTGAAGCAGTGCTGTCGCTTTTGTGCCAACCGTTGGTTGCTGAGGTTGCTGAAGTTGCTTGGGTTGCTGCTAGTGCTGTAGCCAGAGAGAGAGAGAGAGTTGGAAATCGAGCCCGCGGGTCGCGTGGTGCACTATTCGCGTGCGCCTTGCGACCGAAGAAGACACAAGGATGGTGCACGGGTTCGAACCCCACCGTAGCGCATCTGTTATTTCTGGGGTCCGTCTTATGATGAACAATGCGAGAGCAGTTTCGTGGACGTTAAGTGCTGGCTGAGAGTCAGCCAGAAAAAGTTATCTTTTAGTCGTAGCAAGAGTAGTAGTAGTAGTAGTTATAGTAACAGAGAGAGAGAGAGAGAGTGGAGGGAAGAGACGAATAGAGGAAGAAAAAATAAAAGACCTGGGCCTAGAGAGAACTGTGCTAGATACAGAAGGAAAACAAGTCAAGAAGGAGGCACAACCCATCAACAAACCGGCCAACAGACCTAGCGAGCGAAAGACAGATACACGTATAGTCTCATTGACGCGGTGGATGAGACTGTGTGAGGGTGTCAGTGATTAGACCTCTAATCTAACCGTAGATGATGCCGTCTGTCCTCAGCTACCAATACGCCCTGCTTCGTGGGCGCGTCTACATTCAGCAGTTACGCTGCCATCGATGGTCTTCACGATTACTCGTGCCACCAAGCCTATCACTCCGCCCCCTCCCCGTGTGATTTGCCTGTTGCTGTTGCTGTCTTGCGTCATTTCCTGCCGCCGCAATCAACTCGACCTCCTCGACATCACCGCCTTACAACGAACCCTACAGCATAGTAGGTAGAGTCGCAGGGTGAGTCGGCACAGTACAATATCGCCTACGATGCAGAATTTTAAGAGACGCGGCATCGGCACGTCGTAATTTTTAGATTAGCCGCCCTTGTGGAAGTGTTGTCGCTGTTGTCAGCCTGTCATCGTTTATCTGAGGCTTGTGCTGCTGGCAATGCCTCAGCAACATTGCCGGTCGCAGTTTTTTTTACGATCCCGACCACTCGATTGGCGGTATCGGCGAACGAGCGAGGTTGAGGTTTTCGTAAACTGCAGTTGCTACTATGGGAGCTGAAGTATGAAGTCGGACTACCGTTGTGTCACCACCGATGCCAATAACTAACCGCGTCATGGTTGAAGAACAATGTCTGTCTGCCACCTAAATGTTTTGGAGGGAGACCGTGCCGACGAAGAGCAAGCAGACAAGATCGGATAAACCTGGAAACAAGAATGAAGAGGTTAAAAGAGGTTATTAAGCTTCGCATATATCTAAGCAAATAATTGTACGCACTTGTAAATATATGTATATACATGTATTTCTCTCATAAATATGTCAATATATGTATATACATGTATTTCTCTCATAAATATGTCAATATATGTATATACATGTATTTCTCTCATAAATATGTCACACATTATTAGCTACGATATATATATATATATATATAGGATCTATCATAACTGTATGTAATTTTTTAAGGTTTGGTAGAACTCGGCAAAAAGTTCCCAATGGATGAAGGGGATGGAAACGTCTTGCTTATAAGTGAGTATAAACAAAAAAAAATTATAAACGTAATTATTTTGTCTTCTTTTCTCCTACATAGTTTTGCAAGTTTTGCGTATGGTAAAACCAGCCAACACATGATTGAACTACTCATACCGACGTGTTCATGGAAAATTCTTGTGTTGCGTACATGCCGAGCAGCTAAGTTTTTTTGACAGCTATAGTTATTATGTTTTACACTGTTTTTCTCTTGCCCGAAAATCGCCTTTTGGCGTATCTTCTATATCTTCGTAATAGCGAGCATTTACGGTTCTGCACGTGAAAGCTTCAACGTAAGACATAACAACATAACGACTTTTTATGAGTTTTCTTACTCTGGCTATTCGTTTTTTGCTAGCCTGCGTCGGGTGTCATTCATCAGATCATGCAGCATTTTTGCCGAACACGTCGGTATCATCGGTTCCTTCACGCGTTGGGATTTGCACAACAATGTAGAAGGAAAACAGAATAGCTACTTTTATCAATTTCATTCTCACTTTATATATATATATATATATATATATATATATATATATATATATATATATATATATAGTAAAAGCAAAATTACTAAAAGCAACTTCACAAAATCTGCGATTGAGAAAGTTCTAGTCATTCTATGGAATAATCAAAAATACCTTCGTGTCTAGAGAGATATTTCACATCTGTTGAGTTGCATGCTACGTAAGCTCAAAACAGAACAAATGCTGCATTGAAGAAAAGTCAACTCAATAACTTAAATTATTTGCCAGTCTTCAATTTTGGCTTTCATGCTCAATTACCCATGTTTATAAGATATTTCCGCTCCTTTTTCCACTGGAATAAAATTGTTTTTCGCCGAGTGGGACTAGATTTCAAAATTGGCTTAACTAGACTCTGTATACATCCATCAATCCTGGTTAAGTAAATCATATTTATATGCATTAGACAAACCTTGTGTTTCTTTCACGTCACTGGATGGTCCGTCGCCTTGCTAATTCGGCTTTTGACTGAATTGCGGCGTGGTATCTGTTGGACTGGCCCTATATATATTTATCTTTTTTATTTTGAAGTCATTGTGCCGACCAATAACCACTGTGATTGGTCCAAGTGCTTATACAAAGCACCTTTGGGTTTTGTCAAGAGTGATTTTCTGAATCGTTGTTTGACTCACCTATTTTTACCCATTGTTTTTATTTACCGACAACTTAAGCGTTTTAAAATGCCGTTCCGAGAATAAACTACGCTTGAAATTTTGAAAAAAATGAAAACATATCTATATGTATATATATATATATGTAATCGCCTCGTAGGTATCCAATAGACAGAAAAAGAAGAACGAGATGCAGCTCTGTATCTGGTAGACCATCTGGCCTTATTTTGTGGCCTTCAGAAGTCTCTCAAAGTTCTTGCCGTTCCCAGACTGGCTGGTGCTCCTACAGCAACAACAACTACTACTACAATTATTGGCACGACTCTTGTCCTCTTACTTCGACTTTGCATTTGTGCTGGTCGTTCGTTAGTCGACAGTCGGGTGTGCCTTATCAGTATTAGCATCGATAAGATATCACAATACGGTCCGCAGCTTTCTGCGCCACGCTGTATGCTAAAACATGCATTATCTGTATCCCCCTCTATCTCGCGTTCCCCGCATTGTCCACCTTCATTTTTATATATCTTCATATATATTTCTCTCTCTCTCCCACCCTCTATTTCTTTCTCCCTCTGTCAGGACTTTCTCCCAAGTACCCTCGAGTCTGTGCCTCCAAAATGGTGGTACCCGCAGTGAAACGAGTGACCTAGGTTGTTTTTTTTGTCCATCCACCAACGGCGGGCTTCGAGCGGAGCCGCGTTCCAGAGCATCGGGTCAAATGTTGCAGAACTCATCATCAGTCGGCGCCGAGTGTAACGAAGTCACGAGGCAATCCGGCACGACGGTTCGATGTCGGCGTGATGCTCGTGAGAGAAGCCGAGCCTGAACTCAGCAACTTAGGCGTGTGCTTCGAGGATCATCACTTGGAACTAACAACCTCATGGCTACACGCACGAGCTCTTCTCTCCCTTTCTCTTTCTCTCTCCCTCTCTCTGTCTCTCTCTCTGTGTCTTTGTCTATCTATCTCTAGTTCTCGCTCTCGCCCTACGAGCCTCAACCTCTGTTGTCTTACTGCTTCTTGTGTGTCTGAAGTCGCGCTAGCCTGTCTAATCCATTGGCTGGCTGGCTGGCTGGTTGGATGGTGTCGACTAACGCTGCCGTGGCCGCCACCGATCTGCTGAAGTCGTGAGCCCATAAAGCCTCGTCTGCTCAAGTCTGCCGTGGGGGTAAGCCTCCGGCAGCCACCGCGGAGCGCCGGGGCTGCACTCAGGGACTTACTCACTCACTTATATCGAAGTCGTCGTCGTTGCCGTCGTGGTGATGGTGCTTTCCTCCCGACTGTGCTCATCGCTCGTCGTCTCGTCGTCCATCGGTAATTGGTAGTTGGCATCTTGCGCACACGACTCACTGTCTTCCATCCCCTTCCTTAAGCCCCATTCTCTAGCGAGCCTCGCCTGCCAGCAAGGCCTACCCGCTAGAGACACTCCCCCCCCCCCCCCCCCCCCCCCCGCACCGCCTCGCCTGACGACGGCATTTCATAGGCAGTGGTCAGCAGATGCATACACATGCATATACAAGTTTATATATATATATATGACAGTCATGAACATCAGCATCCTTCACACGGAGTCACCCGAGTCATCCCTCGAGGGATTGAGGTAGGTTGGCGAGGAGTTGCCTGTAAGAAGGCTGACACGGGTTTGGCCTCGTGGCTTGGCGGTTGGTTGCCTTCATTTGAGATTGAGACAGTGAGAGCGGGGGGGGGAGAGAGAGAGATGGAGAGAGGGCGTTTGAGCAAAAGAGAAGGAGATTGACCTTACTTCCAGTATATATATATATATATACACTATCTCTATCAGCTAGTGTCATTGCTCCTTGTCAATATCTGTCCCTGTCCGATTGTCGTCCTCATCGTCATTGAGGCACGTGCGACGAGGTCACTCCCCTAATTGGCCTCCAGTAGCCGGCATCGTCGTCGCCAGCAAATAGGGAAGACAACGCGGGACGAGGACCGATTCCCTCCTGGCCAGCTCTCGTACTCATCGTCATCCCGGCCGCAGCCCGCGCTGGGAGTTCTCGGATACTTCACTAGAAGTCACAGCAGAAGCAGTCGAAGTAGTAGCAGTGATGGCGGTGGCATAGGTACTGCTATTAGTTGTAGTAGTATGAACACCAGGCTTCCCCGGGAGGGCCTGGTGGTGGACTATCCTCTCTCTCTCTCTATTATCTACACAGTAGAATATATGTCTAAGAACGTATATTATACTCGCATACACGAGTGCGAGCGACCCCCACGATTTGCGTGACCATTACAGCCGTGCTTTGCGCTGTCAGTGTCCTCGTGACAGTGAAGGGATGCATGTACGCATATATATATATATATATATATATATATATAAATATATATACATATATACATACATATAAATATATGGGTTCGGGTGTGTGTGTGTGTGTGTGTTTGCATGCGTATGAAATGGGGTGCTCCTCCAAAACAAGGAACATCAAATACTACACTGCTAGACAAGGGCGGGCACATAGTTAGTTGTTGCTCGAACAACGCGCAGAGTACCGGTCACGCGTAACTGCAATTATGACCACTCCTTTTCTAGCACTCTCGGTAGGTCGGTCTCTACTTTACGACGACACAGCCAGTTTAGTGCTAGTCATAGCTCCATTGTTGTTCTGTACGGCGTCATCTAGTAGTTTATTAGCATTGTTAATGAGCTCTAATCGAAGCCTCTCGTTAGGCGTAGAATAAGGCTCTTGGTGCTATTGTGCTAAATAAATGTTGGCACCACGTTTCGTCACTATAATTGTCGCTAGTTTCGTTTTTGAATGATAGAAAACTCAAGCAAAATGTCGTTTAGACGGTCGAGGCGGTGAACGCCAGGCAGGCTTCCCGTTTGCCTGCCTCAACATTACACGCATTTGGACGGCCCTAATCGACCTGACCAAGTGTTATTCTCGATTTTCTACGGTCTAACCGCTTTATTACAATTTAACGATATTAGCCGTAGGGTGCAACCTGCATATGTCCAGCGGTCACTTTAAGCTAAACGCCTTTAGAGGAAGACATTAGACTGCATATCTGAAGCAGACGTAATTCGCCTACATGACCAAAAAGAACAGCCCTACGTAGATGTAAACTTATGCTGGCTTAATAGGCGACTTTTGAGTCTTTTTGTCATTTGCTGTTACTAGGATTACACTTATAGAAGATAAAGCTTGCATGTCACTTATACATACATATATATATATATATATATATATATATATATATATATATATATATATATATATATGCCTAAATGCATGTGCAAATATTCTTTCATTTTTTATTTTACTAAAAAAGTGCATTCTAGAAAACGCGCGGATTATTAAGAGGTAAACACATTTGGTGAGCACCCTATGAAAAGCTTAAATAAATCAGTGAACAGTTCTATAAATATATAAATACGAGGGCGGATTGGCAAGTGCCAGTAATTAGAATTTTAAAAATTAAACCGAAACCACTAAGGTATACCGGCTTGTTTTGTTAGAAGCGCCATTCATCTGCTACATACTGGCCACATTTCACGTAAATTGATGACCGCGTATATTAGTTGAGTAAGGTTCAAGGGAGCAAAGAAAACGAGGTTCAGCGATTTTGAAGGAACCGGAAATGGAGAAGCAACGAGCCTGCATCGAAGTTGTATGTTAAAACCAAGTCGTATGTTCTAAAGTCGTGGAAATGGTAGACACTGCTTATGGTAATCAAAGAGTGCTCCGAAACACTGTGTATACGTGGCACTGTCAGTTTCGCGACGGACGTGAAACAACCGAAAACGACTCCTCAGAAAGGCCTTTGACGTCAATAACAGAAGAAAACGTTAAAACCGTTTGAGATATCTTACTCAACATTCGCCAAATTACTATCAAAAATATAGCCGAGGAATAAGAGACATCTTATGGATCAATTGTAACAGTTTTGATCGAGATTTTATCCGTTAGACGACTGGTAGTGAAGGTCGTTTCAAAAATGTTGAATTTCCAAATGAGCGCCCGTCGGGAAATGTTCCAGTTAAACCTTCATGTGGTAGCAAATAACGCTAGAGTGTTTACAAAGGTGATTACAGAAGACGAGCTACGTGTTTTTGGTTACGACATCGAGACCAATGCCCAATCCTCCCAGAGGTACTTTTAAGAAGAGAGTCGATGAAATTCATGACAGAGCGAGAGAGCTGATGAAATGAATGACAAAAAGATCGATGAAAGTTAGACAAAGCAGATCCAACAACAACGTTATTTTTGCTGTTTTTTTACTTCAAGGGAATTGTGTTTCACGAATTTTTACCAGCTGATTCGATCTCCATATTTTCGCAACCCACCTATTCGCCGAATCTCGCATCGTGCGGCTTTTTCTGTTATTACAACTCCAAATAATTTAAGAGTCAACGCTTGAAGACTATAGATGAGATCAAACATTGCAAGAGCATCTTTTTTTTTTTTTTTTTAGATTTCCCGTAAGGCAATTGCCCGTGTACGGATTTTTTCATGTCATGGCTAAGTTTACTCCACTCCGGCATTTACCTTGTTTAAATTGGAAACCATGCAAACCAATTTAAGAGTGGCCGGTCTGGGGTTCGAACCCAGTCCTCCCGAATGCAAGGCAAAGGCTTTGCCACTAAGCCACCTTGCTCGGTTATCTCAACTCGATCCTTAAAAAACGTGCTTAAAAATGTTTCAAAGAGTGTAAAGGAAGTTGCCACAGGTGCATTGCAGCGGCCGGGAGCTATTGTGAAGAGAACAGAAACACTTGGGAACATTAAATAAATATTATTCTTCTATAAATAACTATCAGAATTTTTTGATCCGCCCCTGGGTGTTCTCATATATATATATATATATATATATATATATATGAGAACACGCGACTGTCCCCACTAGGTTGAATGGGCGCTACACTACACAGAAACAGATACGTGTCTCGTGTCTACGAAAGCGGTTTCCGTATTTTGTCGACCGAACGTCATGGGACGCGCGTTCTTCGCTAGTCGAGTGACCAAATTGCTACTGTCCTAGTGTTAAACGCTATTTGTTGTTTATGTTGTTCTTGTTGTTGTTGTTGTTGGTGGTGGTGCTATTACCCATGTCCCTCTTGTCACCTACGAGTGATGACAAATGATTGCATCAACGTCATCTATATCAACAACTGAGTAACAGCGACAGCGACAACAACAACATCAACAGTAGCAGCAACAGCAACAATAACAACAACAACAACAACAACAATTACGGCTACGACCGCTGACTACAGTTGACGCCATCTCACGACGACAAAGATTTTGCGTTGGCGCGAGGTTTTTTTTTGTTGCTCTCGTGTTGCTTTGCTTGTGAAGGATTGGCAAGATGTCTTTACATCTCGCTTGTTAGACCAACGACCCCATTGTCGACCACCATCTCTTCTTCTTCTTCGTCGACTTCTGCTTCTGCTACATACAGGAGGATCTATTCTGCGGTATTATTCTGCTGTTCGGTTGGACGGTTGGTCGGTCACCCAGCTGACCACATTTATTCCCGGCTCGTCTCTTCGGACATGTTATCTGCGGGCGGTGATGGTGGTGGTAGCGGCCGCGGCGACGAAGACATTGTCAACCGCTTGTGAAAAACTCTCAAGCCACTTTCAACAGATCGTCTTCGTCCATCACCATCACCACCATCATCATCGTCATCATCATCATCGACAACGACGACGACAACGACATCGCCATGACCATCATTAACAACTTGGCCGTCATCGTGCAGTGTTAATTAATAATAATCATGATAATAATTTTTGACGATTTTCTAGTGTTACTCTGCTGCGCTCGTTTGGTGTTTTGGCGGCGGCTGGTTTGTCGTCGGCGTCTCTTCTTCAACTTGAATCGGTTCAAGTTGAATTGAAGTATTATGACCCCGCTGGCCTACATTCGTGGTTAGTCGTGCTGGGACAGGACCAGATGTTCGAGGTGTTGGTGTCACTTTTCGTACTGAGACCGACAGAGAGCCAGGAGAGAGAGAGAGAGGGGATCATAAATGTGTGTCATTCTCGTCATCATTCTCAGTGTCAGAGCTTCGGTCGCCTCAATGTCAAGTATAGGAGAAATCACAAAACGGTGGCACAGCGTTGCTGTTTATACGTCGTTATAACAAAGACGACGGTGATATTCGTTACTCGCATCAACCGAGCTCCATTTGTGCAATTCACTTTTTACTTCTTAACTCTGTTTATTTATTTCAACACTAACGCAGATCTGCAAATCTTAGAAAACAGCATTACATATGAAATAATATGTGTTAAGCTGGAATTGAACCTGTAACCTCTATTGTAAGTATAGCATGCTCTGTAAAATGTCACACACACACATGTGTATATCCAATTGCACATACATGTGGGGCACACATTTGACATTAATAAAAGGTAGATAGTAAACAAAGTAGAGGCCTCATATAAGCGATTTTATTTTATATCTAATAAGTTAGCTATTTATGAATACACAGCTGATATAATAATATATAAGCTACTACCTTATGTAGGTCCACAGTATAGTTAGCATTCATAATAAAATATTTTCCTTTAACATTGCGTTTGTTTGGCTCATAGCTCTGGCGCATACGCGACCCGAGCTTGTTGAAACGTTGCCGAGCTTGCAGATGATTTGGTAAGTTGTTGTCAATCATGTGCCTACGACCGAGTAGATCATGACATATATTAGTTAGGAAAATTACAGCTTTAAGGATTGGTTTGCGACCCGTTAGTGCCGGGCCTACTTAAGGAGTTGGCGCTTTAAATTTATATTGGGGCGCTCTGTCTTGAATGCCGTACATGCTATTTCAGAGTTCCAGGAATTGTAAAGGTACGGTATATTTAGTCGGGATCTTAATATACTTTTGCATGTCCTCTCCAAAATCTGTTTTTTTAACGGAATGGGGTAAGGCTGCCAAAACTACGATGAAGCGTTACTCAACAAAAAAACGCGATTGTGAAAATTGATCATGAAAGGGGAACTCTGTACGGGTATGCTGGCGAGCTCGTTCTACAATTTACAGAAATGATTTGTATAACCGGCCTTCTGAGAACACTACTTGCGAGTTTGTTGAAAAGTTTTACAGGACAATCGCTGAAGCCTTCAAATTGTATGCAAAGTGTCAAAAATCACGAAAGCAAAATGATGATTTTCAATTCAATATCTAAATGTATCATTGAAATCATAAAATGATATGCTCGGCTGGCGTGTAGCCCGAGAATCGCACAACAAGGCGGCTTCCTAAGCTTCATTGCAATCCAGCCTCTTCTCACCCTTTAGTTAGTAGATTAAGACGTTTTATATGATAATCAATCAATGCCCGGAAACATAGAGTTGGCGTGATGATTAACAACTGGATTTTACGCGCAAACCGCCCTGCTATATCATGAGGTCGAATTTAGTGATGTATTCTTAGAAGATTCAGCTGACAACTTCGAAAATTGCGCTTTTCGAGATAATGCTGCGTAAATTCGCTTTTGTGAGAAAACTCGCTTTTCCGAAGCCCACTTATATCTGAATGAAAGCGCGAATAAACAAAATTCTCGTATCTGGGCTACTGAGAATCCTCACGCGGTTCACGACGAGCCGTTGCATATACCATCTGTGAGAGTCCTGTGCAACCTCTGTCTGAAGGAATCATGTTGTCACTGCACGGTGAATGGCAAGTGCTATCGCAGCATGTTCCTTAATTACTTTAGGCCAAGTTTTGACTGAATCGATGCAAGTGAACTCTAATTCACACAAGATGGTGCCTCAAGCCACAGAGCAGGCGACACAATTGAGTTGTGTTAGGTTATTCTCCATCCCCAAAAGGTTTGGTATAGCCGTAACGCATAAATTATCTGCACAGTAACAAAAGAGAGTGTTTGCCATATTGAGATATTTAGGGCTTCTCCAATGGTCTCTGTGGCCACTATTTTTCGGCTGTATGGTTTATCATCTATTCTCAATGAGCATCGCTCACAGAAAATTCGATCAACAACAGGGATCTAACCGGCGATATTCCGGTAGATGACAGCCATTACTAGCGTACTATTCCCCTCGACTATGCCGCTACAATATATATATATATATATATATATACATATATATATATATATGTGTGTGTACGTGCCGTATGACATTATTAATAGACGCCATCGATGGACGTATCAGAGAGATTGACGGGTTTCATTATCGCTTTAGAGGCAAAGAATACGTGACACGTTTGCAATTAGAAGCTAGCAGGACACCGAAGCGCGACGGAGAACGTAGCGGCCTTGCCGGCGACTCGACGCTGAGAGCTGAGCTGCGCAGGATTTCGAGCAGGACAAGGCCTGGCAGAACCAGATGCTGTTTCATGATTTTGCCGTGGATCTTGGCGGCCACGTGCTCGAGGAGACTTTGTGAATTTTGAGACTACTTCACGGAGACAATGATGAATGACAGCAGCGACGACAAAAACGCAGACGACGCCATAACCGCCGATATTCGAACGAGCGAGCCTTTTGTAATTCGAAAATTACGAAATCGATCAATCGCTTAGCTTTTTCTGCCCTAACCAATACACGCTTGTCCAGACGTCATTGTCATTGCGTCACTTTGCCAAGATCTATAGCGACAACGTGTGTAGGAATGGCTAGCAGAGAAGAATAGACTGTCTACATATCGCTACTCTTCAGAAGGCTCACTCCGAAATCGATTGTGCTTTACTTGGAAACGTCCTCTTCGAGACCGGCTGCTGTTATCGACGCAATGCGCCTCAACGATCGTAATTCGCTTAGCAATGCTTACAGCGTAACCGATACACTACATAAAGTGAACGCCCTAGACCTGTCTAGTAGACCAGTCCGGCTGCAATAAAGCCAATTACATTGCTACTAAGGCATTTCGCAGAACGATTTTATGAATTTCATATATAAAACTGATTTTTCTTGGAGTTAAATTATATATATATATATATATATATATATATATATATATATATATATATACATACATAAAATCGGTTTATCCCTTACAGATTGTTTGTGATTGAATGCCACTTTGTCTCGACTGGTGGTAGTCGTGCTATTATTGCCTGTGCTGGCCCAAAAATGTTAGTTAAAATGTCCGCTCATGCTGCTGCTCGAAGCGCGCCTATGCTAAAAGAAGGGCTACATGTGTATTTAGATATACATGTCAAGCGAACATAAATCCATCCACAATACTACGGTGACCTGTACCTTGTATTTCACAATGAGTGCAAATACATCTCATAGGTAGATGTGCCGTGTCTATAAGTTTAAGCAAAATAAACAGTAATTTGCCTCGTTCAGTTCAGTCCAAAACATTTGTCGGATGATTATTTACAGGTAGTATCAAAAAGTAGGTCATATGACAAAAATAGAAGCTTTCGAACCTGTTGCTCGATTTTTGTTTTCTCGTGTTGCCCTCATTAGACTCGTTCCTCAATTCTTCTCTCTTTCTTTCCTTCTCCATCTTTCTTTTAAGATAAATGTGCGTATAAATATATAAATATTTACAAATACATTTATCTCTTTCTGTGGTATCACAAACAACAACAACGGCAAGGCTGCGTCTGCCGCGCTATGACGGCACACGGCCATTGTTAACTATCTGTCGTTAGCTCCTCGCTGTGCTTTTGGCTCTCGGCCTTCTGCCGGCGGCGGCGGCTTCCACCGCCTGAGAAAGAGATGAGATGGGATGTCGTCGATTAATAATAATTATCCTAATTAGCTTGTCAGCTTCGGCGTGTCATCATTGTCGTCGTCGTCGTTGCCGGCGTCGGTTGCCGGCGCCGGCGTCAGAATGGCTGGGTTCAGTCGGCCGCAGCAACCGCACCAGCCGCAGCTGTCAACAGCGCAGAACGCGACGAGTCGTTTGGCTTCACACTGAATGCAAGGCGATACACGACAACAACAACAACAACAACAACGACAGGCAGGGTACGTGGCGTCCGCCAGTGGCCCTCATGGATATGAGCCTCATTTTCCCCCCACCTCGGCGCGGCAACGATCGTTAACGTTGAACGCCGATGGAACAGCCAATGATAATGAAGAAGATAATCATAATAATAATAATAATAATAATAATAATAATAATAATAATAATAATAATAATAATAATGATAATAATAATAATAATAATAATAATAATAATAATAATAATAATAATAATAATAATAATAATAATAATAATAATAATAATAATAATAATAATAATAATAATAATAATAATAATGTCTCAGCCATGGCTCTGTTAGCACAGGATGGGTAGCAGAGCACGCCGAACAGGAAAAGAGACGCAAATACGCAGACCTTGAAAACAGTCTTCACTTCGCACCGGTGGCTATGGAAACATAAGGACCTATCAGCAGTGGAACAGCAAAATTCATTCGGGATCTGGCCAGGAGAATGACAGCAACAACGGGGGACCAGCGCAAAGGCGAATATCTGATACAGCTTCTGTCTCTCGCGGTGTGTAGAGGCAATGCCGTTTCTATAATCGGCGCCATGGGATGAGCAGCTAAATACGTGCTTGAATCGACGTGACACGTTCGAACCTCACAACTGTACTCTGATAACACAATTACGAATTAAATAAATAATAATAATAGTTATAATAATAATAATATTAACACTTGTCCACCTGCTGCCAATACTACCATAAATGAACAATCTTCTCCATGAAATAATACTAATCATACTAACGTTAATAGAACTCGGACCGGACAAAGGCAGCGGAGTCTCTTTCTTAGTCAGTCGTCGACCCAGCCAACCCAAGCAGTTTCCTGTGAAGCCGTTCGCAGACACGTCAAGTATCAGTGCCGTGTTAGAGCGGCTGGCGCAGCGTTCTCGGATTTCTGCCACCCTTTGCTCCATCCAGCGACATCCATCCCTTCCTTTCCCTCCTCCAGCTGCAGCAAAACAGCGCAGAGTTTCTGCAAGAGTGTCCTGAAAAATCGCACCATCGAACAGTCGTACATTCAATCTCTACTGTTTACGCGGCGCGAGAATCCTTCGTAAGAAACGTGGCTATATAAACGCAGTTGTTTGTTTGCAAGCGAAAATAACTACACTCAGTTATTTTTGATTCAAGACTGCAGTCAGCTAGAAACGTGACTAGGCCGTACTTTACTAGATTGTCACTGTATCTTTGTACTTCTCTGGGGGCTTGCCGCCTAAACTTCAAGGCAATGCGCAAATGTTCAGTGGCTAGCGACTGTGGTTTGACTTTAGAGCTTTTAGCTTCACTGTCAAGTAAGGCGTTTGAGGTATCTTGCACGTGTATAGTTTCTTGAAAAAATATGTTTTGCTATCGAGCATGTTACGCACCTAAGGTCCTACAAGAGTACAGTAGAAAATACGTGTTTTTGTATTGTACTTTTACTAGTTTTGACAGCTTGAGCTTATCAATATATACGTGTCCTTATCACTTAATTGTTAACATAAATTGGAAACAACAATTGATTGACAAATAAGGCGTCCTCGGTTAGCCATTATTTAAAACTGGTATCTTCTAGTTTCTTCTTTTAGCCATTGTTATTGTATATAGGTATAGTTTTTCGTCGTAGCCTTTATTAGTTGTACTTTTATAGCCGTCATAGCCACCTTAAATATTGTTTTTCGTACTTTTTTGAAAAACGATATGCAGCGCTGCAGTAAGAAATGTGTTGTTTATGACTGGACAATCCTTGTTCTGATAAAGATCTCAATGGTGATTTACCCAGTTGCGGTAATGTTAATTGAGACTTTGAGACACCAGCAAGTAATGAAAATGTAGCTAGATGTAAATTTTATCGCCTGGCTGTGCAAATTTACAAGAAGCATTATAACGTGTTTTTAGGTAAGACCACAATATTACTCAGCAGCAGCAGTTGGCATTATATTCGGTGTCATAGCACATGGGATCGCTCTATACTGTATAACGTACGAATTATAGCAGCAGCCGGGCCAGTGGTTTACAGGTTTTGATTACACGTTGCTGACACACAAACTTATATATATATATATATATATATATATATATATAATGGGTGTACACTCGACTGGAACCTCTCGGCTCCTACTTGTCTATGGCGCGACCTTAGTCATTGTTTACGGTTAGTCAGCAAAGGTTATCGACAAAATCAAACTAACTTCTTCCTAGTTAAGCTAGTAGAAAACAGCCATATCTACAATATATAGTCTTAATCTCTAGCCAGTGCTAAGTTATGCTCATCTGGTCTAATTCGGATTTATCCGGCAAATGAATAGCAGCAGGAAACTACCTACCCAGTCAACTTACAATCAGAGATGATGAAAAAGTCCTAACCAAGCCATATTTGGGGTATATCAAGCCACGGTCAATCGACCATATGCTTACGTACGTAGAAATCTTTATTTGCTTGCATAGACGACGTTTTGTCACGAAAAACTTATCGCTGCGCGACAGGCTCAACGGAAGTGGCAGACTGTCCCACGGATTCGGCACTTGCGGAACAAAGCCATTGTGCAGAAAAAAAATGCCCGTTTGCTCGGTTTCCGTAGAAGGTGCACATCTGCAAGATATCATGCAATCAATTTCATTTATTCACCTTTGTAGGTAGCAGTCAAATTCTTAGTCAAACAAAATCCATGTACTTATATAAGGGTAACAACACAAGACTAGAGTCATTTCAGAAATAAAAACATTTCAGCCAAGTCAGCTTGCCAGGCTTCCCAGCGATTGTACTAGGGGGCAGTTAGCCGCGTGGTATCTATCACAAAAACTCCCACATCTAGAGCATTTACAACTATCGCAAGGGTCATGAAAACCCCGCTCCGCACAGAGCTTGTGGTGAAAACCATGAATGGCGAATCGGGTCACAACAAGTCTGTTTAGCCTATGTGTTCTTTTCCATCCACTATTCCTCATTGCACCCGTGTTAAGGAACTCTACGTCAATGTCCGCCACTTTGTCCTCCCAATCCCTGCGGTTTGCAAGAAAGGCCTTCGTCACGGGTATATTGAAGCGACGTTGCAGGTCCTCAGAGAGCAGCGGCGTGTCCGCGAGGAGATATACATAGCGGTTCCGAGCCGTCAGATGTAGACCCAGAGCTCGTTTATGGAAGGAGGCCTTGACGCGGTTTAATTTTTCGAGGTTCTCTGCCGTGAGGTGGTCTCAGGTGACTCTCACCCCATAGGTCGCGATTGAAGCTATCTTGAGTTCAAACAGTCTGAGTGCCGTCTTCAGCGATAGTCTGTTCGGAGATTTGATCGCCCATGTCGCCGCCAGTGCCTTCCTGCGCCTCTCAGATATGTGCCCGGAGAAGCAAGTACCGGTGACAGAGAAAATCACCCCTAAGTATGGGAAGCTGTTGACATACTTAAGTGGCGTTCTGTTGAGGCGTAGCGTGTCCTCGGCTGCTGTCCTTCCCCCCTCTTCTGAACTTAATGGCCACGGTTTTGGAAAGGTTAATTGTCAGGCCTAAATCGGTGACCGTTTTGTGAAGACGGGCTAGTCTTGTTGCACCTGAAACCTACTAGGCCCGTAAAGTACTAGATCGTCCGCGTACAAAATGACATCTGCAAGATATGCACATCTGTTAGATGCAAGGACCCACATACGACCCTATGTTAAGAATTCGCAACACAATGATGTCTTTTTTTATTAGCTTTCACGCACATACCTCAATATCTCAAAATCATAATCCTGCGATCATTCGCAGCGCCCAATCATACATTTATATCACATCCACGGTGATTCGATCTCTGGTTGCGGAGTAATTAAGGTTTTCTGGCGGTCTTGTCGAGATTGAATGCATGCATTAAGTTAGAGTAAATAACCTCCTCCGTCAGATAACGCACTCTAGGTCATTTGTCAATGCACTCAATCTCGACGTGCCCGCCAAAAAATCTTAATTACTTCGCAATCAAAGCTCCCATTGCCATGTATTTGATACCAACATGATCGCCATGAAATGCGCATTTGCTGGATTGTAATTGTTCTAAATGATTGCTGCGAATGGTCGTATTGTGAGGTATTGGCGTATATAAGATAACTTAATTGTTTGCGAATTATCTTCTAAACGACCATGTAGTATCATCTGGCTGGCGTTATACCTTATTCAGAAAAAGCTCACGAACACGACGATCTTCTTAGCTTTTGTATAGAAGAACCGATTTTTTTGTAATTGCACATTTTGTGCTTATATATCGGGCAATAATAGCATTTCCATGGATTTTAGTAATATCACTCACACATCAGCTCAATTAAAGTGCTCCTTCACTTTAACCCCGCAATTTTAGCAAAACATAGGCCCAAACAGGAAAAAAAATATTTATATATATATATATATATATAAAGGAGAATCACAGTATGTATCGCAACAAGATTCATAGTATAGGCGTACGATTGCACGTGCTGTGCTAATGTGAAAAAAATTGCTATAAATCGACATCGTTTATAAACGACAAACAAACGAACGGAATAGTTGTGCGTGAGCAGTTGTCGCTTTTTGCTGTTGCGGAGCAAAACGATCGAAGAGACTTAGGGAGAGCATGGTGAAACGGGAGAAAAAACAACAAGGAAGAACGATGAAGAATAACCAAGAAAAGACATTACGACGATAATCGTAATGCTGGTGGTGGTCGTGCATTTTGCATATTTGTTCAATTTGTGGTTGCCACAAAACACGCACCTGGTGCGTCGGTCAGAGTCATGTGTGCGCGTAAGAAAAGTATAAATAGTAGAATGGTGGCCCGGCGGTTTTGGCAGCCACTCGTGTTCTGGGCTTGCGCCGCCCTCTAGGCAAGACCAGAATGGGAAAGGGTGATATGCTCATGAAAGGTTTGCCAGTACTTGCAGGCTTCACTTCGGTCTGTTCCTTCCTCTGAGAAAGCGGAGACGTTATGAGTGTTAAAGTGCAAATTCAAAGTGTTTAATTGTACGTGTCCCGAAAAGATTTCGACGCGTCTGTAGCTTGTCGTAACACCTCCAATAGACTTGCGAACGACTTAACCAACGAACGGACCTACCAAAAATGTTTTTTTTTCAACTTTGGCGGTAGGAGATGGACAGTTTAACCTGGACTATGAGTCATGGACGTGGACTCTCGTTGTTGGAAGAGAACGTTCTGTTGCGCTTAAAGATACGACAAAATCCAGCCCTTACAATTCGAAAACTCGTGGAAAACGTTCAAGTTGACCAAGCAACCCGTGTTAGGACTAACAACTTCGAATAATTTCTAAGCTCTGTTATTGGGTTTTTGTTGAACTGAGCGACACCAACAAAAACACATGCGTCTCTCCTCAGCATGTCGCTATACGGCCAAGCTACTTTCTTAGATCGTTTAGTAAACTGCGATGAAAAATAGGTTTTCTACGAGATGTAAGCAGGCAAAGTTAAAAAAAAAAGATTCTGGTCCGAGGGTGCAGGCAGTTCCCACAGTCAACCTAAGCAAAATGTCCACTCAAATAAGGTTATGCTGTGTTGTTGGTAAGATATCAGAGGCAATTTTTAGTTTGAATCTTTGGGAAGGAACAAAACAATCAAGAAGTTTTACAGAAATTATATATATATATATATATATATATATATATATATATATATATATATATATATATATATATAGATCTCGACATACAACGTGGAAACGCGGCCTCGGTTCGTGGCACACTTCTGAAGTGGTCTCGGCCTAGCCTAGACGAGGCGGACACGTGATAGTCACAACACATACCCGCTAGGCACACTGGCTTAGCTAATCTCTTGTAATATGTGTCCCACAAACATAATGTAATATACGAAAAATAAATATATTGATAATAAATATATATATATATATATATATATATATATATATATATATACATATAATTTCTGTAAAACTAGACAGAGTAGTATATATATATATATATATATATAATGTAGAATACTGAAGAAGAGGTGAAACCTAAATATGATTTGTCGATGTGTGTTGTCAGCGCAGTTAATGGAGTGAACACGAAAGAGTATTTGGAGGATCTAGATACATGATTGTCTAAGGTCCTTGTTGTACTGGTCATAGCCAGTGCTAACAGCAGCCGAGTTCATTTACTGATGCCGATATACATGATGGCCATGGTAGTGCTGACTGTCTGTTGCAGCTATCTCAGCTACATAGTAGCGGTAGATAAGACAACAACATGCACAAGCACAACAACACTAACACAAGTCCACCACCCGTAATAACTATCAATAAGGTAATGGCAAGAATACCAACGCCAACGACGTCAACAACAACAACACAAACAACACAACAACAACAACAACAATACAAGAGTCAAGGCGACTGTGTCGATGAAGGCGTGGGCAAAAATTCTGCCGCCTGGCTATACACTGTTGTGATGATTCCGGGGGTACAGGGAGGGGACGGGCCACTCACACTTTACACATAGCGAGCGTCTGCGAGGGGCACAAACAAAGAACGGAAGAATGAAACAGGAGCACGGATAATAGATGAACAAGTACGGCTCCGAGCGTGTCTGTGTCTCTGTGTCTGTATATGTGTGTGTGTGTCGGAACTTAGTGGCCTTCGGCCTTTGTGTATGCATAGCGCGGTCGTCCGCGGTGTCTCTATCTGGGGTGGTGACGGCGCTGGGCTCTCACTCCACCGCTGCCACCGAGCGTGCTGAGGGGGGTGAGTTGACGTCGCCCCACTCTGCAGCTCTGTTCTTGCCGCTCCTACTATTAGCCACATAACATGCACTTGTTATGTGGTTATGTGGCCCGTCTAACGCCTAACGCGAACAACAACAAGTCAACCAGCTGAACTCACATCACTCATCATGGCTATGACGGCTATAAAGGCGAATTATTATATTATTATGGTTTCTGCTGCCTACCCTTGCAGCGGCTTCAGCTTGTTGTTGTTGTTGTTGTTGCGGTTAGCTGCCTTCTCGGTGGTGTTGTTCTGATTGTTGCTGTTGTCATTGTTGCTTTTGTTATTGTTGTGCTTGTTACTGTTGTTGTCGTAGTCGTTGTTGTTGTTGTTGTTGTCCTTGTTAATATTCCTGTTGTCGTCACGGTTGCTCCTGTGTCTATTCGCATTGTTCACACCAGTTTATCGTTGCTGCTTGTGCTGCTGTTATAGTCATAGTTATTGTCAGTATTGTTGACGGTGGTGTGGTCGCTATAATAAAAGGTAGGCAGTACTAACACAGTTATTGTTTTAAGATACTGTGATTGTTGCCATTCAGACGTGATTATCTTGTTGGTTTCCTCGTTGTTTTGATTGTCGGTGTGGCTTTGCAGCCGTAATTGTCCCGCTTCTATAACCCGACGGAAGTCGCACGCGCTGAACACATATGCATTATGTTTGCTTGGCGTGTGTCAAGGTTGAGAATACACGGTAGAGGTTTCTAACTTGTTTTTCTGTCAAGTACGTTCATTGACTTAGGTTATCTACTATTTTGTAGATGAGAAATAACCCCCTTGTGCAAATGAAGGCGTTTTCTATTTCTATCTACTCTATTTAGGCCAACAATCAACAGGCAAACGGGTTACAAACAGCGCGGTGCGCTAAACTGTACTAATTATGGTTGACTTATAATGACAACGTTGAGATGCCCAGCACGCGCGAGTTTGATCCCCCAAAATTTGACGGATCTCCATCGAGCCACTTACGGTGTTGAAGCGCCTACGTCTGTAATAGTCGGCAAGTGATCTGGAAGTCTTCCGAAACTATACCCGCCTGTATCGTACGTCACTGATCACAGCAGAGCAGCTGCTTACTACTATGATCTGATGAATACGCATTTTCCGATGCGCTGTATATATCTGTATGACAAATTCGCGAATTATCGAATTAAAGAATACGATACACGCATTACTATAGGAAAGGACACCTCCTATATGGAGAAAATTCTGGGAGACTGACGGCAGACAGGCTGTTTCATAAGATAAATGTCTCTCTGAGTGAGCTAAGTGGGTTAACGTGTTCTCATCACTTTAGTGCTGTGCTGTCTACTCCAGGGTACCGTTCGCACGATATGCTAACCATTATGCAGTAGCCTAGCCGAGTCACCTTAATTTCGGTGATGAGACATGCTCCCAGCCAACTGCATATAGTGATGGATTCGTAAGACAAGTAAATCGGGGCACTGTCCTATGTTATCTACAGATCTATCGGTCGAAAGCGTGCATGCTTTAATGCTACTGAAAGTGCTTGCGTGCTTGGTAGAATAGAAGGAAAAAAGTTACGTGTCTATAGTATAATTAACATTTAATCTGGCCAATTAGGATGCAGGGTCCGCGTGGACGTCATTAATGTGCTTGCAAATTGTTTTAATTTGTTTGAACTTGTAGAAAAACTTGAAGTACACTTGAAAGAAGGCTCATAAACATTTGCTGACTAAGGTGGATTAGTAACAATGCCATTGCCTTACGTGCCTTTAATGGCAGTATCTTATCGTACTTGTCACTTTTAAACTCGGTTTTATGATTTTTGACATTGATGAGGTAAGCGTGCTGAAGATGCTTGTAAATAGCCATATATATATATATATATATATATATATATATATATATATATATATATATATATATATATATATATATATGTATATATATTCCAAAAAGACAGTTAGGAGAGTGCAGCTGTGTTAATAAAAATTTAGTACATGATAAAACTTATTACTTATCGAACAAAATAGACGTCCGGAACGCACAGGCAATAATGTGGTCCTTAAGACACGTCGTTCAGTCGGAGCAAATATGGAAAACTTGTTTGTACATGCCTATAATAAAAGCACTCTTGTAATAAAAAGTGCTTTTGTAATTTCCCAGAAAAATATTTATTCTTAATTGAATCATAGACATTTCAGAGACTTTGCCAAGGCCCTACGTATTCTATTCATCGCGTGCGTTGCTGTCTGATAGACGGCCACCGGTGGGACGCATTGGGAGTTACGTTTATCACAGTGTAACTCTCACAGCGTGACACTGCGGCCAACATTAGACGGCGGTTACGAGCTCAACAACTATTCCCGATGAACCACTAAGGGAGGAAGAGAAACGAGAGCTAAAATTCATGACTTCGATGATCGGACCGGCTGATGCCGTGGGCTGACCCAATGAGGCGACTTGGGAGGGAATTAAGTGCGACCTCGCCAACGACGGCTTGCGTCACGTGACAAACGGCTCAAGCAGACCTCTACTAACTATGGGCCTAAGCTACATAAATGTCGTATATTTTTCTCAATTTGCTTGGCTGACTACGCCATTCGCTGTCAATGTATCGTCAGTATCGACGATATGATATTTTTTCGACAGAAACAACAACATCAACAGCAAAAACACAAAGAGACTGCTGCCAATAAGCTGTCAGTGTATGATTTACTTGGGGCGACTATCCAAAGCTAAGACTATCCAGTGTGCTCTTATGATCGAAGAATACGATACTGCTGCCATGCTTGTGCTACGCTCGACTCGCTGACTAAACACCGCAGTTTGGAGTTGCTAGTATGTCGTGTTCTCTTAAACGACAAACTCTAATAAAACGTACCATTAAATCCGACTCTATATGCTTTCTGAGCTGACTCTTAGCCAAGATCTCTCTATATGCTAAATCAGCATGAGTATTGGCGATTTCTGTGTACAGGCTATGCGGCCCACCACTCCGTAGAAATTTGTTTGTTGTTCCTGGTAGAAGACAAAGGCAAATGGTAAAGAAAGACTCATATTAAGGAGCACACAAGGAAAAAACAGCGTGCGCGCGTGTGAGAGCGAGAGATATAAGAACAAAATCGATAGAAATTAATTGATATAAAAATTACACGGAATCTAATGCACTTACGCTTAATGCTTCTCAGTTCAAAGTCAAACCTGACGCTGGCTCTTATATGATCGTTTTATAAGGTTATTTATCTACTATGATGCGGTAAAAACGCTATATATATATATATATATATATATATATATATATATATATATATATATAACCAAGGGATGAGGAAGGGTCATACACGATAAATCTTGATGTCGTTTTTTATCCTGTAATTTCTACGGCCGGGTGACATGAATGTAATTTGTCTTCACACGGTCCGTTTATTGAAGCGGGCAGTTTGGAAAGCTATTGTACTATTAAATGCATGGAAAAGTTTCCCACACCGTGCCGGTTGCATGTTACTAAACGATTGCAATGATATATATAGCCAAAATTCCGGTTTGTCATCAAGGCTCACACGACCATTAATGCAATGACTCGAATTCGTTGTTGGTTTTAGCGCGTACATGTCATTAAATAGAGAAAGATTAGTCTTACCAGGTAATAAAAACAAAGAAGTACCAAAAAAATAAGAAAGATTAGCCTTGCCAGGTAAGTGCATTGTGAGCTGATGCAGTCAAGTGTTTTACATGCACAAAGCAATCGCCCTTGAAATCAAGGCATCAACACCTGCACTTTTGTTCTATTACGCATAGAACCGGTGAGTGCGCCCGGTAGCATACTTAAGCTAGGGAAGGTTCCTATTTTAGTCGACTTCTGATCGGCATGAGTCTCTCGCAAAGAAACGACGTAGTGACGTTGTTGTGTTATATGTACAATATTAAGGTACGAAGCTTGAGCCACATTAAATCGCATAATACATTTGTTCTGCGATCAGGGGGGATACATACATGCTTATCTTTAGCTATGACTTGTATTTTATGTATATTTTTTTAACTCAAATGCGCAGATTACAAAAATATCTCCTTTGAAATCATCACGTGCCATCCTGGGACTGAAGACAACGTCAATTTCTTTTATATACCTTAGGACGAATGACATTAAAGTTAATAATAATTATAGCTATATAGCTAGAATATTATGTAAATAATTTAGACTATCAGTGCATATTATACGTATCTTTAGCCTTTCTTGAAAATAGAAGTAAGTGAATGAAAGATGTAGGATTAGCCTGGCATTGCATACTTTCTATAGTACATGCAGAAGTGGATCATTTCGATGGCTCCATTTGGCCACGCGCCAGACAAAATTATGTGTGGCGGCGTGGTCTAGGGGACTAGTGCGCTAGTCATGGTTGTCATCTACCGGGGTGTCGCCGGTTCGATCCCTGTTGTTGATCGAATTTTCTTTGAGCGATGCTCATTGAGAATAGATGATAAACCATACCGCTGAGAGTCAGCGGCCATGCTGCCACAAGGACTGTTGGGGAAACCCTAGATATCTTAACATGTCCGGCCCTCGATGCATTGAAGATATACCTCAGGTTAAGTTCCAAGCCCGTAGGGGACGGAGGATAGTCTAGAATTAAAAAACAACCTCCTTAAAAAATGTTTTTTAATTCTAGACAAAATTATGTGCTCTGTGTGCGCAACTGCTTTGGAGGTCGTCTAGAGGTGATGGATAACGTTGTCCCGCTAAACCTGTACTAAGACACTAATGTGTTGAGCCATTAAAAGGTTAGCACGCGGGGCAATATGTACATCGGTTGCATTGATTGAAAACCTCCAGAAATATAAAAAAAATGCTTTTGCACATCTTTAAGCAGACTAAAGTACTTCTTTGATATGGCTCCCTTGATTCCACAGGCTTTTCCACTCATTTATCAGCGGAATTCGTAATGAGACACAGAACGGTTGAAATTTCCACAAGCGTCGGCCAATTCACCAAGGGCTAGCGAGTCTACATTAAGCTTGACCATCGTTTAACTAGCTGGCTAAGAAGAGCTTTTCAAAGTTCTCTAACAAACTATTCTGGCTTTCTTTTTCGAATATGATGCAACAGAAAATTCGAAATTCCCGATTTGTACTTTTTTACTACACCACCTTTCGGTATTGTTACTTCATGACTTTTGTTCCTTGTTGTTCACCATTAGTTCTTAAAAACAGTTTAATAAGAGTGTATTCGTTCAACTGCCTACTGCCACCCTCAGTTCTTCCCCTCATCTCGTTTGCTGTACATAGTCACTAGTTGCAGCCCGCTTTTCGCTGATCTGATACGCACGCACTTGCCCGAAGTAAGCAGGTTGGGTGCAAGGAAAACGAGATATGTGCTCCTTGCATTAACCGAATTCCTAATATACACATGAGCGCGTATACTTATACATGTGTGCAGTGTACGCGTCCACCCTTCTTTCAAACTGCACCATCCCCCGCCTCCTATTAATCGTACTAGGGGGCTAAGGTCCGGACATGAAGTGAAACTGCGTCCACCACGTCTGCTTAGCGTAGCAGCACCAACCGTTGGGACAACGGTTTCGCTAGGTCGTCGCTATCGATGATGTCCCAACAACGTATCCTCCCTATAGGCTTAGCTCAGCGTTCGTCGTTGGCAAATACGCGCAAAGTATTTCGCAGCAACTAGATAAGAGGGCAGCGTCGAAACGTGCTGGCAGAAGCGGTGATTCTAGCGGAGAAGAGCTTATACGCGGGCTGGTTGTGGGGGGGGGGGGGGCAACACACGTTGTCCGTGTGTTACTTTACTAATATACCTATTAATCTTATTAATAGTTTATTATTATTATCATTATCATACGGTGGTGGGGTGGTGGCCCCAGCAGCAGCATTCGTGCGATCCGCTACGCTTTGGTCCGACGTTCGGACGGGGTTCTTCTGGACAGGAGAAGCGGTGTCGAGGCCGGCCGCGGCGACCATAGCTGGTCGCTGCCCAGGGGGTGGCCACTTAGCCAGTCAGTAGCTGGCTGATTGACTGACTGTCGAACGAGCACTTTTGCACCAGATCGTTCGTTGCACCCCTAACTCATTGCCTCTCTCTAGCCGGTGCTGTTCGGTTCAGGATGCGCTGGTGGGGGCAACCTCCATTATTTTTAGCCTGCCTCACCTTGTCGCCTACAACTAAAGTGTTCCCTGGATATTCGTTCCTGCCCTCTTCTACCCGTTTGCAAGCCTCCTTTTTCTCATCGTCATATCATGCTGCTTTTTCTTCTCCTCTTAGTTCTTCTACTACTGCCAACTGTCTTGTCTTCCCACGCTTCTCGTTACAGTCCACCTTCTGCTGCCATTTGAATTACTACCGCTACGTCTTTAACCACCTTCACTACTACTACTACGACGAGTACTACTTCTTCTAACCAGTGATTATATCGTTCCTTTAATAAAACCCCTGCTATTGCGGTACTCCGCGTGGCTAGCTCTTCTAGCTAGATGTTCGGGGGTGGCCGGGGAGCGGGGGTTCGTTGGCTAGCCCTTGCCATTATTTCGCATGTCATCATTATATGTGGTGATGTTGTCTGTTATCTCCGCCGCCGCCACCGCCGACACGGCTGCTGCCTCCGTTAATACGAGTCGGCCAGCTTTGGGGAGGGGGCTACGGAGGTCAGATTGAGAGACGACAAGGAGAGGGCCGAGGGGGAATAAGCAAAGAACCACCACACTCGGCCTATCTGACGTCGATCGATTCGTGAAGCTGAAACTGATGCCACTGCCGCCGTTGTCATCATCATCAGCACTGCTTGTTCATCGCCGGACGAACAACGGGTCCGATGAACCTTACACAAGTATTGACCACCCCTTATGGCCCCGTGACCAGCGGCCAAAGGGGAGGGCCGGCCGAGAGAAGGGAAAGAACAACCGGACGTCCCAGCCCATCTTTCCTTTCTCTCTAGCCGGCTATCTAGCGAAACAGTGAAAGGAGCTTTTTGTTGAAGCTGGACAGCGGCTTGCTGTACAGCGATGAAGTCTATGCTGCTAACGCCACTGCGTCCGCCGCCCATGCCGGCGATGCTGAGACTAGAGAGACGGACGTTACGGAGAGCGGTGGTCAGGAGAGAACAAGGGGTCTTTTCCGCTCTCCCCTCTCGCAGATAAAAGACGAGTCACCCAAGTCAAAGGCGCAAGATGAGGTCTGAGGGGAGTAACTACTTCACTAACGAGCGCCATTATATCCTCGAGGTAAACGCAAGACGACAACGAGACGAGGGAGCAAACGAAAAAGCTAGAAGGCAGGCTGGCCACGAATAACGAACAAAGAGACAAGAAAAGGCCAAGTAAGAGAGAGAGAGAGGAGGCGTAAGAGAAAAACGATGAAGTATGAAGGATAAAGGCCAATCTTCAATAGGGGCAACTTGTCCCTCGTTTGGCTTTAAATAGAATCCGAGGGCGGTACGAACAATTATCTTTGATTGTACGACCACTAAGCACGGCACTATATATATATATATATATATATATATATATATATATATATATGAGAAGAGATAGGAGAAAAGAAAACAGAACGATCATATCGTGCTTACAACCTACTGACCTCTTACCTTGATTACGTTTTTGTCTGAGAGGGTACATCGAGGTTTCGTGTTGGGATCTCATAACGAGGTGAGACATTTACGCGTTGCGTATATAATGTAATTCCTACAGCGATCTTGCACAGCAAACTCGGTTTTCACCTGCCGACTTTTTGAAACCTAGTTTTGATGAAAGAGGAATTACTGAATTGCATGAAGACATCCCATCGGCATCTTCAATATCTAAACTGAATTCTAAATTGGCCCCTATTCGACAACGTATCTCGTCATTTCCTTGTTGAGCACATGTAAAGCTAATTTTACCGCTTATCTTTCTCACCGGATAGATAACAGCAGTGTTGTCTAGTATGGCTGCATGCCATACGTGCACCCGATTTGCAATTCAAATTAGAGCACTTGATGCAGGTGTGTTTATTTTACGACATATATTGCGTATAAGTTTCCCATGTCTTAATAAATAGATTGTCCTATTTCTTCCAGAACATAAATGAATATCAAGCAAGGTAAATATTGTGAAGGCTAACGAATTGACTAAAGGCCTATGCTGCTTCATAGCAGCAAAGGCGAAGTTACTGCACAAGATATGAAAATACAGTACAACGCGGCAGCATTTGCAAGCAAACTACTAGTCTGCTAAATCTTGCCTAGTTCAATAATGATACATGTGATTTTAGAAGACATGCATGATTATTTAAAGACAAACTTTACGTAAAATCGGCAGCAAATATCTAGGCGTATTTTACATGTTTAAGCTGGCTGGCAAAGCAAGAAACATATTCGATTTTATCAACAATTTTTAATGAAATCTATTTACATATATGTTATATGAGCATGCTTAAATATTGTAAATATCTACACGTAGAATACTGTAGAGCGTTTTTTGTGACATGTAATTAAACAGATTTTTCATGTTGTATATCATATTATACGCAGCCAGCGCCGATACACACTAGCTTCATTTAGGACTGTCTAATTCTAAAGATTTTTAAAATGCATGCAATATGAAATATTCTACGGCATTATATATATACCCCACATTTTAGTTAGTATATAAAAGTATTATATGTATATATATATATAAAAGTAATTTCTATATATATCGTATGTGCGATAGAGTAAAAATCATACAACGTTAAGCTAAGCCATGTTTACAGCTCATCAGTGAGGCAACTTGGCGAAGGTATACTACCAAGCGACGAGATTCCACCCTCTCCAGTCAGTTAAGATAGGTCTACGCTATCAGGTAAGGTCTGTCTTGCAGTGGTCTCTCGTAGCTTCTTCTGTTTCTCTTGCACCTACACTTGCGTCCTTTGGGACCTGTCTTACTTTTCTTGTTCTTTCTCCGTGTGTTTTTGGTTGTTAGTTGCCCTCCCTATGCGTACCCTCTCCACCACGTTTTCCATATCTTTTCCACTCTTATCTGTCATTTCGGCTGCCTGTTTGTCTCTATATTCTCAGGACGGTCAGCTCTATGTGAGTTGCCTTTCTTATACGTACCCTCTCTGCTACTCCTGCCGTATTTGTTTTCTCTCTTATCTGTTATTTCGGCTACTTGGCTGCGTCTAGACTCGGTCAGCTAGCACCATTTAAGCGGCGTAACAGCCCGTTCTTTTTGTGCATAGGTATACGATTGTAATTGAAAGTGCTATTGTACCATTCATGAGCTTTCTTCAGGCCCTGGCATGCCTCCTGACCTGAGTACGTTCCCATCAATCGGATTGCGGCGGGCCAAATACGGTAGAAGAGGCTAGGACCGGTTCTCGATCCAGATTGAGTTAATAGAACACTTCCTGGTTGGTGCCCTGTAGACGAACGCTGTCTTTACTGTGTTGTGTCGCTCTTTGACGATTACGGGCATTGTCTTCAGAAAACGTCACGATAGCCTTGTCAGATAGCGAGTGCCAGATATAGTTAGGAAAACAAAGACCAAAGCTGAAAAAGCGATTTTAATACGTTTAGCCAAAGTCTTCATTGGAGAGTCAGTGGAGAGCGGAATTTTCGGAAGTTTGACATGCATGCGGATAACTCAGAACGTCCACGGTTTGTGACCGCGGAGGAGGTAGCGCACGTCCTCGATGCTCACCTTGAAGACTTCGTAACGTGCGTGAAGGACACGTTCATTGAATACTCGTCGGGCCTGGCTGATAACCCTTTACGGTCTTGGATACCAACAAGCTCATCATCAGGTGACGGGAGAGTGACATTGCACACTGTATTTTATAAAGCTAAAAATACCTAAAAAGACACTCGCCGCGAGGTGACGCGCTTAGCAGCTGTTGCAGATTTATCTACAACTTCATATGTTTCCGGTAATCTAGTAATCTGTCCACTTGTTGACGTACAACATGTCAATCTAAAACCTATTTTTTTATATTTGTGGAACCAACTTCAAGTCAAGTCAAGTCAAAAGCACCTTTATTCAAGGGTCATATATGCCTAAGTATACATTGTTTTTAACAAAATATTTAACCTCTGAATATAATTAGAACATACATCAGGTCTGTCGACTTCGCAGACTTCGTGGAACTCTCCACGAGAATGTGTTGTTTATCTTCACTGAGCGCGCAACTTCCAGTAATCTAACATTCACACCACTTCGCAGTCCATTATTTATATGTTCAAACATGGTCTGGTCAGTCCCGAGACAACACAATTTTTTTATACAGCGATAGATCACCTCGTGCGTGTAATGTATTGGCACAAGAGATACGCTTTCACGAGGAATATTACATCTTTTCAATATCCGTCTGATAAATTTGGCCTGTACCCTCTCAATGGCATTTATATCTTTTGCCAAATAAGGAGCCCAAACCTGGCTGCAGTAGAGGAATTTGGGTAATACTAGACTTCTGTACAAAGTCACATAAAAATCAGGATTTTTTCAAATAAAGCATCTAAATATGGTATTACATAGTTGTGAAGCAGAAGCAACGGTGGCAGTAATATGTTGAGAGAAGTCTAATTTAGGGGTTACAATCACACCAATATCACGAAATGATTTAACTGCTGGTATTGCATCGTTAGCGAGTGTATACAGTGGCGAAGTGCCATCTGACGACACCACGGCACATTCAGGCACAGATATTTGCATCCTATTCTCACAACACCAGTTTTCAATGTTATTAATTGCTAGTTGAATCATACTTGTGGAATTGTCGACTGCTGAATATATTTTTAAATCGTCCGCAAATAAGAAATAAGTAACACCTTCTGGAATCACTGTTGGGAGATCGAGGGCGTATATTCTAAAGAGCAGGGGCCCAATGCACGATCCTTGCGGCACCCCTGAGGTGCAGGGGAGGGGGTCACTTTCTGCATTACCAACTTTGACGGTAAAATTTCGCCCAGTAAGGTATGCTGACACCCATCGACAAGTTGTGGAGTCAAGGTCAATACTTTCTAATTTTTGTAACATAAGTTTGTGATTCACTTTATCAAATGCCTTTGAAAAATCAAAATATATGCAATTAAATGTTCTACGATTATTTATGTGTAGACTCCAATCGTGGACCATGGATATAAGTTGTGTCCCTGTAGAACGCCCCCTGGCAAAGCCATGCTGATTGGCGTCAACCAATTTGTTACGCACTAAAAAAAATTCAATATAATCAACGATTAACTTCTCCATTAAAATACACGCAATGGACAGTTGAGCCACCGGCCGGTAGTTATCCACTAAATCCTTAGCACCTTTTTTGAATATAGGCGTTACAATTGACCTTTGAAATAATGAAGGAACTTGCCCATCACAATACGATCTCTGAAAAATGTACAGTAATGGTTCGGCGATCAAATCACAAGTGTTTTTATAAAACACTGGTGGAATACCATCTGGTGTAAAACTGCACTTGTTCTTGAGTGTTCTGATCTTTTTAATTATGTCATCGATTGAGATTAAAAACTGCTTATGAATTGTTTGATTTTGGCGTCTTTCTATACGCACGCGATTTGTCAGTGAAGGCGGCTGATCATCCGGAGATGTATATACAGAGGAAAACAGTTTCGAGACCTTGAGAACGTCTTTCAGTTGGCCTTAAACGGTTGCGTGTATTGAACAGGCAAACAACACTTCTGTTCCTTGCGTGTGGTTGCACAATAATAGCTCTCTAATGTTGTTTCCTTACTGCACATTCTGACGTTGTCCTGGTTAGCAAGTTGTTGTTACGTTTGTATTATTACTACCTGTTATTTTTATTTATTTTTATTGTCGTTATCGTTTATTGTTGTTGTCGTCGTTGTCGTTGTTGTTGTTGTTGTAGCTGTTGTTGTTGCTGTTGCTGCTGTTGTTGTTGGTGTTGGTGTTGTTGTTGTTGTAGCTGTTGTTGTTGATTTTGTTATTAGTATTGTTGTAGCTGCTGTTGTTGTTACTGGTGTTGTTGTTCTTGTTGTTGCTACTCGCACCGTCGATGCCGAGCGTCTGTTAGGGCTGGCACGTTACGCTGGGTCCCATTTGTAGCTAATGTGTCGTACGTATACGGGTGCGCGGTGCACCCGTGCCTCTCCTTCTCTGTGTGTGTGTGTGTGTGGCTGTGTCTGCCTCACCGTCGTTCAGGGCTGATCTGTATGCCGGGCCACGTTCGTTCGCAGCAGGCTTTAGCGGTCAAGCTGCTGATGTACGGTCCAGGCCGATACGGCGGCACAGTGGCCCTATTTGACCCGACGCACGCCTCGCTGCTGGCATTGATGGACACTGCGACCATCACGGAGTACAGGTAGAAGTTTCGCTAGACCAGCAGCGCACAAATACACACCGACACACAAACGCTTGCAAGACGCATTGACAGCCGATTAATTCTATACAGCTGCCGAAACTACAAAGAATTTAGGATTCAAATACAATTTTACAGAGAAACAGAATTTTGTTGTTTGAGATATATATATATATATATATATATATATATGATGGCGCCATTCCTCTATTCAGTGTGGTACAGATTTCGCAAGTCGTAACTCTTCGAATATCTTTAATAATTTAATTTACAGCAGCAGTGGAGTCAGTGTCAATCAGTGTTTGTCTGACCTGGTCTGGGCAGATTCAATATTGGTTTCCGTATTTCACAAAACGTCCTTTGTTCATAGCTGCTTATCCTAAACGGTGCTGTCCATAAACAGCCATTTTCGACGACAAATGTCAGCGTACGATCACCTGCTGCCGCTAAAATTCGTGCTACTGCACCAGGTTAGAACCCTAAATGATGCCTACATTTTAACGCTCTATTTATTACCTTTTTGATAACATTAACTCAAATGTGCAAATATTTTATAGATCGCTCTGAACCCAGTACTCCTTGCATCCAAGTCGCCGGCTATCTGTTCTCACCTGTCTTCTCAATATTTCAGGACGGCCGCAATGTCAATCGTAGCAACGAGGCTATTGGCGGCCCGTGCGCCTCGTCGACTCGGCGTCTACGGGGCGGGTTTGCAGGCCCGAGTGCATACGCGACTGATGGCGAAGCTGTTTGCCCTCGAAGAGGTCACCGTGTGGAATCATCGCGAAGAGAGTGGAAAGCGTTTTGTGAACGAGCTCACCGCCAGTGGTGTCCGGGCCCGGTGGTGTTCCGATCCGAGCGACGCCGCTCAGGAACTCATCGTCACGGCGACCCGGTCGACGGTCCCCGTTCTCAAGAGGAAATGGCTTCCCGCTCAATGTCACGTGAACGCCGTCGGTGCGCCGCACAAGGACGCCCAGGAGCTCGAGGTTGACGTCCTGAAGGATGCGAGAATCGTCGCCGTCGACTCAAAGGAGTCTGCGTTCGCCGAAAGCGGCGACATCATCAAGAGTGGGCTAGTCGACATTGTCGAGATCGGTGCACTGCTCAAGAACGCTACCGACGCCACGTCGTCAGCAGCCTATGAAGAGGCATCAGGCGACACAAGAACGAACCTGACAGTGTTCAAGTCACTGGGGATTGCAGTTCAGGATGCGGCCACTGCAAAGTTTATCTGGGATAGATTAGGATCGTAACCACAAACGACTTTCGGTAGGTCTGGATCTCTCAAGTTGGACGACTGTATCTGTGGTTAGATAGAACAAAAACGGCACGCATACACACCCGTAGAAGGGCATCAGGCGTATGTTACGTATGTTGAGAAAATTCCACACAATTCCAAGCCTGGTAGGGGTAGAAAGGAATACAATTTAAGTGGGTTTTTGAGTCACCCACACTAGTTGCTGTATGAAAGAAAGAGGGGCGTACAATTTTTACGTATGCGTAAAAATGTGTTAAGTTTGTAACAGTTAGACCAGCCGCCATAGTATAGCGCATGAGCGCCTTAACAGCAGTGTTATCAACCCGCTATGTATCCACTCGCTGTTTTGTTGTTGGTTTAAATTTAAACAGAGGAACATTACATTTGTCATGCATTGTTTAAGAGTGAACATGCATAAACATGCACCGGCAGTATTCAATATATACTTGTTTATGCATTCGTGATTTCAGATGAAAATGCGTGCAAACGTAGTTTTATCTGACATGCGTTGAACGCGTTATATATATATATATATATATATATATATATATATATATATATATATATATATGTATATATAAATATATATATATATATATAGTGTCTCAATAAATCTGAGAAAGTTACGCCTTTGCTGCCAACTGCGCATGGTTAGGTTTAGTGAGGACATGACAACACTGTATAGCACGTGTCCTTGCTCGTATTTTGTGTTGTTTCTTTTTTTTTTTTATTAGCTTGATCTTTTACATGAGCCGCATACCCTGCTAGCTACCACTGTGTGATACCAGCAGCTATGAAGACATCAATCACAGCTAGCTATTGGCTATCCGGCTATTGGATGACACTGAATGGATTTTTATCTTTCCTATCGGATAAGCTCCTAGGTACACACAATGGTAGGGTTGAATTTTTGGACTGCTTTGCTTTCGGGCGACTGTTATGCAGACGCGATAACAGTCGGGTCCGCCTGCCGACACCACGCCTGCTTCATCGTCGACTCTTGAATGGCCCCCACCTAGCTGCACTGTACCGCTGAGAGTGCGCCTGGCTGTCGATGGCCTCTTAGCACGAACGAAAAGGGCTCCTATCTATCTTACAACTATGTGCCTTTGGCACGGATCACACTCGGGTGTGGACACTCTGCATTATCTGTATACTATATATATATATATATGGCCGCTCGATCTCTGTATCTTTATTGAGCAGTTCATTAAGTAAGTCTTCATTTATAATCTCTATCTAGTGAACAGTTATGCTTAGGTATTTTGAGAAGAAAACTTAAAAAGAACTGCAGTTGTTTCATAGCATATTGCGAGCCAAAGTACTCTATGAAAGTGTCGATCAGTCTCCTTTAATTGAAAAAATGCGGCGACTACTTTGTATGGAATCCAAGTAATTTTTAGAGAGTTGCTACAGTTGTCTACCGCTTTCAACCGTGTCCCAATGGCGCCACTTTGAACAAACTAAATAAAAAAATTAATATGGATATTTACACCCTGTATGTTTAAGCCAAATTTCGTTAATGAATTATTTATAAACACATACGTATGTGTGCATATATGTATGTATATATATATATATATATATATATATATTTATATACACATACGTATGTGTGCATATATATATATATATATATATATATAGCCAAGTTAATTTATCTTTTTTGTACTATATGGACACGGGTCTTAATGTATACTGGTACGTTCTGTATTGGTTTATACATGCAAATTAATGATTAAATAAGCTCACCTTATATATATATATATATATATATACATACGAATCGGAACAACCTATACAATCTTCAAATTTATTTCTCTTTTCGTATAGACAGCTTAATAAATGGATACGCATTCAGACGTGATTACTTGCACGTCATACTACATTTTCGATTAGGTCAACTCCGCCATGCAAAGGGCAACGCCGCGCGACTTGCCAGCGGACACGCTGCACGGCGTACTATTGCTGCTTCCAGATGTTCGCGTTATTTATTGTGCCCTTTCTCAACAAGAAAGAGTCCAGTAGCGCGGAAGTCAGATCCGACTGTCACAAATACAGCCAAAAACGACAGCATTAACATACAAATATATACAAAATTGCAGAACCAACGCTCAATACGCGTACACACAGCAACAACAACAACAACAAAGAGCAAGACACAGTAGAGAAAGAGAACAAGGAACACCAGCATCAGTTCAAGAGCAGCAGCAGCAGCAGAAATGAAAATCTACAACAATAACAGCTACTGGAGCAGCAAAAAGAGTGCGCCAGCACCTAGTAGTCTGATACAATCGAACAACGCCAACAGATGCAAACCCAGCTAACGGGAGTCGGGGAACAGCTATCGTCGTCGTTAGCGTAATAACGTAATGTCTATACGTAGGGTACTCCTATAATGACTATACGTAGCGAGTATATGGCACATGCATGGAAGGTCCATTTCGTCGTCGGTTGTACTGTTGACTGTACTATCGCCGCCGTCGCCGTCCTCACCCACAAACGTTTGCATCGCTGTATTATTTTTGGCAGTTCCTCGGCAGTTGGTTTGGTGTGTATGCTGATCTCGCGGTTGAGCTGGGCTGAGCCCTTCGACAAGACAGCAGTGCGACGAGCACTGCTGGTTCAAGGTTCTTCGGTCGAAGAATCAAAAGAAAGAAAGATCGTCGCGTCCGCCTGTCGTGTCCGACAACCGCTATTGTTACTGCTATTGCTAATATAGGATAACGCTCCGGATAATTGGTAGCGGTCGGTCGGAGAATGTCATTATTGTAAGCATAAACGGGAGCCGTTTTCACGGGTGGACGGGCTGGCTAGATGGTTGGTGTGTGCACGTGCCTTTCAAGCTGTACTACGCACAGGTACGCATGCATACAGACCTGCACACACGCCTACGTGTAGCCGAAGCGGGCACCACTTATTTGCTCTTCTCGGCATCTCTGGCGGACGACAATAACGATCTCTGCAATGGTAACTGAGCTAGCTGACGTCGTTCGTCGTTGTTGTTGTTGTCGCCGTCGCCGTCGCCACCGCCGCTGCCGCTGCCCATACTTACGTGCTTCCTGCTGACGATTAGCCCATCGGACTGTCAAGCGTTTTGCTGGTCGGTGCAACTAACGGTGAGTCGTCAGCGTAAAGGGAGAACACGCGCGCACATCTTTCATGCACCCCCGCTGCATGTGGTGGCAGTTGTAGTAATAATAGTTGTTGTTGTAGTTGCTATAGTAGTAGTAGTAGTAGTAGTTATAGTTGTTGTTGTTGTTGTTGTTGTGGTAGTTGGTGTAGTGATAGTTGCAGCAGTAGTGGTAAGAGTAGTAAAATCAACAGACACATTAGAAAGAGGTGTAATGGCTGTGGTTTGGTCTGTCGCGTGCTGATTGATTCACGCTGATTCAGCCGTAGCCTCGAGAGAAAGAGTTATACAAGCAAACACAGCCAGAAGCACTGACAAGCGCCTGACAACAATGAGGAGCCGGATGTGGCGCGCGTTCCTGAATAGACTCGGCATAGTTCAGGCGAAGTCGAGCGGAACGCAGCGGTGCAGCAGAAGTGAGCCGCGTTCGACGCCGGGACGAGGTTGGGCTCGATGACTTCAGTAATCGGTGGCCCACCTTCATGCTAGCAAACGAAACACCATGTAGAAGCGAAGGACTTAGCGCACATTTAGTTTGTTTGTTAAACGCGAGTCGCTGCAGCCGAACCTTTAACTTCAACGGCTACAGCTTTTCTGGCGAAACGCACAACAACGCAGTAACAATTATGTTGACCGTGTAATGCTTTCAGCGTTACAACCGTCGGTGAGTTCTAGGGACTCACCGACGGCACGTTTGCAAGCCAGCGTACAAATAATGCTCTACGAGGGCAGATTGATTCCAAAAATTCGGAAACACTTTTATAGAAAAAATAATAATATTTTTGTATTTCTCCAAAGTGTTTTTCATCTCGTCAGGTCGTACGGAGCCAGGTCTGGTGAATAGATATCTTGCGGAAAACTTGATGTCAAATTCTTTATCAAAAATCTATAATGATGTGTACGTAGGTGCGTCGCCGTGATGGAGGATCCAAGAGTTGTTTGCCCAGAGTTTAAGAAAACCTTTGTTAATTGTTAGATCTGCTCTGTCTGAATTTCTTCGATAAACTCTCTCCTTGGAAGATTTTTTGGGAGGATTGGGGTTTAATCTCGTAACCATAACGTGCCTCCTATAGTCACTTACTGTTGCAGTTCAGGGTCTTATGCTACCGCCTGAAGGCTTAATTTAGGCATTTCTCAATAGGCATCAATTTGCTAGAAATTTCACATTTTCTGAACGAACTTCGCTGCTAGGCGTCGGACGTATAAATGTCGGTCCATACTGTTGTAACTGATCCATAATATATCTTTAGTTCCTCAGCAATCTCCCTGATAGTAACTCGGCGATTATTGAGTTCGATACTATTATTTTTTATTTATTTTTTTACTTTATCAACTCCAACGTCATGCCAATAAACGGTGTCGCTGGCAACCAAAAGATGAACTCTCCCGAGTGAAAGGATGCTCACTCAGAAAGTGAGAAGCATTATCAACATGCCTGCAAGGACTGCATTTTACAAAGCTTGATTCCCTACGTTGAAAAGTACTATGCGTCAGCTCTGGAACTTTTTCAATAAAATATGCGGAGACAAAAACCTTCGGTGGACATACCACATATACTGACTATAGCTTCAAACCATTCGATAAAAACCTGAGGGCATTGCCGATAAACTAAAACGGCATTTGAATACCACTGATTTGGACACGGTTGCTCAAAGGTACGAAACCTCCGATTGCTAACGGGCCTAAGACGGGACAAGAAAAATTCTTCGTTTAAGTCCCCCGCACAGGGTTGAGTCCCCATAAGTATGTAAAATGACATTCTCTTTTCGGCACGGTTATACGATTGTAACGGCGTTGGTTTTTCGGTTGACGGCCCTTTACAGACTTATTGAACTTACTGCACGTCAATTAGTTATACGCCAGATTTAAGGTATTTAAAGCAATGCTCTGAGCGCGACTTTTGGAACGAGTTATTTGTGACTCTGTAGGTACATTCAAACCTTGCACAGCCTAATCGCTCCGAAATCGTTTTGTTCGTTGGGCATAACGCTTTTCGTGCGTTTGCGTTTAATGTATCGAAACGCACAATCCCTGCAGACAGACATCTATTCTGCTCACTGGTGTCGTCTCAGTCCGCCGCATAGCTTCGCTTTTCCTGCTATTGGCGATACGACAAATTAGCGGTTTCGATCTCGGCTAACAAAATAGACCCACCTAATTTGAGATTCGATCACTATAATTAACGCTACTTGTAATGCGTGAGATCGGGAATTTGTTAGTTGTCCCTTAAGGTCATACGGCGCAAGACCCTACATAACCTAAATACATATATTTGTTTAATACGGTAAGGTTTATTATATATATATATATATATATATATATATATATATATATATATATATATATATATATATATATATATATATATATTTATACACAGTACAACGTAGAGCATACTGTTCTGCGGTGTGATGCTCTCAGGGAAGCACGGGACGCAGCACCAACCGCTGTGAGGGGCCGACCCATCAAGGAGGTGGTCTCCCATATGATGACTTCGGCGGAGGCATGGAGGGAGGCGACGAACTTGTTCGACGCTGTTTTGACACTCAAGACAGCCAAGGAAACGGCCAGGCGGGAGAGGTTTGAGCGGGTCTCTCGGGAGAGTGGTCGAGACGAGGAGCCGAGGGAGGGGGGAGGGGGTGGGGAGCAGCCAGGCCCTCATGGTCTCGACGCACCCTCACAGGACGGATTACAAAATGGCATCCCCCTATCCAACCGCAGGTAGACATGCGGGATGATAGTCAGGGATAGAGCTGATTGAAGGAGAACGGCAGGGACGCCTCTCCCACGGTTTCGATGTAATGCCAAAGTAATACCGAGCCTGGGGGGGTGGGGAGGAATCCGGGTTTAGTGGGTTTGCGAGTCTCACACTAGTCACGCAGGCTGCTAGTGGCGCATGTGCATCATGCATTACCGAAACCTCCCAGAACAAAAAAAAAAAAAAAAATATTATATATATATATATATATATATATATATATAATATATATATATATATGACAGAAAATGTTAATATCTTTTGTCCTCGATCTAATCACTTATGGCTAGGTCACGAGCGTAGGCTAGAATTAAGAAGATATTATGCATTTTTTAATTTTATTAGCGAGTTTTCACTGAATGAAAGCTCTAGCTTTTCCTTGCTTCTACCGCAGTCTGCACTTTACTTTGTTGTAAGACACATATCTTTTTAAGTTGTAAGCGGCTGTTTCATAAGCACGCGTCAGGTTAACTCATCATTGTCCAATTAGGGTCAGCACATCGCACCGAATTTATTTTTAAATTAGCTTATGACTTAAAACTCGCCACAATCAATCCGTACGAATACTCTAGAGCTGTTGAGATGATATAACTGAAACGGTTCTTTCATTTCTTCTAGAGAGACGTCTTCGTGACTTATAAAGTCGTTACCGCTACTGTTCACAGCATCTTAGCGTATTCAAGCAGGCCGCTGGCTAGTTCGCGGGCATTCGCCGCCTACGGAAGAAGAGAAGGCTTGAGCAACGAGACGAGATGTGTGAATGAATCGCCCGGCCCTGAATCGATGAGGTGCTCGTCGTGTGAAGTGAAGACGAGGAAGGGGGTGGGAGGCGGCGAAACGGGGTGGCGAAAGTCGAAGATACATCGCAATCAAGACTTGTAAGAAGCCAACGACGGCGACAGCGCGACACCGACGTCACGATGACGTGATCGAGAACAAACACAGAGAAGAGCTAGCGAGATGACTAGCATAGACATCTATTGAAAATGACTTAGTGATACGAAGATGACGAAGACGAATAAGGGTTCGTTCGGGTGTGTGAACATAAAGCGACGAAGGCCAGAAGGCGTCTGCTTGGCGTCCGCCAACTTGATGAGTCGCCACGATGAAAGTGTTCGTCATTGAGAAGGCCAAGATTCTTCGTCCATGTTCGCTGGCCTCCAAATCTGCCGTGCCTATAGGACGCTCCCGGGGGTTCCAGTTGAGGTTGCAGTCGTTACGGTAGGCAGAAGAAGGGAAGCTAGATTAAAGTAATAGTAGTGATTGTAGCAATTGTACCCGCTAGTAGCTGTAATAGCAGCAGCAGCAGTAGTAGTAGCAGTGAACCGCACTTCGCGCACATTCGGGCTTAGTCTGATGTAGAGGTGAGAGTAGACTGAGGTTAGTGACGGTTTGCCTGACGAGACTGAGGTTCGCCTGACGAGACTGAGGTTCGCCTGACGAGACTGAGGTTCGCTAATAAGAGTTGGGCTTAACACGAAGCTATGGCCAAGCTGCGCCACTGCCACCAATGTCGATTGGCATCGTGACATAGACGTCACCTACGCAGGCGCTTCGACTCGCGCAGCTTCCGCCCCCGCGAGCGTTACTTACGTGATGTGCATGAACTGCTCAAGTAGTAGACAGATCTCTCTCTCTCTCTCTATAGAGACTAAACAGGAAAGCCGCAGTGAATGGTTGTTCGAACCCGCTGGCGAATCTGGCCATTGGTCGCCAACCGTCGCCATCCAGCCGTACGCAACATCAACACAAGCGGACTGCTTCTCGATCTGAACGCCGCGGACCGATACACTACGTGCACCAGGCGCAGCGGACCGATGAACTGCATGCAGGAGGCGTCTGGTGCTGGCTGCGTGCCCACTGGCTGACCCGCCTCGGCACTCGTGGCTGACTTCAGTAACTGGCAATTGTAGGTGTGGTGATTATTTCGCCAGCTCGCCAGTTCGGTGAGGACGGTACACTGAGGTGAACGCTACCGCTACTGCTGCTGTACGCAGACGAGCGGTATGTCTGCGGCCAGCACACAATGGCATCCTCACTTATGAGGTAGACGCATATCTCGTTGTTGAGTAATATTAAGCCGTATTTAAAAAATATACGTTAATTAAAAAATATTTAAAACATATATATATAATAATAATAAATTAAATATTATAATTAAATTAAAGTATATAAAATATAAATTTTAAATATATATAAATAATAAAAAAATATTAAAAAACAAATTTTATAAAAATTAATATAAGTAATATTAATAAATTAATAATGTTGAGTAGTATTAAGCCACATTGTAAGACCGCTGAGGGGAATTAGTAAACGTTGATTTATTTTGACACAATTATATATATATATATATATATATATAATTGTGTCAAAATAAATCAACGTTTACTAATTCCCCTCAGCGGCCTTACAATGTGGCTTAAGATTACTCAACATTATTAATTTATTAATATTGTATATATATATATATATATATATATATATATATATATATATATATATATATATATATATATATATATATATATATACAGCACTGATTCTCGCCAGAACGATTTTCTGCTTGGTTGTGTGACTAATTTTGTACATCTATTTTTATTTACCAAGAACATACCGAGCGTTGTGAAATTCAGTTACGTGAATAAACCATGTTTTAAATTGAAAAGAAAATGTCAACACTTATCTGTGCGGCGGCTATAACGATACAATAAGGATGCGAGTTCTTTATTTTATTCCATTTCTTCACAGTGTTTATTCGTTTGACACGTGGTACGCGTTACGAATGGGCAACAGCGAATCAGAACTGTCGCGAGGAGCCGAAACAAAGACATGTGTAGACAGAATTGATTATATCTCTTCTTTAATGGGGAAAAAACTTACTCTTTGTCACCAAGAGAGAAAGAGAGAGAGAAATCCTTTTGTCAACGCGTCAGCAATAATTGACTTTACATCGGAGAGAAAGAAACGCGGCCACGCCGTAGTTGGTGAGCTTAATGGAAATAAAGGCTGGCAAAACCAAGTGAGTGGAGATCGACTGGGGTCTCGAGATGGGTTCAACAGTTTTTCTTCCAGTGGAAAAGCTGCTCTCTATGTATGCGCTGGATGTGCATGTGAATAGTATGCTTGCACTTCCACGGCCGCATCCTCCGCGTCGAGTTGACGAGACCATTAATCTCACTCAGGATTTCCCATCAATAACCGGTTTAAAGTGGAGCAAAGCTAACCCTGTTTTCTTCGGTCGATCATTTACAAAGCTAGACCCCACAGAATTATTTTTCCTTGCCGACATCTTGCAGGTCTCTATCTACAGTTAGAAATGACCTCATCACCGACAATAGACTAGGCGGAACAAAGTCATATCAAGGCTGGTAACGAACTTCTTAGGCCAAATATAGACCGACGGGTAGGGTAAGTGTGATCAAGGGATCAAGCCGTTTTTCATCGGCGCCTTAGCTTATTATGAAATTTTCGTAATTTACTAAGACTGTTATCTGGTAGTTATTGCTGATGATTTCGACATAAATGCCGTATGACTGGACCACATACGATATAATAGACCTCTCCTTCCAGATTACAGGTTTTTAGAAAAAGACTAAACGTATTTCGTTTAGCAGATACAAGGCACAGTAAAAGTACAAAAGAAGAAGCATTTCCTTATTCATGCATGTGTTAGGGTTTAGTTGAGTTCAGTATAGGCATGCATTTTTTAAAAAATACGAGCAATATATATTGTCTAAATATTATAGGCAGACAACTGGTCCCAGATAAGCATGTGTAACAGCGTCACTCATTTGCTGAGATAGACACGACATATTAATTACTTGATGACAGATAACTTGAATATAGCGTATCTGTCGTCGCATGCGACATATTTATCGGCTCTCTATGTACTCTTCAATCGTACAGTTAATGTACATAATGTAGTTTACTCAAACGAAATAACATTTACTTCAATCTAAAAATGAGCAACGATAGATGTTCAGTTTCCTCCAGAACTTTGCCTTATAAGGAAATTTTGCAAACTCTTACGGCCCACTGCATTTCTTATTGTACTAACACACGATTCACGAAGTCCTCGATGCGCTCGATATCTGGTTGTGGCGATCGCTGCTGTTCAATGCTGCTTCACCATGCGTATACGAGATACAAACATAGGCTAGTGTGATATTCGTAGTGCTAATATTGTATGTATTTTCTGTAAAAGTGCATATTAAATATACTCTCGATTTTGTGCAAACGTGCATAATAAACAACAAAAACACGGAATACACGAAGTAACGCGTGTAACAATTAGTAAAACGTATAACACAACAGCGCGCCATTGTTTCCAATACGCATACTATGACCTAGGACAGCCTGGCCTACCTCCAAGACATGCACGCTACTTGTGAACATTTGGTACAGTGCTGTTCTAGACATGCGAACGTTCGCCACTACAGAGACAGGCCTATGACTGCAATTAAGGTCTCGTTTTCCGACAACTATAGTATCGATATGGAGAGCAGAAAGTAACACAGAGGGTCAAAAGGTCGCCGTCGTCGTCGGTTTGAACTGCTCAAAGCTGTAAGCAGGGAATTGATGCTGGCCGAAGGCCGGCACTCGCCTGCAATCAACAGCAGTAGGAGACACAACAACAACAACAACAACAGCAGTCTATCATCATTATCCACACACCGCGCGTTTCTCTCATTCATTTTCTCGCGTTCGCCTTTGTTTCTCGATGCTGTTTCAATTTTCCCTAGACTCGGCGTCGTTGATTCTATTCCTGGCTATTCGCGGGAGCGACGGCTATGAGTGCTAGCTGTTGGGGCCAGACCATCGTTTCTTTCAGCTCCGAGGGGCAATCGAAGCTTCTCCGCCGCCACCCCGAGACCGCCTACAGCACAAGCTTCACAAACATCAACAACAACAAACGAGAACAAGAACAACAACAAAAACAACGACAACAACAATAACAACAACAAACGACAACAACAACAAGAAAACGCTAGCAGCAACAACAACAACAAGAAAACGCTAGCAGCAACAACAACAACAACAACTAGGCGGCTTGGCTGCTTTCCAATGTGACTGCTGCCGTTCACCTTTGGCGGCGGCTGCTGCTGCGGCTGCAAGCAAAATACGCATTTGGAACATGCAAACGCGGATGCCGTACGAGAGAGTTCAGGAGCAAACAGCCCACACCGTGACACATATGCTTTGAGGAGCGCTTGCTGGCCAAAGGTCGGCGACGAGTGGCCTTGCTAAAAATAAAACTCATCCTGAGGCGTATTTCAGCATCGAACTGACTGAATCGTCGTTGTCGTCGTCGTCGTCACTGGTGCGACGCCTCTTACCGCTGCTTTCGGCAGAAGATGCAATCCGAAGACCACTTGGGCAGCACTTGGAACCTCTCCGGCGTGTAGTCGTCCGCATCGTCACACTGTCTGCTACTTTCCGCTGCTGCTGCTGCCTATCCCCACCCTGTCACTTATTCCCCCTTCCTTTGCACTAGTCCATTCCACCCCTCCTTTTCTATCCGCCTCTTTCGCACTATTCCTTTCCACTCTCCCTCCTTCTTCTATCCGCCTCTTTCTCCATATTTATTTATACCCTCTTTCTTTGCATGTCTCTCTATCTCCGTGAGCTCCTTCTCTTAGTTCGCTCGTTATATTGCTTGGCCCGCCGCCCATCTCTACGTCGGTAGTTGTCTTTATATAACCTCTGCTTTTCTGCTGCCACTAGTACCTTACGACTACTACTAACTACTACTACTACTACTACGATATCTGCTACCACTGCTGCTGCCACCAAGACGATCATGGAGACCAGACACATACGCGCGTGTGAATACGTTTACAACGCTGAAAATGCTAAAAGACCGCCTATTTGAGTCACCTTGTGACGCGAAACATGCCTGATGCGTGTTGACCTTAGAGTGAATGGCGTGCCGGCCGACGACCCTGCCAAAACCTGACCTCTAGAGTTATATTGGCGGCTTGGCCTGATCGTTGCCCCATCCCCAGGAATTGCTGTAGCCCGCTCCTTTGAGGCGCTCGTTCGGAAGTTAGCTGTCAGCAGTGGGCATTTGCGCGAGACGCGCACGACAGAGCCAGCAGAGCATACAGCTCGTTGAAAAGACAGTTGAGTCGACACACCCGTATAGACGCATGCCGGTACCTTTCGGACCTAAGTTTGGGCGCTGTCCGAATGTCAAAGCTTGAAGCGATGGAAAGGTTGCTACCTTGCGTTAAACACAACATGCATAAAATGTACTTTATCTATATATTGGCTGGATCATTAGCAACATTTTGTAAAAATGCAATTTTTGCTCACTACTCGATTTGCCTCAAGGGGTCTCATGTGAGTCTTAAAGTTGAGTCGTGTCCCCTGGGTAAGTTTGTAGAAACATATCTCTCTCGTAGTTTCGCTTTTACCTGCGTCCTTTCTTGTTACCAAAATCAGTTTTAAATTTAACTGTCTTTACTTTAAATTGCTGCACTACCCTATCATTTTCGTACAATCTATAAATTATTGATATTGCATTATCTCTCTCTTGAAGACATTCTTTACTTGAAAAAATACTATGACTATTCCTTTAGACGCAACGAGCGCATGCTCTTTGATCTAGCTTCTGCGCAACCTTCTCAGTATACTTTTGAGTATGTAATGTATGTATGCCACTGAAAGTGCAAAATTTGCATCGCAATAAACAAGAAGATATCTAAGGCATTCGTTAAATAAATACTTTAAAACTACACTGCGATCATTCGCCTTCGGAGGTGAATGAAAACAGCTTTATCGGCTTAAGCCCTTTTAAGCTAAACATCCACTCACCCAGAGCAAAAGTATGGATTCGACCCTCTAATAAGATACACGATACTGTCACCGGCGTAACACTATATAGAGAGCCGTGTCTTTGTATTCATCTTTGTACGACCTGGCGTTAATTCGGCGTTTTCCGCTAGAGTTCTTCAGCCCTCTCCCTGACCCACCTACTTTGCTCGTCTTTCTCGCTCTTTCCCCCTCATTTCGATATGGTCAAGGGCTATTTCACCAACTAACGCGTTTATGTTATGTCTATGTTACGCTTGCATAGATGCGACTACTCCATTCCGACAATTCCTAATTTACCGGCTGTGAGGGTGTATGCTAGCGCCTGGTGCATGGCAGACCAATTCTATTAGAATATCTACTACGCTATATATATATATATATATATATATATATATATATATAAATATATATCGATTTGCGTATATGTCCCAGGAAGATGATACCTCAATATGCGGCGGCTAGCTGGAACTCGAAAGCGAATCGTGTCGATCGAAGTCTGTCGGCCGTCCATCGTCGCGGCCGCCCTGAATAAAGCAGCAAGGGAAGTGAAACAGACGAGCTCTGCTGGCAGCGAATTGCGGCGCTGCACAATCGATATTAGAACTAATTTCCTCGTTAAGGCTGTCACGCTAAGGCCGCTTGGGCCGCTAAAACGACTCTCATCTGGACGTCCCCGTCCGGAGATTCCCGACGGTGGCAGCGGCGGTAGCGGCCAAGCAGAAACAGCACAACGCCCGTCGACCGTCTGAGCCCTGCGACCAACTGAGAGCTAGGTAACCACTGAAAACCACCGCTCGAATGAGCCCGCGGTCCGGCTCATTTCTCTCGCGGAAGCCCAACCCCCCCCTAGGGACACCGTCGTTGTGAAGTAGTGACTCCAGCCAGCCAGCCAGCCAGGACGAGACCACGAGACTAGACGACTAGGAAAAGGCTTGCTCAAACTCCGCCATTCGAGTTTCGCTGATTTAACCGATTAACAGCGCTGTAGTATTCGCGCTGATTTAACCGATAAACAGAAACTTGTAGTCTGGAAAATGTTTGTCCACGCGTTCATCCTGGTCTTAATCTTCATGCAACTAGATAACACTCTCTCTTCTCCTCTTTCTTTCTCTCTCACTCGCTTTTCTATTCTCTCTTTCTGTACACGTAGGCACATCATAGCAAACCCGAAACAATACGATACAATGCTTGCAAATAGAGCGCTTATAAGCAGAGCACATGACTTACACGGAATTGTAAGACATTCGCTTAAAATAAAGCTAATTTTAAGCATTCAGGTAACAAAATGTACTGCAAATAATGCTAATATTTAGGAATTTAATATATACATGTGAATGTTTAAATCCACGGCACCGATGGCTCACTCCTCATCTATCACTCGTGTCCAAGTGGTAGTCTTGCCCGACCCCTGACGCGACGACGCGGGTAATGCTAATAATGCTAATAATACTGCCTCAGATGGCCAACAAACTTGTCCTAAACAGTCGGGACTTATTTAGCTTCTTATGTCGTCTTCACTTTCATCACACGTTTTATTTTGGTTTTGAGAAGTAGAACGCAAAAATGTACGTGTCATTTAATAACAGTTTTCATTGAATACATGAATATAAAATTCTGGATTATTAACTACCAAATAGTGAAAAGATAGCTGTGTAGGTTGTCACTAATTGCAAGACGCAGGCCTTTCGTCTCCTGCCCCACAGTACTGGCGTGGCGTGACACTCGAAAAAGACCATCACAGAAACCAAGGGCAGCAAAGCTAACAACAAGTTTACATAACGGATTGCTAAGAGAAGCACGGCAAAAAAAGACGCAACCGGTCATTGCAAACGTTAGAAACTTGCAACATTATTATAACACGTTACACTAGCCTGGATGCAACAACCACTTTGATGAGTGAACTAATCTTTACATTTCTGTTGCCAATCACATTCATGGTATAGGCGCGGATCAGATCGGACGTCTGAGGTGTTATGTGTCAGGCCGGTATACACCGCTTTTAATGTACGGAGCAGATAATTCTAGACCGGATGTTATAACAACTATTTTATTGCTATGCAGTCCTCTCCTTAAACTGTTTCCATTACAACTTATTACTAAATTTATTGTTGAGTAAATTTATTGCCAGACATTTTACGTTACGCGACGTTCTGTCAAAGGTAGATGCAAAAGAAAAAGCGTATTCTGCAAACCGCTGGCAGTATCGGAACGAGTCATATATGCTTTTAGCATTACTGTAACACTGAACTAACAGACAGCCAATTGCTGCCTGCGTCCTTTGTCAAATGAGCAAGAGCGATGTTGTGCCCCATTCGTTCGATTGCTTTGATCGACATACTGTGAGAAGGTAAGGGCGCAGCTAGGGCAAAAGCTAGGTAGAAAGGTAGTAGTACCTTTAGTCAGGATTGGGTACAAAGGGATAAAAAGAACTCGATGAAAAGCGCCTCGTACGACAGACAAAAAGCTAGACAATGGTGGCACAGAGTAAGGCCTCCCGCGCAAGAACGTCTTTTTGCGACTCCAACCCAGTAAGGCTAGCTGAAAAGCATGTATTTCTGTGCGTGGGGCGGCACGCCAACGCCGCGGATTCCACACTGTCCAGCGCTGTGACCGAACTGGACAAGCGTAAATAAATGCATTTGACATAAACCTGCGAACAAGAGGATAGCTCTTAATGCTGAACTGCGAATTGGCATAGCATAGCAATTGCATAGAGTCAATACCCGCTGCTTGTGCTTGCGTAAGGTCATTGTTGACTATCTCACTGATTCATGAGAGGCGTTAACGTTTACGCGTCTAAACGAAAATAGCCTACGCTTGTCCAGCGGGCATGGCGGGGCTAGACTTTACGTTACAGCGTTGACGGCTAGACAACTCTCACGAGATGGGCGCTAATCGGCCATTCAAATGCCGAATTTAACAACAGCTATCAACGAAAGGCCATGGAAAAAAATACATTGTTTCTCATTTTGCATCCTAAATATTCTACTTACCACTGCGCTGAATGTTATTTGATACATTTATAGCAACATGTTTCTTTAAATACACTCATATAACCTTTTAAATGCGTATTTAAGGAACAAGTCAGTTTTCTCACTGATGGGTCCCAGGGTCATCATTGCTACGAATCCGATCACGTATATGCGACCTATTACCAAAATGGCTAGACTGAGCACTTAATTCCATCATGACGCTGATGATAACCTTAAAGCAGGAAGAAAATAACCGTCATCGCCTTGGCAGGGCACGTCGAGACGAGAAGCCGAGCGAGGCAGGAAGAGGGAGGCTGCAATTAAGCCCTCAGTGCGGTCTAAAATGAAGTCTGCCACGGCCCGGTCAGTTGGACCATGCGTTATTCAAGTTCTATACGTTCATTGGACTCTGTAACCGAAATACTGGATCTGATGTACTTAAACTAAATAGGGTCGAGCGTCACCTTGCTGAACGCCTGCCCACGATCCTAGGAATGATGTTGTGCCCCGCGTTAGAGGTGAGGCATTTCTATAGCTCTGCTAGACCACTTTATCTCGTTTTACGTCTGGATAAATGGTATAAATAAATTCCGTGTAGATCTTCTGCTACCGCCTGAGGGTTTAATTCGGACACTTTCCGACGGGCCTTCATTTGCTGGAAACTCAACATTTTTGGGTTTTGCTACCAGTCTTCTGAGGAAGAAAATATCGGTCAAAACTGTTAAAACTGATCTATAAGATATCTCAATTTCCTCAGCTATCTCCCTGATAGTAATTCGACGATTTTTGAGTACGATACCATAAACCTTTTCAATGTTATTTTCTGTAAATGGCGTCGAAAGCCTTCCCGAATAGAGATAATTAAAATCGATGGTACCGCGTATGCACAGTATTTTGAGACGTCCTTGATCACTATCAGTAGTTTTTAGCATTTCCACCACTTTAGAACATATGATTCGGTTTTTAACACATGACTTGATGAAAATCCGTTGCTGCTCCATTTTCGGCTTCAGAAAATTGTCGTTTTCATTACTTACCTGAACCAAACTCAAACAATAAACTCCGCCACCGATTGGCACAAAAAAAGCGTGAAGCTAACAAACGGCGCTATCTATCCAAACCAATCCGGTTATACAACCAAGCCCTACGACATAAATAGGACAGTATTAGAGACTGCATTAGTATCAGCACAGATTAATGTGCCATATAAGTATTTGTTTGTACGAGCTCAAAACGAGGACGCCAATACCTAGAGAAAATCGTATTTTTTGCTAGGACTTCGTTTTCTAACACGCCTTTTCTTTCACTTCACCTTGATTGCGCATATAGCATAACAGTCAATCTTAGACAAAAATATTAGACTAGAGCCTAAAAAATACTTATGACTAATGCTAACTTAAAGGCATTGCTCAAAATTTAAGATGTTGAGGTATCAAGGCAGATCATGTCATGCATGCAGATTCAATTTCTATAGAAATGTTACCAAATAATTTTTACAAATAAATTAACATAAGTAACGCCTCGCATTATTTTATTATTTTGTTAAAAATCGGTTGTTATTTTTTCAATTCATATGATCATAATGATTTAGTGTTGATTAAACTACTATTAGGGACACTTATAACTAACCATTTTATGAGCACTAATATTCTTCACATATTCTCATTTATATTACGTTACTGCGCAATTAAAGGGCCACCAACGCTGTTATAGGTCCTAGACAATAGGGCACAAGTTGTTCGCAAAAAGGCTTTGACGGCATTATCCTACACCGTGCTGCATAAAAAATGTGCTACAAAATTAAATAAATATACTTAATGAATTTGAATAATGGTAGTCTTGTCGGGTATTTTAAGTCAATTCATAAATATATCACAGAGTCATTTATTAAACGAACTTTGCCGTAGCGCACCAGAAATGCAAGAACAAATTGTTGATCGGTTGACGTATTTGCGTTTGGTACTACCATTGAGCTCAGCTTACTCGGAGTGCAACTTGCATAGTTTTTCATTCGTTTACGCTATTTTGTTTCTGACATTTTACTGGCTATCGTGCAGGCACAGCTGTCGTAGACGAGCAAACGAGCATGATCCAGCTAGATGAACTCGTCTGAGGATGACGACGACGAAAAGTCGCCAGAATCAATCCTGTTATCCTCAATTGACTCTATCTCGGAGTTTGGGTGAACCTTCCACGATTTTTGAGGTTTGCGCTGAGCAATGTTGAGAACGGTCGGAAACTTCAACGTAGGTGTAACGTGCTCGGGCTCTTTCCAGTGAACTGGCCGGCACACGCCCTTGACGCAGCGGCCTGTAACGATCTGGCGGACGCCGCTCAACTCCAGCCGATCAGCGCCGTTTAAGGACAACTCGCAGAAGCTGCCGTCGGCCTTGTTCTTGTGCAGCGTTCGAAGCGGGCCATCGAACTGAAGCGAGCCAATGTGACCGTTCAGCGAACAAACCTCCTTGCACTTCAGTTCGGGCGGCGTATGCCCGTGAGACCTGTAGTTCGACTCGTAGTCTTCGCAGGCCGTCTCGTTGCGTTCGTTCAAAGCCGGTATGGCCAGCCTGATGACGCCGAATCGATTCGGGCCGCTGTGAAGGCGGAACTGGCTGCGCCTGAGGTGATGGTGTCGGCTGGCAATCAGTGATCCGACAAAGTGTCTGATGTTGGGCGCCGTATCGTCGTCGTCGTCGCCGCCGTCCTGACCTTTGCTGGGCTCGCAGCGGCAGTGGGCGTTGCAGCGACCGTTCGTGAAGGTCACGTTCACTTCCGGATGCATGATCAGCGGCACACGGCAGTACGAACCGGGCGCCTTGCACGACGCAACCTGCCGAGGCTGCGCGTCCTGGATATGGATGCTGCCGAAGTAGCCGTTCACGCTGCAGTGCTGCTTGCAGCCCGCCTCCATGTAGTCGAGCGTCTCGTACAGCTCGCACTTGTCCGGGTTGCGGCGGGATGGCGGCGGCACCTGGATGCTGATCTTCGAAGCGCCTCCGGACATGCCGTACCTGTGGAACGTCGGCGACGGGCCCCACACATGGGCGAACGCCGTGGCCGACGCCACTGCCAGCGTCAAAACGCCGGCGACTACGAAGAGCTGCGGCTGCTGCTGCTGACGACGACCACTGCACGTCATGACGATCCTATGGTTTCATAGATGGACACGTTCGCCTACCATCGGCTTTATAGGCCGCCTGCCGTCGGCCTGCCTGCCTGGCTACTGCGTGACGGACATCTGAACAAACTGCGACGACAACGGGCTGTGTCTGTTTTGAATTGAGTTGAAGCTGGGCTGAACGCGATACCCTTCGGGCATCGCATGCCTAGGCGTTCGTGTCGCCGATACTGCCACTGCGGCTGAGCGTTTGGACTTGATGATGGTGATGACGATGACGTTGATGCTGATGAGGGTGATGGTGTCGCCTTCGGCGTAGTGTTAACGCAGATTACATGTCACAGTACACACGTTTGCTTTGCGTTGCGTTGCGCTTGTCACTCTACGCGAGTCATTATGCTAGTCACAATAGTAGACGAGGAACGCTACCTGGTCCCTCTTGATTCCTCCGACGACCATGGAGGTTGAGGACGCGTATGATTAGCGGGTTCGTGGTGCCTGTCGACAACCTGGCTGAGAGGAACGGCAATATCGTGTTTCAAGTGTTGCCAACAAAGGCAAACACCGTAGCCAAGAGCCGGGCCTACTTTACGACGGTGACGCGACGGATTCCCGTTTTCTCCACACGCTGACAGGCAGCTGTCAACAACGGCTCGAGGTCGCCGCGCGCTGCTCGAGAGGTTGAACAGTGAACGGTATGCCTCTAATGAACGCGAGATAGTGTGTGTATCGCATTTCCAAGCAGAGTCACGGAACAAAACTGAGAGAGAGAGAGACCAAAAAAGAGTAAGAGAGTAGAAGAAAACCACAGAACGAACGAAAATTTATGAAAAAAAGAACACAATAAAAGCATCGAGTACAACATCGGAGGAACCGATCGTGCTGGTGGGGAATGCGCTTTATTTAGAAAGGGCCGTCTCGTCTCTTTCCCTCAAGTCGCCGATGTTCTGCACACACGACTTCGAGCAAGAGCAAACAAAGGTACTGCCTTGGAACATTAAGTGGTACAATGCCTTCACGCCTCAGCCTTTTACAGCCGTGTACGGTATTTTATATTAGCTCCCAACCAATTTCAGGACACATCATAGGGCATCATCCAAGCAGCTTTTATTCATGTAGTATAGTATAGATAAAATGTAATTTCTAATCTACTTCTCAATGTCTCATGCAAGCGACCAGCTATGACATGTCTCGTCAAGTAGTAGTAGTAGTCAAAAATGTCCCTTCGGTTGTGAACAGCGGTCTGCTGCTTACGAGCGGTGCAATACAATCTCATTCTTCGCCTTATCACAAGGACACCGTAACAGGGTCGTATGGTGCTGTCTAGTACCGTAAGGGATTCGCTAACGATAGAGAGTAAGATAGATCACCTAGCTAAACAGTGCCACCGTATTGCCGATTGTTCGTGCACAGTGTTACGTATGGCGACTATAACACGATAAATAGACAACATGTCCTTCTGGAATAGCGAGATGCATAGCCGTGTTGCAAGTTCTTCCTCTTTTGTGCTTGTTCTGTCCTTATATGTGCACTGTCGATACGATCAAGTCGACGCAGTATGGCGTCTGTAAAACACTTTGTTTGACACTGAAACCCCGAGTACAAATGACGTGCGGTCTTAAACATTCACCGTCAAGAATTGTCGAAGCCTCTGAGCTCTTAGCTGAAAGGAAGCCGTCTCTACCCTCTGCAGAGCTTTTCAATGTTAAGGACTATCTCATAGTATTTAAGAGCTTGCAAAGTTTCCTAGATACACACTTAGCAAGTTTGCTGTTATATTGATACTAATGCAAATTACTATTGTATTATTGCCATTGGTTATGAGTGTATGCGGCCATGGCCGCTGTGCAGATTTGTGGAGCTTAATAGAGGACCCGCGCAGCGTCGCCTGCCAAACCTGCTAAACACGTATTCTAGTCAACGTGCAATACTAGTGCTATATTGTCTTAGATGGCGATTTTATTTGTATAGCGAGTAACACAACAAATAAATTCAGAACGACGCCGCATTCACTTCTCCGTATAGACTCCATTTGTGTTAGGTGACGGCGTCTGACTGATACATGACGCATGACAGTCGAAAATCTCTAGTCAGAACTGTCTCTCCGTTGGCTTGCGCCTTTGCCCATTTGGAAAACGGGCTGTTTGGACAGGCCCGGCAGCCTGTGCCAATAATTGTGGCAGCCTGTGCCAATGATAGACGGTCGGCTATTGTCGATGTTGTCTGCCAGAACGCCGAAACGCACGGCGAGTACAACAACAAAAAGGCAGAGTCGGCTATTGGCAACCCGCAATCGAACTAGGCAAGCCAGATCGAACTAGCCGGCAAGACAACGTTTTGGCCCGGCTGAGCTCGTTTACGGGTAATAAATAAATATATGCACCCACCGTTGATCAGAATACAAATAACCAGGCAACGAACAGTCGTCGTCAAGCGACAAATTGCCAGACCGGCACACCATGCGAATTGCCCTATCTACTCTCCTATTCCCTCCCGACGCGCTTATTGGCCGCCGCCGACGAGAAGCGGGAGAGGAAAAACCGATATCTTCAACGAGTTCCATGATTTCGAACCGACAACTTCAACGAGTTCCATGATTTCGAACCGACAACTTCAACGAGTTCCATGATTTCGAGTTCATGAACAGTTAGCAGGTCGGGCAGGTCAACGCTATCACGATCTTCTCTACTGCACGCGTCTACCTCCTCGTTCCGACGACATGTACGTTCTCGTTCACGCTCACACACACGCACGAGAAATTTGCAGCTACAGTCATCTACAGACCCACACGTCCATTTAGTGACGCTATGCGAGCGGCGGGTCTCCTCACCCGACCAAGCCAGCCAGTCCCTCCTCCATTCAGGCGGCATTCAGGAGGCGTATCTAAAACGACAACACAAACGTGGGGGTCGAGCCTAGGGCCCCCAATACCAGGGCCCAACCCCGCTGCTTCATGCTGGGGAGCTCTGAGGACCACTATCCCCAGCAGCCATCTGCAACCATACTACGTCGCGATGGTATCCTCCTCATCATCATCATCATCACCACCGCTATCGTCATCACCGTCGTGATCATCGCCATTAGCATCAGTGCCAGATTCTCATCATCATTATCTTCATCACCCCCAACAAGGTACTCGTAGGCATGGCCATAATCACCATCATCAACATCGTCGTTGTCGTCGTCATCGGCCGTAGGGGCGACAACAATTTGGGAGGGCGAATATGTCTAATGTTGTTCTCACAACACTAGCAGTACATGATAGCCACAGCAGTTTGTAATAGTAGCAGTCGTGGTAGGAATTGGTAGAAATCCGTGGGTGGTCGTCATTTTGTGTTGGTAGCAGTGCTGTCGTATGTGAGTCGTGGGGTAGTCGTGATTTTATATTCGTAGCAGCAGTTGTTGTTCTATGCGAATCGTAGTACTTGAAGTAGTAGGTAGTAGTAAGTAGTATTGGAAAGAATGATAGTGCGGGCCGCAGCAGCCGTTGCAGCGACATTAGACGAAGCAATGTGGGGGGCGCCATTGGCGGTAGTTTCAAAACACCGAAGTAAAACGAGAAAGAGGAAAAGAAAGCAAGAGGAAAGGAGAAGCAGAATCAGCAAGGAGGAGGAACGGAAGGGGACCTAAAGGGCCCTCTATTCGAGTCTATGTCGGCACCGCCCCCCCCCCCCCCCTCCCCCGCCATTGGCAGGAGGCATCGGCATTCTCCCTGCCCGATTTACGATTTCATGTTGCGACGACGCCCCTATCTGGGTCGTCGCCATCGTCGGGGCAAGTCGTCATGGCTGATCGGCCAGGTCTGATTATCGTATTGGAGCCTCGAGTGTCGAGTCAGGGTACGCCTCCACGCCCCTTACCCCAGCGAGAGTCGTAACGTGGCCGGCTTGATCGAGCTATAAGAAGCAAACCACGGCCGCCCTGCCCTAGAGTACTGCAGCCCGTCTTAGCCGTCTGCCGATGTAAGCGGTGATGCCAGCGTAAGCTGAATCCAGCAACAGCCGGGCGGCCGGAGTGCGTCAAAGAGGCTGGGCTGAGCTGGAAGGTTACGTTCGTCAGCCCGGTATGGGAAGAAGACTTTTAACCGTTATACAACCGTTGCTTACGAACACAAAATGACGACGACGACGAGCATGTTTGACGCAGGCTCGTGTCATAGGTAGTCATATTGCCATTATCTCTATTCTAGTCGCAAACATTTGCAACCGCTCTTTGTCTCGGCATAGAGCTTCTAAACAATCCTCTTGAGTTCAGCCGTACCCGTGATCCCTATATATATATATAATATATATATATATTATATATATATATATATATATATATATATATATATATATATATATATATATATATATATATATATATATATAGACAATTTCCGCTAAAACAACCCTAATATATATCGAAGATAAAAGTTAGTAGACGTAGCTATGTAGCAAAGTCTTTTGTGACAACATACGACTTGCCAACGACGCACTCTACTCTTGCCTCGTCTTTTCTCGGAAGTCATTGTTAGTAACACGATCAAGCCAAAGACAATGTTGTCATCATCATTGGCGTAACGTGCTTTGTCGAGAGACATAGACTCGATATCGGGGGTGCATATCAAAAGGCCTAGCTTTTCCTGGTTCCACCGCGTTACTCGTTTGCCCTACGACGGGCATCTCACGTAGAGAGAATTTGTGTCGACATACACCCTGGTTAGATCAGCCTTCCCCATTTGCGTAATGAGACAATGCGAAATCCATTACAGTAGCAAAAGCTAAGCTGTGTGTACAGAACGGTAATGCTCTTCAGACGTGTTTGTGTATATATATATATATATATATATATATATATATATATATATATATATATATATATATATATATATATAGGTAGTTCAATAAGTTCTTAGAATAAGCTTTTTAGAATTCGAATTTTTTTTTCGACTGCTAGCACTCAAAATATTATGGTGATTGGCCGTTGCGATTTCGTTTGATAGCTTTTCCCGTGCAACGTATCGGCGTGATTTTTAAAAATTAGGAAAAAAGAGTTTCGAGTGGTTATCAAGCATTTTTATTTCAAAGGTTGGAATGCGACCTAAGTAAAAATTGGGTTGGACGAGACGTACGGTGACTCTGCGCCATGTTTTGCCACTGTTTCCAACTGGATTAACGTGTTAAAAAGAGGTCGCAGGAGCACCGAGAATGAACTACGTCCAGGAGGCCAAAAAACGGCAACTGATGAGGAAAACATAGAGAAAGTGCGAAACATCGTTGGCACAGATAAGCGAATGAACATTAAGGAGATAGCGGAGGCATTAGGAATTAGTTTAGGTAGTGTGCATTTTATCCTATATGAAAGCTTGAAGATGAAAGAGCTCAGAGAAAAATGGCTGCCGCATTTGCTCAACCAAGGCCAAAAAAACGCGCCTGTTTTCGCTTCACAGCGAAATTTGGCCAAGATGTCGAACAATCCGTCGGATTTTTGGCGCAGATTCATGACCGTCGATGAAAGCTGGGTCCATCACTACACTCCCGAGACCCAAGAAGCATCTTGCCAATGGTGTGCACCTGATGAAGGACCTCCGAAGAGGGTGCGGACAACGGCATTGACCGGAAAGGTGATGGCTACAGTTTTTTAAGACCAACGTAGAATAATGCTGGTCGACTACCTTGAGAGCGGTAAAACGATCACAGGAGAATATTATGCAAGACTGTTGGACTGTCTTTAGCAAGAACTCATCGTGAAACGGCCCGCTTTGCAGAAGAAGGTTGTCCTGTTTCACCAGGACAATGCTCCTGCACACAAGTCCCGGCAAGCATCGGCAAAACTGGCCCAACTAAGGTTCGAACTTATTGAACAACCTTCCTATTCTCCAGACCTGGCCCCCTCTGATTATTTCCTCTTCGAACATTTGAAGAATAGTCTCGGTGGAAAGCGTTTTTCCAGCAATGAAGAGGTTAAGACTGCTGTCAATGCCTATTTTCAGTCTAAAAACGCGGAATTCTACTTAAGAGGTATAAAAGCTCTGAAATCTTGGTGGGAAAAGTGTATTGAGCATCTCGGGGAGTATATCGAATAAGATAAATTTAAAAACATGATTTGGAAAATTCTTGGTAGTAAGATATAATATACATATAATTATATAAACATAGATATATACATATATAGATATAATAATATATATATACTATATATAATATATATATATAATATATAATATATATAGATATACAAATATAACACCCGTAAGTTTGCCGTCTACAAGTTGTAAGTGGAGCTGGCTCTTCTTGTGGCTGTGAGGCGTGCTTATATATATATATAATAATCATACTATATTACATAGATAGATAATAGATAAATTATATATATATATATATATATATATATATATAATTCATATATATATATATATATTATATATATCTACAAAATATTACACCCCGTAAGTGCGTCTAAAAGTTTGTTAATTGGAGCTGGCTCTTTTCCTTGTGGCTGTGAGGCGTGCTGTTTGGCCTTCATAGTGTTTGCTTCGTGTGCCATTAAGTTGCATTACCTGCAATCATTGATTCTGGGGAGATTTAACGAGTTATAGCGAAAGAAAGTGGGACTGTTCAGGAGCCAATTTGTACTTGCCTGTGATTTAACGTGAGCAGACGCCTTTCTGTTAGCGAAGTTAAAGTCCATCTAAATGTTTGTGTTTTTTTTTTTAAATATTGATCCAGATATCCAGCAGCACGTGATGGGCATGTGCTCAAGTGAGTACAACTGGACAACAACATGCGTGAGCTAAGGAACAATCCATAATAACAACTAAACAATCATATTTCTTAACTTAAATTTCTTAGAGTCTATTTTATTGCGCCAGTACTAAAACTGAGTAAACGCACTATCTATAGAATAATATGATTATAATTCCGCTCTTAATATATATATATATATATATATAGTTCATTTGCATATCTATGTATATATAGCATTACTACCTTTACTGTTTTCAGCTGCTCTCGGCATATGATTTGAGAGAGACAGTGCAGCGATCTCTTTATAAGGAACAGGGTTTTCTTAAATACAAATTTTAAAATTAAAACGACTGTACAGCCGAGCCCGAAAAGTAAGAAGAAATAATATTGTAAGAGGTTAACATGCACCACCTATATGCAAAAAATACAATCAACAGATGACTAGTGGGCATATAGAAAACAAGAAAGCACTCGTTGATTCATCTGAGCAAACCAAAGGATTTAAGGATATAGTAGTAGGATCCCGCTATTTCCAACATCCTCTTCAGAGCCTTCCGGTGCAGATGGCAAAGTCTAATGAGTACAGCAAATCTGTGTTCCTTCGAGACTCCATTCGATTCTGCAATACGCGCATACCCGCACATCTTGAAATTACGACGTTCTTGGCAAGGTTAGCGTTGTCGTTAACTTTATCGGGTCCTTGGATCGCAATCGCGTCTCTTTCACCACGTACGTTCTCAAAGGGATGAGTGGCTGAGAACGGAAGCACACAGTGAACTTGACAACGATGACGGCAGAAGTGTCATGGTATTCCCGAAATAAACCCTCGTAGGCAGCGTATCGTTCATTGGCAAGAGCTGGTCCCATACACATATGAACTGCGCATTTTTCTTTCTTTTCTAATAATAATAATAAGATGAATCACTGGCCAGGCTGGTCTAGTGACCGTGCTTTTATATATAATATTTGACCTAACTAAGCCTAGGGAGGGTTGGCGTTTCTAAACCTACACTTCCATAGCTAAGACTACCTCGTCACACCAGATGTTGCCATACGCCAGCAGCAGCAGCGTTGACGCCGGTGTGGTGGCGTCGACAGCAACGTTAACGGCGACTTCAAGAGCGTCGATGGCTGCAGTACTACAGTACAGTAGGTTTCTGCATCAGCCTAAAGGAGCGCCTAGTAGCTCGTAAGATATAGATAGAGAAAGAACGAGGAGGCATATATAGAGAGAGAGAAGGAAGAGGTCTGACTTCACACGACACGTATGACATGTATGATAGTTATTACTGAGAGTGCTGACGTCCGTCCTTCTGACTGGCTAGAAAGTGGCGCTGCCGAAACTGACATATGGTAGGAAAGTGCCCGCCCCGGGAACTATTATCGAGACAGCAGGAGGAAGCCGTGACTACTGGATGGACGGTAGACGGTTGGCCGGTTCGCGTCAGGGGGCACAGAGGCAGGTACAGGGCAGAGGCAGTAATAAGAGAAGCGGCAAATATAGAAACACTCGTCCTCATTTGGAGAGCATACGCTTTATTTGTGTCCTCTTCCTCACTCCGTCTATTTCCCTCCGACTTACGCCTTATTTCCCTCCGGCTCACCCCTTTTTCTTGCATCCTTTCCATTCACCCCGTTACTGCGACCCTACTAAGGAGGACCACCACCCCCATTCCCAACGCGCCTCCAAGGCCCGTGTACATTTGCCCTACCCTGACTAGCAATGGTCAGCGGTGGCTGGAACGCGAGGCCCTACTCAGTCGCTCGCTCGCTTACTGCGAACGAACGAATCAGATCAGATGGAAAAGGGAGCATGAGCGGCCGGCCCTCTTTTCGGGCCGAGATGTACCCACCGGTCCCGCCTCTTACCTGAAGCCGCAGCCGCAACCGCAACCGCCGCCTCATTCGCTGCCATAGCGACGATGCCCATCATCGCAATCATCATCGTCATCATCATAATCATCATCATCGGCATCATCATTGGTGGTAGTCGTGATTATGGTAGTGGTGCTTCAAATCATCAAACCGAGGCTGCTGTCCATCGGCGGCTGAGGTCTCTAATCAGTGTGCGGGCGGGCGAACGGACGTTCGCGCGAGCGCGCGACCGGTTCTTGGATCGAAGCACCTGTGCGTCCGTTCCTACGAACGTCATCATCTTGGTCTTTATCATCATTATCATCATCATCCTCATCGTTGCCTTCGCCGCCGCTGCCGCCGTTGTCGTCGTCGGCATCCGTGCGATCGAATGACGACGAAATATGCGTCCGCGCTTGCACGCCCCGAGGGCCTGTCTGTTCACCAGTCACCGTAGCAGTAGTAGTAGAGGCCGGCCACTTCCGTTTGCACTAGCGGCGTGGAACCCCAGCTGCTTGAGCTAGCAGTGCAGTCGTGGGGAGGTGAGGTTCAGATCCTCCTGCACGAGGGAGAGCGGGAGGGAGGCAGGCAGGTAGGGACGTACGGAAAATCGAAGGCAGTCTAAGCAGGGCGTTAGGGGAGTGGAAGCGAAGAGAGAAAATCGTCTCTCTTTTGCTCGCTGATCGTAATTGGAAACGACGGCAGGCGGATGAAACCCAATGCGATTAACGTCATAGCCCGGCGGTAGCCGACGACACACAAGCTGCACCGAGAACGAACAACTAGCGAGCGCTGTAGAAGAGAGGATAAACGAGAGAGAGAGGGCTCTAGCTGCCATACTATGCTGTCCAACGCGTGTCCGTACGGCAATGTTATGATAGACAGACGGATGGACGGGCGGACTAGCGGGAGGACAGATGGACATACGAACTGTGGACGCACCTGTTCTCAAGTACGCCGGAAACACTGCAGCTCGCGGAGGCAGGCCGCCACAAGGCGCTCCATAACGATTGGGGCAATGGGGCAACGATGATTGATCATCATCACAATCATTGTCGGCACCAGCATCATCATCATCATCATAGCCGCGCGTATGCTGCTGCTGCTGCAGCTGCTACTGATATAATCGGATGACTTCAATTAACAGAGCTGGGTCACTGGACGTCGGCACTGTTTGTGTCAACGTCGGTGTGCGAGCGAGGCTGCGTTAGGGTATCACCCTGTGGTTCGGTGTGGGAACGCGTAACGCTTAATTTACGCGGCACTAGCTATGGGCTACTACTGGGCAAGAGCCCCGCCCGAAGAGTAATGGAAGGAACAAATCTTTGATTTGCTTGCGGCGTCGCGTGAAGACGAATAATTGGGGAAGTAACGTTTACGTTAGTGTACTGTAAATTGAGATTACTGAACCTGTTGCTGCTTGTATCTATCTACCTATGTATGTGACAACGGAACTTACCAACGGACTGCAAGAGTGATGATAACAAATTAACATATCGCCCTTTGACAACGAAGTAAATGCAGCGCGCTTTATTTTTATGAAGGTACACCACACTTTTTCACATCATATTTTAGAGGTTTAAAGTTTGAGACTTCAGAGGTTTAGAGTTTAAGTTATTGGGGCTGTTTAAATGGAAATATTACGGTTTAAGCACTCAATTAAAAATATAGTTTTTCAGCTAATCTCGGCATGCAGATTTTCAATGTCGTCTTGCTTACGCTTCAAGCAAGAACGATTCCATATACTTCCAACGCCGGAAACAGGTCTAAGCTCTTTGACCAAACACTTCAGCTTTCTCAGGGCCATTTTGGTCGTTTGGAATATTTAGCGCTTCCAAATGTGCCTGGCTTTCCACAGTTCACACACGTGATTATATATATATATATATATATATATATATATATATATATATATATCTGGGTGAACCAAGACTTGACACATTTTCTTTCTGACAACTATGTTTCGTGGATCTGTTTCCCTTTGTATGGCATTTGCTCTTTGTATGGCTAGCTTCACTTTTTGTTATTGCAACCACATTCGCTTTTGTAGTTGAACCCGTTAGGCTCTTTCATTGAAGTAGTCCTGTATTGAGTCACTTGCACTTAGAGTGTAACATCGTGGCCGCCAAGATGAATAGCCATCTAAAAATTACCGAGTTCAAGAACTTCAATATGAAAAAGAGAGAGAGCGAGCGGGGGACTGTTAAAAATACTCCATATAGTATGTGCATTAGTCAAGTGAAGCGTCGATTTGTCCACAGAACCTCCGTCCCCACAGTGAGAGTTTGCGCAACTTTACGCGTTGACAGAATAGAGCGCACGTCCTCCTACGGACCACACGGACCGTGGCCAGTTGGGAGTGGGCTTTCAGAGAAGAGAACGAGCTTTGTTCAAATGACACGACGTTATTTCCGGTCATGGCGGAACATGTCGTTTGCGTCCAAGTTTCTAAGGGCCCTGCCCTATGGCGAAGTCCACAATACAGATCGGCAAGCACACACACAAACGCATATACACATAGACAGGCAACTTCGTTATGACGTCTGACACGTCTAGCGTGCCGAAGGAACAAAGCACCCGATCGCTATACGACTACATCACAGACACCCCACAATATCTTTCGCGCATTGACAGTGGCGCTATGTACTTGCATTAAGTCGATAATTTGCGCTATGGCCTTAGGTGCGTCTCTAAGGCGCCGCCTGTCGAAGAAGCCTGCTCACAGTTTGAGCCCTTTGGCTTTCCGGTACAACCCCCGTCTAAATATGTTCGACGGCCTGAGTGCGGCGATGAGGGCGGAGTGCTCTCGCTTGAGAATTCCCCGGACCCCACTTCTACCACCCCCTCCCCCCCCCCGCCCCCCGTTCCGCCGTCCGCCGTCATACAAGTATGACTTCAAGGAAGGAGCTACGAGACCTCGTCAGAAAACAATTTGGCACCGCTCTCAGTCAGCTCATCACCAAGCGCATTATCCATTCTTGCAGTAATGTTGCGGAAGCGCGCAATACAGCAGCAGCAGTTTTCATCACACACACGCATACATATGACTAAAGACGCACGACATTACAGAAATTGTTCACCAAAACAGCGATGCGTTCAAGTGCCGCCGACCTATGGGAAAACCAAAGTTGATTCTCACAATACTGGAGACATCACATATCGTAGCGGTAGCGGTCATGCACAAATGACACGCATCCAACTACGTTAGGACGACTAATGACGCTTCACCTGAAATGACTATGCAAGCAGCCTAATGGGCTGTAGGAAGATAAATCGAAGATCAGACGTGGCAGCAACTGAGTAAAATGTACTTCGACGCTAAGCATCCCAAGATACTTCCGCGTTATCTTAGATGTGTGTGTGTGTGTGTATGTTTGTGTAGTTGTACATGGAGATACCGAGGAGTTACTTGTGCCATAGGAATGAGGCTCGATGATGCCATCGTGTGAGTGGGTTCTTCCACTACAATGGACAGAGAGTCCTTCTGCGACGAGCCCATATTGCAAGCAAAATTATGCATATACTGATGAACAAAGATGAGATAGCCGGTGAATCGGTTGCTAGAAGCCGCAAGTTAATATCGGTTAATGTTGTTGAAAAATAATAAATTAAATAGATACATATACAAGAAAAAGCGTTTAATTGAAGCAAGTCAATGTTTGCTTACGGGGTGTCTACACAATGGTCTACACAGAAACAAGTTAATTGTGAAGCGTTTTGTCGTAAGACAATTTCAGACGACGTTACACAAGAAGGCAATAATGGGTCGCTTAAACATTCATTTGTTATTGATGATTTTGTTGCTGTTCTATATGCCCAGACGATAATTCTTGCCACAAAGCTATATAGCGGATGACACCGCAACGCATGTATTTCCGTTTAAAGCGGTAATAAAAGACAAAGCACCAGTTTCAAGACTATTTAATTGAAAATGCAGTAGTGCACCAATATTTAATGTACACGTCTGTTTTAAGTTTAGGAAACCGCATGCGTCATCCAAATTATCTAGATCAACGGTACACAATATTTATACATAGTACAGTTTGGTACTGCTGGCGTAGTACTAAATCGAAACTCCGCTACACATACTTATAATAGTAGTAGTAGTAGTAGTAGTAGTAGTAGTAGTGGGCTTCTTAAAACGTATTTTTATTTCAATCATTTCGTTTTGCCGCAAGCTCACGTTATTTACTGTCGCCGCTTTATCGAAAAAAATACAGAACAGACCAGTCAACTCGTTCACTCCACCTATTTCGGTTTTTCTGGCGCATTTCTCTGCTACATGTGTGACTGACCAGCCCGCCCGGCGGATAATAGATTTAAAGCGTCTCTATTCTATAGCACTTCGGACTCTGCTAGCGGGCGGTCAGATCGTGACTTTTGTATTGGGATCGACAAATATATCGACCAGCCGGCAGCGCTCAGACGCGCATGCACACACACAAACGACAAGCATGCACAAATAGCGACAACGGAAGCATCTGTACCAACAATAGCAACAATTACATCAACAACAACGACGACGACGACGACAGCAATAATAATAATAATAATAATGAGTTCACGCCGCCCGAGCCTACGTTGAAGTAGAAGGACCGACGCGCGTAATGATTAAGCTGGACTTTTGCAATGCGTTCAATTCAATCCGAAGAGATTTGCTTCTGCGGAAAGTAGAACAGCATGTTCCGGATCTACTGCCACTGGTCTGGCAAAGCTACAAAGAACCCTCACTGCTATCCTGGGATACAATGACGCCTATCGGTTCAGAAAATTGAGTTCAACAGGGAGACCCGTTAGGACCCGCGCTCTTCAGCCTTGATATATCAGGCCTGGTCGCCCAATTGCAAAGCCCGTTCAACGTTTGGTACCTAGACGACAGAACACTCGGAGGACCGGCAGATATCGTAGCATCAGACATACGCCAAATTAGAGAATTTCAACAACAAGGAGGCCTAGCTCTTAATGCAGAAAAATGCGAAGTAACTGCTTTCGGTGGATCCCACGAAGACAGAGCACGCGCGATGACCACAGTATTAGAGATTCTACCTTCAGCGAGACAACTATACTAAGCAGATATGGAACTACTAGGGGCCCCATTAAGCAGGCGAAATATCCCTCAAGTGTTAAACGACCAAACAGCCTTTATCGAGGGCGTATCACTTTTGCTCAAGCGAATGCATCCACAAGCGGCAATGTGCGTGTGGAGATACAGCCTGGGAGCACCCCGTTTAAACTACATACTTCGTAGTGCACCGACAGATCTCTGCCCAAATGAACTTGAGGCATAAGATACTTCTACCAGAGAGATCATGAGCGAGGTGCTGAACGTCAAGCTTAACGATGAGATATGGAAGAGGACAAGTTTACCTATCAAGGAGGGTGGACTTGGCTTAAGGAGTGCAGTAGACCTGGCTCCAGTATGTTACGCTGCTTCGCTGAACCAGCTCGGAGCTCTGTCAGAATCGTTGGTAAGCCACGATGTGCAACAGCTAATTCACAAACACAAGGTGGAGGCTGAATGTAAGATCAGGATGAAATTGGACCCCGGCCCGTTGGGAGAACATCTATATCAGCGCAAACTAGACGGATATAGTAGCAGAAAGCTAGCAAGAGACATTCAAGACTCTTTGTGTACGGGCCGTGAACAGGCGGTTTTCCGAGCCGCCAGAGATATTTCTAGTAGAGGCTGGCTTTAAGAAAAAATTATTTTGGGGCTGACTCTCAGCCAAGATTTAACGTCCATGGGACTGCTTTTCGCATTGCTTCATAGACGGACCCCCATAAATACAAATGTGCAACGGTGGGACTCGAACCCGCGCACCTATGTGTCTCCTCCGGTCGCGAGGCGCAGACGCATGCCACTACGCCACCGGGCTCGGCATGGGAGGCTGGCTTAAAGCCCTGCCATCTCCACATTTAGGCACCATGCTGGACCCAACCACTTTCCGCATGGCTGCTATCAGGATAGGAGCTCCAATTTGCGAACCCTTTCCTTACGCAGCATGCGGAAATGAGGTCGATGCCTACGGTCTACACCCACTAAGCTGTTTGAGAAGCTCTGGAAGAATTTCACGGCACATGGAGTTAAATCAAATCATCAAAAGAGCTCTTAGGAAGGCAAGGTTGCCAGCAAAACTAGAACCACGGGGCCTCGGACCAGACAACGACAAGAGACCTGACGGGGTGACCATACCATTATGGTCTCACGGCAAGTGCTTGGCCTGGGATGCTACAGTGTCCTGCACAGTAGCTCTATCGTATCTCAGCCATAGCTCTGTTAGCACAGGATGGGTAGCAGAGCTCGCCGAACAGGAAAAGAGACGCAAATACGCAGACTTTGAAAACAGTCTTCACTTTGTACCGGTGGCTATGGAAACATTAGGACCCATCAGCAGTGGAACAGCAAAATTCATTCGGGATCTGGCCTAGAGAATGACAGCAACAACGGGGGATCAGCGCGAAGGCGAACATCTGAGACAGCTTCTGTCTCTCGCGGTGTGTAGAAGCAATGCCGCTTCTATATTCGGCGCCATGGGATGAGCAGCTAAATACGTGCTTGAATCGACGCGACACGTTCGAACCTCAGAACTGTACTCTGATAACACAATTACGAATTAAATAATAATAATAATAATAATCGAAACGCCGACGCTGCTAATGCCTATAGACTGGCACGCTCGCAATTTGAAGTGGATTTATCTCTGGCTTAAATACTTCAAACCTCGAAGTGGCACGGACAACGAAAGCTGTGAGGTCTGACGCCCATTGTTAGGGTCACGCGAGGGCGCGAGGGCGCGACGTCGCACGTGACGTGGTTATGGCAGTGCGTAGTGCCTGTGGCCATTGGCATTCAACTACGCATATTTGGAGATCATTCTTCTGAAACGAATTCTACCAGCTGGTGAACGGGCCAGCAAAAGCCTTAAGTGCCTCCTACGGTGGTGGTCCACAATGACGGTAGAAAAGCAATTGCATAACGTAACTGACCAAATTCGGAATTCCGGCACCCCCTCGTCGCTTGTTGCGTAGTGTCTCTCGCTTACTGCATGTCGTTTGAGACGAAATGCAATTTGCCGTTTAGACTTTTCTAGTTGATCAAATGATTTTGTTCTTTCCTCCTGTTTTCATAGATAGATCTTATTTGCTAAGGAGGTAAGGATCCATTCGTGACTACTAGCTTAATCGTAGTACAGCACAGATTAACGCAAACAAGGGGAGACACGTTAAACAGCAGAGCAATACCTGACTATTCGTGGCGGTAACTATGCACAGAAGAAGTAACGCGATTGTTCTCATTTTATACCATCTAATACCCCTGCAATCATCCAGCCGAATCGAATAAAGCCGCCACCGCAACAGCACAAGTAGCTGAGAGCAACGAACACAATGAGAAGCCGTGTCGATGTAGCGGTTCGCCAATAAATAGTGCCTGTTCCAAGCCATATACTGGCAATGCTGGCGACTGCAATGACAACGTCCAAATCACTGTGTGGTCACTCTACTTCAATTACGACTTATTGAGGTCGTAATTGCCACGACTCGAATGTAGAACTTCAACATGGAACTACCAACTAGGCCTTGTTGGCTAAAGTAGACTTTAGATCCACACTGCTTCCCCTTAGCGCCGCCCGCCACATTTATAGTTTAACAGCGTTTTCGCTCTGGTTGGCCACGTATGATTCTCGCTCTACCAGGCCGCCACACAAGGTTTATGCCGCTATATACGCTAGACCTGAATAAATACCACTCGTTGCATGTCGGCTCGCCTTACGTGAAGGTCCCCCTGCCGCACGAAGAATGACGTCGGCTTAATATGCTCACACAGCCGAATGCACTAAACGGCCCGTACAAGCATGCTGCCGGAGGCGGCATGGACAAAAGTCAAAAAGGGACTGATGAGCCGAGAGCAGCTCTCTCGGCGTCGACCGTGCAATGGAACGTTGACGAAACAAAAATTGCTTTGCGCACAAAATAGGCCAGTGGTTGCCATCGAAGTGGCCAGCGAAGCCAGAGTCGAAGAGGAATCCGGCAACGAAAACAAAAACTGGCCGCCGCAGAATATTTCATGCGTGAGTCGGGTGTTTTTCTTGCATCATTTCTCTCGCAACTCCTCTCAGGGTGCCAGAATGCCTGCGGGCAAATTGAGATGCTGAGGAGCGACGACATATGTCGCTCGGTGGTTTCATACTCTTCTAGTTGACAATTCGGTCGATTCCTCTGGGTCAACACAGCTGTCGCCAACAGAGGAAATGGCGTAACACGGTATGTTGTTTCGCAATACGATATATATATATATATATATATATATTAAGTACAGCAGAAAGTAACAGAATTTTTTGCTGTGCTCTTGAAATGCCATCACGACTCTGAAAAGTCTACTATTTTTTTAATACACGTATGTCTATATGAAAGCAAAAACTGCAGAAGTTTCGAGAAGTTCGTAAGGTGATAGCGTTTGTTGTTTTTGGACGCTGAATTGTGTCAAAATAGACAGCGAACAAATACAAAACGGGAGGCAGTTTTGTATGAGTTCAGAAAAAAAGTTTTTGTTGAATTACACTTTTATTTATTTATTTTTGAGTAAGAGGGAAAAAATGCTTTTACGCAAACCCAAAGCGGGCAGTGTGGGACTCGATGCCAATGTTGTTGGCATAATACCCACTTAAAACCTCTCATCTAAGTAGCCTCAGGAAGAGGCGAGGAGCTAAAACCATTCTTTAATACCACTACTTTTTGGTTTTACTGCTGCACAAACTACTACTGCAAATTAAAGTTTTCTGGATAAAACTTATTCCGGAAGGCCTATTAGTCTTGGGGAAGACGGCTTGCGCAAAACTGTGAATTAGCATTCCCGAGTGATGACTCGCGATTTAATCATGGACTTCGGGGTGTGCCTACTACTATCATAACTCGAATTTGCACCCATGGTGTTCGTGTCAAAGTGAAATCAATGAATACCTCGTGATTTAAGCGAGCGCAACGAAATGAACGCCTAAAAAAATGCTTTCCAAAGCGGCAAGATTAGAAGGAGCGTTATCTTTTACCAAGACAACGCAAAGCCGCATGTGTGTTCGATTGGAAAATTTAGCGGCATCCACCGTACTCACACCGTTGGACTATCACCTATTCAGATGTCTGTAGTCTGTAGAACTGTCTACGGGGAAAGAGATTCGCTTCACCAGAAGTAGTAAAAACACACTTAAAAACATTCCTCGGAAACTCGATTCTTTTTAATGGGAATTAGTAGTCTGGTCCAGGGATAATGGAGGGCTAGAGATAGTATTGGATTGATCTTAGAATGAATAATATTGATTAATTCGCTTTTATATACATTTAAAAGTTCAACAATCACTTATTGTCTGTCCTACTGATATATATATATATATATATATATAATAACACGTGCATATTAACCAAATCACCGCCATGCCATTAAACTGGCTCAGGGATTTCAGTTTGGCTGGGAGTATTGAATTTATCTGAAATGGTCTGCTTGGTGAAGTGATATCCATAAAGGAAACGTATTTATATAACTTTATTGATTTGTGGCTAAATAACCTGTCCAGCTAAGAGTCAAACAAAGGCTCTCAGATCTTCTCTTTAAATTGTTAATGTTTAACTTTCGGCGAGCATATTTTTATAGACTAATTCGTTTGATTTAAAAATGTTTATCTAACAAAGGTTTTATGTCTAGACACAGTGGTAAAACTGCCTCAATAAAACTACGGAGATTTATTGTTTTTTGTTTATTAATTTTCCTATATCCATAAAGGATATTATGAATATTGTTGTTGTGAGTCTTATCAACATTGCTAAATTAGATCCGAGTTGTATAACTGTAACACCATCTCATTACCACACGCAGGCAAAACCTATACAAGCTTTTGGCTTTCTTGGCCGTACGAAATGATATCCCACATCTGGGCATCCTTTAAATTAAAAAATGATTGTGTATGAGACAAATTTCAGGGCATCAAGACGCGCAATGACATAGACCGACACACAATTATATTTCAGTCCAATTTAGGAGAAGTTTAAGTATAACACACTTTTCATACGCAAGTTTCGATTCGGGTGTAAGTGTATGCTCAATTAAATTTTTGATTATGAAAAAAGAGTATTTTTTTATGGGACCGTCTTCTCCGGACGGCAAATTTATTTAAGTTCAATAACTCTTTATTTAGCTTGAAATTTCAATTATTACATAAATTCAAACAATTATAGCAATTTAGGTGATTTTGCAGAAAAGGCTATCGCCCGTGTGTGCCCGCTCTTGTGAGTGTGTTAACATCCTTTATATTACATAACGGTGTTTAGTAGAATTTTTTATTTGTGTTTTAAATGTGTTGAAAGACTCATCCAAATACAAATGCTTTTAATATGTCCGGCAAAATTAAACAACTTGTTATATATATACTTGTTAAATACCTATTTGGCGATAGACATTGATAAGTTATGTGTGGGTGCCACCAACACGGACAATATTCTGCAGGTAATAAGCAAATTTCCTGATAGTAAACAAAATATCACTACCATTCTCGACTATGTAAAAAGATAAGTGCCTTGAAAGCTGTACCGTGGACAAACATACAAAATTAGGTTTCTAATATGAGCAAAAATTGAATTTTCAGTTAGGGGTCGGTTTGGGTTAGAACTGCTACTCGGACGCCGTACGTTATAAAGATGTTTGTAAAGTCAGCGCAGCAACAACGCTTTGTAAATGTGTACAAAACTACAAACATCCAACAAGAATCACATAGGAAAAATCCCGGAGCGCGCGTGCACAAATATGCGCCATATGCATGCTAGTCATTATTGTTCATCTAATTATATATATATATATATATATATATATATATATATATATATATATATATATATATATATTCAGTCTTTTAACCACACAGTGCCGTTCCGCAGAATAAGCCATGTTTTGAAGCTTATGCACAAAGTGCTGTTATGCAGAATAAGTCTTGTTTTGGATCGTCCGAGACAAATTGTCTGCAGCATACCCAGCAAAGCTCCAAGCCGTCAATTATAGCCACACTAACCGAAGCTACACGTTCCAGTGAAGACATACGTGCGAATACATGACATATGTCAAGATGGCGTGTGCGTGTATCGTTGACATTTCGTCTTTTACTTGTGTAGACATTGATACACGTTTATACACACGCTGGAGTCTGCGCCTGCAGTAGTGGTGGCTTGGACGGCTAACTATCGTTTCTAACAAAACGGAGGCGTTGTTTTGCGTAGGATCGAATCCTGCTCGGGTTGAAATGTTTTTTTTCCTCTCTGATTGGTAAATCGGCTTGAGCAATGCCCTGCTGTTTATTCCTCTGTTGCTGCTGCTGCTGCTAGAGAAAGCCCTGACAGGTCTAGCGTAAGCACGCGCGGGCACATCGTGTAGCTTGCCTAAAAATGTATAGACTAATAAATAATGTCATATATGTCGTAGTCTTCTACCAGCCAACGCCCCGAACAAGCGGGTTCGATTAAGCCTTAAACTACCTTCTGACAAACTTAGAAATGGCGGCTCTCGACGGCCATAGCCAGAGGAGTCATATAGACGCCAAAAAGGTTTTTTGGTAAGCCCGGTGTAAACGCCCTTTTACACTGCACCATTCATTTCTACATCGATCAGTTTCGGTGTATATTCGTCTCCATTTAAATACGCGCGGCGGTGCGCGGAAACGAAAAAAGTGTGGCTGTGGCCTCTGAAAGCCGTGCCTATGCTCGCATGTATGCCGTATATGCATGAAACGTGTCTATGGCTTGTTGCACACTCACGTAACCACTATGCACGAGTGTGGCTTCACGTAGCTGACGGTCAACGCCCGGGCACGGTAGATATCACGGTGGCCATGCTTTTCTACTCCCGGGCGAGCTTGGGTCAACCCGTCTGTTGTTGTTGTTGTTGTTGTTGTTGTTGTTGTTGTTGTTGTTGTTGTTGTTGTTGTTGTTGTTGTTGTTGTTGTTGTTGTTGTTGTTGTTGTTGTTGTTGTTGTTGTTGTTGTTGTGTTGTTGTTGTTGTTGTTGTTGTTGTTGTTGTTGTTGTTGTTGTTGTTGTGTTGTTGTTGTTGTTGTTGTTGTTGTTGTTGTTGTTGTTGTTGTTGTTGTTGTTGTTGTTGTTGTTGTTGTTGTTGTTGTTGTTGTTGTTGTTGTTGTTGTTGTTGTTGTTGTTGTTGTTGTGTTGTTGTTGTTGTTGTGTTGTTGTTGTTGTTGTTGTTGTTGTTGTTGTTGTTGTTGTTGTTGTTGTTGTTGTTGTTGTTGTTGTTGTTGTTGTTGTTGTTGTTGTTGTTGTTGTTGTTGTTGTTGTTGTTGTTGTTGTTGTTGTTGTTGTTGTTGTTGTTGTTGTTGTTGTGATCGTCGCGTTGCTTGACGACATAAACCATCATGCACACACCGCCAATACGGAGCAGTAGTGAACGGTCTCGAAAGAAAAGCGGCGGGGTAGAACGGGGAATAGTAGTATATCGGCGGAGAATTTCATTGCCTGCGACGATCCTTTTTGCGTTAGCTATCAGCCAGTGTACGACCGCAGTGTACGTCTGTTCTGCCCCCGGGCGGGCAGATCGTATTAAGCATAACTGGGTCAAGGGAAGTATCGTTGGTACTCGTTGTAGAGGTAGTTGTAGTAGGCTAGCAACGTTCAGCTATAACACCCTGATGCGAGTCTCTCTCTTTCTCGATGGAAAGCAGCGTATAGGAGAAGCGGGAAATCTAAAAAGCGATCGAGAGCGAGAGCAAGAGACGAGAATGGAGAACAAAGCACCGCATCAAGCAAGTCATAAATACAGAGAAACGAGCATGCACACAATACACGTAGACGCGTCAGGTATAGGCCGTATCGTTGTTTATAACCAAACATGTATATATATATTTATATATAAAGCGCATACGCTCAGGCATATGTCTGCGCCTGGATGTGCGAGAGATCGATGTGCACGTAATATTCGTTTACGGATGTGTTTATAAGTTGGTAGAATTAGCTTTAAAAAATGTTCACAACTCGTATTTATTCTTGTTGCAGTGTTGCTTCCAATAAGCCAACTCTTTTGTTTGATAAAATGTAATGATTATTATAAAATTGAAATTTTACGTTGATTACCTTATTGTAATATAATCAAATCTAATGTTGATTGAGTTTCTTTTAAATAAATTAAAGTATAGTATTATTTGTGCAATGACAACAACAACGAGGCGAACCCAAATGCTAGACACCTGTGCTGCTCACGCAAAAGGTACTCACTTTTGGCAAACATAGATACTCGTGCAGATTTATATACGTTGCCGCACAAAACATTACGGAGCAACTCACCCGCCGGCCGGAAGCAATGCATTAGGAACTAAGTGCGAGATCGTTAACTTGAACTTAATCTACCACGATGGGGTACGTAGTGAGGCTGCCCCTGTTGCAGCATCTCAGCTAGCGCGTACAGTGTCAACAGCTGTACGCTAGATGTTAACAGGACTCAGTATCTCCTATATATATATATATATATATATATATATATATATATATATATAATATATATATATATATATATATATATATATATATATATAAACGATGTGCGTGTGTATACGCTGTCGTCGCGTCTACTTCATTTGTACGTTGCTTAGTAATTGATTTGTAAAAAAAAATAGCAAAAGAAAACGACAAGTTAGATGAACAGGGGGATGAGCAAAGCGATGCCTTGATGCTGGTGTGGGACAGCTGGTCTAAGTGACGATGCTTCGTCTAAAAATCAATCTCTAATCGTAGATAGCCTCCTTCTTACGTCTTCACCTTCTTCGTCGTCGTCGTTTTTCTTTTTGCTGTCGTCGTCGCCGCCGCCGCTGTTGTTGTCATCATCGTCACCCCCCTTCTCTCCACTACCCCCAGAGGTTGCCTGGCTGAGCCTGTTTTCCTCTCTCGGCCCTGCTAATGGAACAAGCCGTATCGGTCTGTCTGCCAATTTTGCCGCTTGCCGTACCTACCTTTCGCAGGACAATTGTGATCACATACCCCGCAGAACGACGAGAACACCGGCTGCTATGGCTGGAGTGATGACGACCATGACGTGAGCGCCAAGAGCGAAGACGAACTGTTCCGAAAACGATCACCACTGAGACTACACGGCCGCCGCCTCTACTTATTCCACTTTACCCCCATTGTCCCATGGCCCCATCACCATCGCCATCATCGTCGTCGTCGTCAACAACATCACCAGCACAACCTCGAATCGTGATAATTTCTTGCTTTCTTTTTGGAAACGTAGAGGGAAAAATTGGAAAAGCTTTTGCTGTTGTGCTAGCCGGTTAGAGAGTGAGATAGGGTGGTAGAACGTAAGAGAGAAAGGATGCAAGAAAGACAGGGTTTGAGTGTTTTTATGTAGGAGGCAAGAAGCAGAAGAGAAAGAGTGGAAGAAAGACAGGGTTTAAGTGTATTTATATATGAGGCAAGAAGCAAGAGAGACAGAACTTGAAAGACAAGGAACAATCTGATTCTGGGAAAGATAAATCTGCACCCAATTTTGTCATCTAGATAGCCGGATCGTTGCAGGTGCACTAGGTGGCCCCGGAATCCGTTCAAGCGATCTCCGACATGCCTATCTGCGTTCACATCGTTCCGTTATCTTGCGTCAGTGACTTTATGACTCTCTGTGTGTGCTTCGAGGGAAGCCCTTCTTCAATGTAGCAGCAGTCGTAGTAGTCGTTGTAGGTCGGCAGTTGTCGCACGCTGATTATAGCCCTCATTGTAAACTTTCCCCGGGAATAGGCATGACTTGTCGTGGTGGTCGCCGTGTCGTCCTGCCCGCATAGCACGTTTGTACTATGTGCGTACATCTGTTTGTTAGCATGTCCGTACGTGGGGTGCGGGGGACTGGGGTAACTACCACAACTGCTCGGTGACTTTTCTCGCTCTACGTGTTTGTTTGATGCGTTCCTCATTCCTTCAGCGATGGTGGTGGTTAAAGTGACGGACGGCATCGTACTCGGCTTCGTCGATCTTCGGTATCGACATCGTGGCGTCCTTGAGGATGGTGGTCTTCTTGGAGCGCGGTCGTCGTTGTTATTGCCGTTGCTATTGTCGTTGTTGTTGTTGTTGTTGTTGTTGTTATTTTTTGCCGTTTTTATTGTCGTCGTTGTTGTTGTTGTCGTTGTCGCCATTGCAAAAATCTGCTTCTTTGATGCGAGAGAGAGATGCTCTTTTTTTCCACCTTTTTCTTGTTTCTCTTCCGCTGTGTTTCGCCTGTTTTTATTTAACTCGGTTCGTTTTATGTATATCTCATTCCATCTCGCTATTCCTCTCTTTCTGTCTCTCTCTATCACTATCTATCTCATGTTCTCTTTTTCTCTTGTTTTCCTTCCCTCACGTTCGTTGCGTTTCCTTCCCGGCCTCGTTCTGTATCGCGCCTGCTGCCCATCTTTCATGTTTTTTTATCGTTTGCCCATTTTACTATCTCGTTTTCATATCTATAGCCGTTTGTCTCGCATCTCTCTCTTTCCTGCTGTTTCTTTCTCTCACTAGGTCCTATTTTTTTGAGACGCATTCTCTCTCTAGACCTATCGCTGACTCGACTCGAATCTGTGTCGTTGAGGCGTCAGGCTGGCAAGCGCGATCAGGCCTGCTGTCTCTACGATAGCCGCCGCTCCGCCATCATCGAGCGGTAATCAATGACGGCCGAACGGGTGATTTCTTGCCGTCGCCACCACCGTCGCCGCCGGTTTTCCGTCGCCGCCGGTTTTCTGCCGGCTCGCTTGCATCGGAGGCGGAGATGATCGCATCGACGTATCGGACTTCGATGATACTTTTAAACCTACTACTACTACTATTGCTTGAAGCACCACGTCGCCTCGCGCTCGTCAGGATGCGTCCCACGCGGTGGCTACTGCTTATCGCTTCGGTCCTGCTCCAGTCTGTGTCTTCTTCCGTTGGCTGCTACTGCTGCTGCCGGCGGCCTCAGCGTCTTTACTACCGCTCTCTACGTCTCGTAGCAGGCACACGTGCACATTGCTGAACGATGTTGGACATTGGCGACAACAACAACAACAACAGCAGCAACAAAATCCGCAATAACAACAACAACAACACTAAAGCAAGTGCAGTGCTGAACACCGTCAACAACAAAAACAACAGCGATAACGAAAAACAACAGTTGTCGCGCCTAACAACATTAACAACAGTAATAACAATAACAGCACAGTGGCAACAACAACAGTTGACACGACAACAACATTAGCAACAGTAATAACAATAACAACTACAATGGCAGCAACAGTGGCAACAACAACAGTTGCCACGACTATAACATAAACAACAGTAATAACAATAACAACTACAATGGCAGCAGCAACAGCAACAGCAACAACAACACTGCTACAACTACAGAACGTGTAGTGCTGCGGCACTGTCCACAACTAAAAAACAACAGCGATTACGAAAAACAACAACAAAAACGACAGTTGCCGCGGCTAACAGCATTCACAACAGTAACACCAATGACAGCAACAGTGGCAACAACATTAAAAACAGTAATAACAATAACAACTACAATGGCAGCAACAACAACAACACTAGTTGCCGTGACAACAACCGTAATAACAGTAACAGCTACATTCGCAACAACAATTCGATATGACAGTATAAAAGAGCGGGTTGTGGCCATAAATTGGCAGACAAAAAGTTATTCTACGGTGGTTGTGCAACACAGTTGATCCTCAGAAATTTCAGCTAAGAGCTCTCGACCGAGCTAGCTCTAACTAGAACACAGTCTCGTGCATTCAAGGAACTTCTACTGATGGATGCTCTATATTATACGAGTATATGAAGAAAAACTACTAATACATATATACGATGGTTATTTAAATTATCTGTATGGATTGATTGCCATAACTTACACATGAAAGCGCTGTTACATTACAATTTATTTAGGACAGCTAGTTTTATTACTTTTACCTCTAGAAATTCAGATATCAGGTACCTGTATACTAGGCGCTCTGTATACAGGCCATAGCTGTACGCACATCATGTTGTATACGAATATCTCATATTTGCATTGCCGGAGATAAAGGTTACAGCGCTAACCGGCCTAGAGCAAACGTATTATGACGCTTGCATCCATGTGTTGGAAGCAAGCGATGTAGACCTAACGAAATCGTCAATCAAATGTCGGCCACAGTGTTACAAGTATAATAATAATAAGTTACTGTACTGTTAAAGTCCTCCCTCTAATAATTGATTGATTTTTTATTCGTTTTGCAGTATATACATAGTGTGTATACACATATCATTTTTTTCATCCTTTCAGCTTATATATCAGGGCGCATAACGCTGCAGCTAAACTATTCAATAAAAATAGTATTAAAAACATCAGCTTTTCTACGCAACCTTAGAAAGCCTTACGGCGGAGGGTTGGGACCCTTCGCTGAAGCTGGATCGATACGCGCTGCAGTAGGTACTCTCCAGTACGAGTATCCTTTGTGACCGCGCTAAGTCTTTTTCCAAGCTCTTTAAATTATTTTGACGTTTTTGGCCCATTGGTCCATAGGTAACCATGACAATTGGCTAAACGATAAACTGCGGACGGAGTTCTCTGTATTTTACCAACTTGCGGTCCTCCACAAGACAAACAGAGGCACCAGCTTTCTGGCTAGTTTGCGCAACCTAGCTTCTTGCTAATGTACACGACACGGTGGCGTCCTATACAAGTAGACGACCTCTCTCCCAAGGGGTTAGTGTTTTAGTCTGGTCGTAACCCACTATTGACGCTGAGGCCTAGTGGCTCTTTCACGGCCGGCACCTGTGCACTATGCAGTGCACGGCAGGCGACGTCGTTTATTGTATAATAATAATATAAAATTATTATAAAAATAATAATAATAATAATAATAATAATAATAACGGACGCATGGTGCCAAACATCATACATTTTTACATTGAGCAACTGTTATTAAAGACGTTAACATTTCGGAAGACGTTGTTGGTGTTTTTGCTCATGTAGAGCATTGTTGTCATCAATAATAACGACAGCAAGACTATGAACAGCAACAACAAGCATATCAACAACTACAACAGTAATGATAGTAACCTACACAGCATTGCAGCCTGCTTCTCTAATTGGTACATCTCGAAGAGTCGTCGTTCCTCATACGTAGCAGGGCTGTCGACACAATGACGCAGCGTATCTAACTGCGGGCCAGGCCAGGGATCATTGCCAGATATGGTGGTAGGTACCAAGACCTATGAGCAGCAGGACAATATGAAGCTGGATGGAGATGGAGACAGTCTGCCAAGGACTTAACACGTCCGTCCCACCGGGCGCAAACGACAGGCGGCAGGCCCGCTCTGTCTGCCTGTTCTGCCGCCTTGCCATGCCCCCGAGGGCTGTCGCAGAAGGGCTACATGAAAGGTTGACGACGACGACGACGACGGCGACGACGACTACCTACAATACTGTGAACCATGATGAAGACCATAACAACGCGCAGGGCGACGCGATATGCTCTCGCTATGAGATGTCTTGTTGAGCTAGCAAAAGGGATGGCTATGTATATACGGACTTGCCTATGTAACCTAGCCAGCCCAATCCTGCCCGGTGGCAAGGCGGAGGCACAGGCGGCGGGGGCGGCAATACAGCCACCAGCAAGCCTAGGGCGCACCCGTCGAGGGCGCATCGCATTGTCGGTGGGCCCGCACCGAACAGGGGAAAAAGCCCTAGCCCGTCTACCCACATCCCCTCCTCGAAGGCTACGACGCAGCCTGCGACGTGGTGTGGTGATCATTTCGAAGTGAGCTTTCGTCGTGTTCAGAGCAGCGGCGGAGCAGTCACCTGTGTTTCTATCTTTCACGGCCCTACACACACTCACACACAGTCTTCTCTCGCCCTCTCTCATACTCGTTCTCTCGCCTCTCTGTATCTCATTTTCGTTCTCCTGATCAGTGTGCGCGGATGCTTGTCTATCTGTTATGTCTCGGTGTGCCTACTTACTGAACCCAACAACAACAACGCGAGCAACAACAACAACGAGAACAACAATAACAACAACGAGAACAACAATAACAACAACAACGAAGACAACAATAACAACAACAACGAGAACAACAACAGCGCGTCGACTGTGACAGCTCTTCTCCTTGCGCAAGTGCTGCTTGCTGCGTGTCTATGCGTGTGTGCGTTCTGCCTGCTTACTCGGAAAAGACTCGTCGCTCGTTTCATTCAGTGACGGCCGTCATCGTCACCATCGCGCGCTCATTCATCGTCGTTGTCGACCCTTGACAGCTGCTTGTCTTGCCGTCAGCAGCACGAGGTGCGACAGGATCGAGGACAGCCTCAACGACCCACACTCCAACGAGGACTCGGCGGCCGCCACCGCCGCCATCGCCACTGCCTAGAACGCTGCTAGACGACGGCTGTGTCACGATGATCTTCAAGATTCATTGTGAACTGCTACAGCCATCGTTGGCAGCCGTTCCGAGTCCGCTTCCGTAATAGACCCAGGCGAGCAGCTAAGCCCTTTGCGCGCATACCTACCTCCTCAAGGTAGACGGACAGGAAGGGAAGAAGATGGAGAAGAACGAGGCGGAAGAATACGAGAATGATGATGATGATGACGACGACAACAACAACGACGACAAGAACAACAACCAGCTTTCATCAGGCTGAAGGATTGGCAGAGAGAGAGAGAGAGAGAGGGGCAGACGCAACGTAATGAGGGAAAATGAAAACTCGCATCTCTAAACTGAAAAGGCCCTCGGTTATGTGCTGTTGGTGTGCCGTGTAGCGACAAGAAACCGATAACTTAGGTGACTCGACCAATAGATAGGGTTTTGCTTGAACTACCACCACCAAACTATGCAATATAGATGCTTTTTTTAATTTATTTGCACGTAAAAACTGGCCTCCAACAGCCAGCTGACGTTTATTCAACGAAGTACCCTAATCGTATTGTGCAATATATACGGCACTTTTAACAGCACGGTTATAATATTCAATTCAGCATTTATTTCACCACAAAATTGGTAGACAGTTGATTCAATTTGCACAGGGTGTCACAATGTGACTTTTTGGTCTCACAATATGTATTTAACTTTGGATGATGAGGACGTTCCGCAAATTTCTGGACACACAAGTATATGATAGCGTCCAATATCACACTCTCCGCAAAAGCTACAAACACATGCTTTAATTTTACAACTGCTTGGCTTCATGCATATGCATTGGTGGTACTCGTGCCCGGTTATTCGGCTGATTAGCGAGCGGTTCTTTTGCATAGCTTCTTTCCATCTATGTGAATAAAAGGCTAAGGGTCAGGTATGGTGCAATAACCGAGCAAGATGGCTTAGTGGCAAAGCCTTTGCCTTGTATTCGGGAGGACTGGGTTCGAGACCCAGACCGGCCACTCTTAAATTAGTTTGCATGATTTCCAATTTAGACAAAGTAAATACCAGAGTGAAAATTGTAAAATTAACTATGTCATAAAAACCCGTACACGGGCATTAGCCTTACAGAAAATCTTAAGCAAAAAAAAAAAGCAAAAAGAAACAAACATGTAGAAAGGCAGTATGTTGCTACAGGGAGTACTTTGATTTTAAAGCAATTTATAGCTGTTTTTACGCCCACATAATGCATATTGCCTAGCAAAAACATTGAAGACGAAGCTTTTGCTTATCTCATCTCGATATGTCTGCTAAAAGAGAGCCCGGGGATTAGTGTGACGCCTAAATACAAGAAGTGGCTAACAAATTAAAGTGGTTTTCCATATACTGACAGATCCCTGGCCGCATATGACCCTTCTTGGCTAAAGCGTAAGACCTGTGACTTTTCAGCGTTAATCTTGAGCTTGTTTTCTTCGCACCACTTTGCAGTTTCGTTGAGGTAAAGCTGTAGATGGTTACGAGATTTTGCTAAAATGACTACGTCGTCAGCATAAAATGCAAAATGGGCTTTAAGATTACGCAGTAGGTCTGCGAGTTCGGTTACACAAAAAATAAATATATATTTTCAAACTGCTTTCGATTGCCTGCCAAGGAACCGTTTATTAAACACGCTTCGCGAACGTTTTAACATAATAGGCCCCCTTTTTTTAATCTCGGTTATAATATGGTATATATATATATATATATATATATAGTACTAAAATGTAAAGCTGTTCGTGGCTACATTACCGGCAAGTCTGCGACAAGTAGCCTTCTTTATCCACAGCCAAATAGTCCAATCTAGTAAGACTCGACGCATGCCTCTAACTCTACTAACTTAATTTTTGTACCAAAACCTTTTCACGCAGCATACGCCTACTACTACTACGACTAAAATGATTGAGTCAAAACAATAGCAGTACCAGCTTCATTTCGCCCTGCCGATCCTGAAAGTGACTCTACAGACAAGCATGGTGTTAGCCTCATTTCTCGTGAGTCCTATGTAGCTATAGCGCATTTATTTGCCTTTACATTTTGTCGCTCTTTGACGGTGGCGGTCACTGGCTACGGGAGTCAACATTCCTGTAGACATGAAAGCCAACAACAGTAGCAATCAATCAAAATATATGCTTCTTATTAGGTATTACACTATATAGAACAATACATAAGCACACAAAGCACGAAGATCAGTTGGAGTGCTTACTATAACACAGTTGCATACATCACTTACACGATTATACAATACGTAGGCACAATGTTCCTGTATACACCGACGGTCTTGTTAAGCAATGATATAACGCTGAACGACTTAGTACTGCAGTGTCAGACGTAGCGTTAGTACAACGGAGTGACAATGACCTGAAAACTAGCAACAAAAAATATAAAAAATAAAGCCGGTTGCATCGATCGGAATACACTTGAGCTTGTTGGCTCACAGTATATGGCACATGTCGAAAGCGTGGAGGCAGGGTTTTGCATTGTATGAAAGACCAACAGCACGCCGGTGGAAGCGTCGAGAGCTACTATAGAGACTGAGCGCGTTCACTTCTAAAGCACTGATGACGCCGCGTATGCCGCTGTCAGCTGGCAGAAGCTTCGTGATACGATGGAACGCCAAATAGCCGAATCGGAAAGAAAGCCCGGGGCCAGCTCATTGGTCTGCGGCCGTTGCTGCCACCACAGTTCCTACATCTACTATAATTACAATGGATACACTCGCTATGGCGAGAGGGGCGGACCTCGACCGATCCAGCCAGCCTCACAACCTCAAGGCGCGAGGCTGCGATCATTTCCAATGATGACTCAGCACGCCAAAGATCGAAACTGTCAAATGCATCTTTCCAACACCCCCACCTCCTGCTACCGCCATCCTCCCTCCTCTCTCTTTCCTTTCATCTTCCTTCTTGCGAGAGTTGTTTCCCTTTGACTCTCGTTTCTCCGCCGCGGATCTTTACTATGGTAGGATGTTGCCCCCTTTACCCATCTTCCCTTGCCCTATAGAACCAATTGTTGCCCCTCGTTGCACGACAGCAGGGCAATCTACAGTCGTCGTTTTGTGCTGAGATGTCGGGGGCATTGAGCCCCAACTCACCTAAAGGACTCAACAACCTCCTAACAACAACCACAAGCTTCACATCTAGACATCGACTCACAAATAGGCGGCCAGGCAGTCAGACACGTACGCACGTATACAAGACACTCGCGCTGCTTGGTGTCGTCCTTTATTGTCCTCCTCCGAAAGGTAGTGCTTGTGGTCGTGGTTCGTTGGCTCAATGAGCAGACGGACGGATATTGGATCGGAGTAGTAGACAGTCGATGATTCTAACAGTGGATGGCGGTAGGTGCATACATACAAGTATAGTGAGAGTGAGAGAGTGAACGAGCGAGAGAAAAAAGCCCACGGGCGTTTTGGGGTTAGGGGCAAACACTAAGGCGGGGGCGTAGACAAAACCCAATGATGGCAGTGAGCTAGATGCAATCAGGGTATGTTAGCGCTTTGTCATCTTGGTGGGAGGCTGGTTGTCTCTGGTGTTGTCAGAGGCTCAGGCAGGGTGGCAGAGAGAGAGTGGGTAGGCCGGTATAGCGGCCCAGAGGAATAAAGGCGACTGTAGAATAAGGAAGAGGAAGCAGTGTAGCGCAGAGAAAAAAGAAAGGAAAGAGCGATCGAAAGAAGCCACAATCACATCTTGGATAAACAAGGAGGCTTCAGCAACTTAACTGCAATGCTTGCAACGCCATGTGCAGGACAGCCCTGGGGCAGTCCTTTCCTATGCGTATACACCGGCGCCGCCCTCAACACCGGATATCACCGCTAAGGCTTGGTGGATTTCAACAGACTCAAATTCGTTTTAGCACGCAACATCCGATACATAAATGGCAGCAGTACTGGCAGCCAGTGGCAATGAAACGGCATTTACTCGATGTCGGCGATATTCCCGTGTTTCTCCTACGTGTGCTTGTTTCGTTACCCCTCTATTTATTTTTTTCTTATATATCTACATCTCTCTGGGGCCCATATCTCTAGGGCGTCTTTAGGATCAGTCTCTTTCAGGTCAACGGAAAGTAAGCCCTTCTTATCTAGAACTGCTAGAGTCTAAACATGCCGACGCCATATAGCTCTACGCCAATTGTCGTTGTCGATGTTATGTCGATCGGCATTAAATGTAAAAAAGCCATTTTGACGTGCTTACCACTACTCATGACGCGGCCCGGCTCAGATAAGTTTACCAACCTTCTACCGCCCGTGCTATAGCCTAATATCCTCCCGGCGTTTTCGTAGTCCTAGAGCTCGATCGGCCGCCTGATAGAGCCTGGGAGAAACGTTTGTGATAAAATCTAGTTCTTTCTTGTCCTATCTTCAAACTTCTCTTGATTTTCCTTTTCTTTTTCTCCCCCATGCTTTATTTTCGCTTTCCTTAAGGAAAGACGTACTGTCTTAGTGGATGCCTTGCCTTGTCTCGTTGCTTCGACAGCCCACAGCTGCCTCCTCACCGTAACCGTAAAAATATCCTACGCCACGGAGTTCCGTTCTGCAGGAAGAATGGTCAACGTTCATTATCGTCGAAGCAACATTGTACCGGATCAGTTTATTTCAAAACGGCAGTAGTAGTGACAGCAGAAAGAACAGCAGCAGCGACTTCGCACAAATGACGACCAAATGAAGTTCTGCAGGTAGACTTCTCTGCAGCCAAAGCGGTAGTACAATCAGAAAGCAGATAGGAACATAGAAAAAAAAACGTGGGATAAAGAACTGGATCAGGAAAGCTGACGGCAAAATGGTCGACAAAATCAAAAGGGAGACGCCGGAAGAGGCAGACGAAAAAATGAAGACGACCGGGTCCACTGGGTTCACTGTGTCTATCCGCCCGAATCTGAACAGCTTTGTGTGTTCTTCGTTATTTTCTCCGTTCCATCACGCACGAAACACCTCAGTATTTCGGCCTTTTGTGCGTTTTCTTGCGTCATTACTTCTGGACAGTAAAGTGGTGGTATCTCTACCCAGATATTGAGGCTCTCTCGACGACAATGGTACGTATAGCTCCGACAAGCAAAATGATGATTTGCCAAATTTGTTCAGAATACCTCTCTGGAATAACTCTATGGACTAGCGAGGATAAGATTTCCTACAGATAGCCTAATACAGTTTCACACACATATATACGCGTGCACAGGCCTGATGCACGTCAGTTTGCAATAGGGCCGGTATGGGCCAGTATGTAGTCTGTCGGGTAAGCAGTATAACTTTATAAAAGGCTCAAATAACTTGAGCGCGAGCTCACATAAATTAGTTTTAGGCATATTTTTTCCAAAAAGGTTTACTTGCGGACAACCCTGAAGGTTCGTGGCATATTGAGTTAAATGGCTCAACGTGTGGCATAATGAAGATTTGTCCTGGTTCGTCGCCAGCTTCAAAATAGTGCGACTGAATGAGTTCTATCTGATTTTCGAATTGCTAGTTGCGCAATGACTACGAGTGCGCTGACCGACATATTTTTGTGGCGTAGCGACTTGTTGCTTTTAGCTGTGTTTCATTTTTACAACCTAGGCTGTGCACACTACTCAACAAAACTGTGCTAGACTAAAGACTAGTCTCAAGGCGATACGGGTCTCGCCGTCAATTTAAGTTATGTATACTTTATGCTTTGCGCATTTCGGCACAACTGAACCTTATGTACAGAAAACGTGGTTGCCGGCTAAGATATGAAATTCCAGAAGTAGGAACAGTAGTTTCTATGGTTCGTAGATTTGATGGTTATTCACAGGCTTCCGTAGCCAGTCAAGATTTTCTAACAGATCAACCCGGCAGTTCAGAAAATTGTTGTCCTGCTTTTAACGAACAACACATTTTTACATTGCCGCGACAAACTAGATCAAAGCAACCTTATGCATCAATTATATGTTCTTTGGGATTTTATCGAATCTAGTCATGTCCATCGTAATTTATCTGTATTGAAATATTCTCAGCTTTCTGGCTTTTATCAGTTCCAAAAGCTGGGAAGCTTACTCGGCACAACGGCCCTTTCAAACAAATTCTTAGCTCTGGTGACCAAAACAGATTCTGTAAGACTTTAACATTAAAGTCGTAGAGCGCGGTTTTTAAAGAACATCATTTCGACAACGAATTAAAGCTCAACTTTGCAAGAATGTAAATGTTTTTGCGTTGACAAACTCATGGATTCCGCACACCGTGACCCTTTGAATTAAGTTAATTCGACTGACAACAATGATTTAGTCGTCATCTTTCTCAATTTTCTCTCGTACTTGATTTCCACGCAATACCCATCCCTCGGTACAAAGCATTACAGATGTTTTCTCCCGAAATTGTTTGTACAGAAAGGTAAATGCTCTCCCTTCAAAGGCACTGGAATTCTTGAACGCTCTTTTCTTGTTGCTTCTGGATCATATATATGAATTAACCTACATCAGAAGGGCACTCGATAGTAGATTTTAAAATGTACGCACAAATCTCTCAGTTGAATAGACTTTCCATCTATTTTTTATATTCGCAACGATAATCTGCGCAGCACTAAAACCATATCGTCGAAAATAGGTGCATAATCTGGCCGAATCAACAACTTCCATGGCGCATGGCTAGAATGTTGAGAACCATGGATTCGAGATATAATATAATACACTGTACCATTGCATAAATCACGCAATGGTACTATTGCGTGCGATTATATAGGAAACTGTCCTCTATGCCTCTTATATTATGCATTGTATCTATTGAATACAGGATTTTTGTGATAACCATGTATATCCTTTTCTACCTTTTGAAAGCAATAAATAAGCTCTTGAATTGAAAAAGAAACATATAGTTGGATTGTATATTCAATGTAATGCTGTACTAAATATATATATATATATATATATATATACATTATTAAGGTGAGCATTATTATTATTATTATTATTACTGTTGTTGTTGTTGTTGTTGTTGTTATTATTATTATTATTATCATTTGTCTATCTTACTATACCGGACAATGGAAACTGTCTCGAATCCGTCAAACTAAAGGGTAGTTCACCAGAATTTGCAAAGTGTATTATTATAGTAAAGTATATAGAGTTTGGGCAAAGAAACGAGACAGAAAGAGACCGGCTAAGCGGTACTAAATTCTACCTACCGACCGACAAATAGACAGAAAGGCAGCCACCGCACGCTGTCTCCGACGGTCGGTCAAAGCATTCACACGAACGTGTGATACAACTTCCACTATCAGCAGCAACAGCGCTGGCACCACAGCTAACAGCACTAACAACCGTGAAACAGCTAGACAGCACTTAGAGTAGCAAGCACAGCTACAACAACAACAACTACTACAGCAATGACAACAACAACAACTACTACAGCAATGACAACAACAGCAACAATAGCAACAACAATAAAATCGACAACAACAACAACAAAAGTAGCAGCAAGAGCACCCACAGCAGCAGCAAGAACAGCGACAACAACAACAACAACAACGACGACGACAAGGGTGGCAATCAGGACAACAACGATTACGACAACTTGTAAACAACAAACGATACTGCTGAACTCTGAACACCTGGGTGGATGGATGGGTAGTCGCATCGTACCGGCATGTCATTCCGGCAACACACACTGGATTTGCTTCTGTGACTTCGAATCGACAATAACAACAACAATAACAACAACAACAACAATAGCATCAACAACAACAAGCGTCGAGCGTCGCAAAGCACCCAATGGCACCCACAGGACATTTGTCGTAGCTCGGGAGGGACAAAGCGGCTGTGGCGCACAAGGGACCACATGGCGCTAAGCTGAGGGGAATCAAAACGATGAGGACGACGGCTGGCTAGGTGGCTGGCTGGCAGGTCGTCAGCTTGTCGGCATTTCTTCTTGTTGTGCACGAGATGAGGATCGACTGGTCGGTTGACCGACCGTCGCTTCGAAACGGGTGAGCCGGCCAGTCTACGGGAGCTACTCAACTACGCTGCGACGCCTATGGGAGAAAAGAACAAACGACAACGACGACGACGACAACGACAACGACGTGTTCTGAAGACGTAACCGCACACGCCATACGGACTCGTGGGTGTGCAGCACAAAGCTATCTCTCTCTGTCGCTCTCCTCCTCCCCTCTCTCTCTCTCTCTCTCGCTCTCCTCCTCTCTCTGTCTGTTCGTTACATGGTTTCTTTATCTCTATCGTACTTTCGATACCTTTCGATCCACTTCTCTTTCTGGTTCTCCCCGTTTCGTCCGGTGCGCGCATACTTTTCGAACTCTGTTGCTGCTCCATTCGAACCTCGTGAGAAGGGAAAGCCGAATGCCGAGGTGTCACCCATGTACCGCTGTTATTGTTGTTGTTGTCGTCGTCGTTGTTATTGTTGTTCTTTGTTGATATTGTTGTTATTTGTTGATATTGTGTTTGTTGTTGTTGTCGTTGTCTTCTTCGTCGAGAAGCACTTCGGAGGGTGATGGACCTCATCGATCGACGTGCGCATCGAACGTTGTGTGGCTACGCCTAACAGATTGTGCCTTCACGGTTGCCGCAGTAGCCAATAGGAGTAGTAGTAGCCGTAGTGGTCGTAGTAGTAACAATAACCGAACTTTTTGGCCTGAGGTCGATGTTTGTTGCTGCTGCTGCTGCTGATATCGTCGGCGCCACCGCTGATTGAGGAGGAGGAGAGGAGGAGGCGATGTCCGCTGTCTGCATTGAAATCGTCGCCGGTCGTCGTCGTCGTCATCGTTGTCATCGTTGAAGACGTCGCGGGCGGCCCCACACAAAGGAAGGACACAGCAAGCCGAGAACATCGTGAGCTTTGGACTTGCTTGAAGTCGACTTACTTGCTTGCGGCGGTAGCGGAGGCGGCGGCAGCGGCGATCGCGCTACGGGTGGCCCTCGTATTCCTCCCAACCACAGATTCGGCTGTGGTGGCGGTGGTGGTGGTAGTATATGGTCGTGCTTGTGGCGAGTTGACTGGCTGTGTGAGCGTGCGTCTGTGTCTATGTATTTGTGTACGTACGTTGTGTCGGTCGATATGTGAAAGCTACTCATCGGTGAAAGCGATGGCCATAAACAGTGGTCACACAGCGTTAGGTGTCGATCTGAGTCGTTGTCTACACACCAAGCGATGGTGGTGGCTCGCTTTGGAAGGCGTTTGTTTGTGTAAAAAGATGCGATACGAAAAGAACAATAGATAATGAGGCGCGCAAGCTAGGTGCGAACGCTGTGTCAAACGCACGCAGAAACACCCTTATATATATATATATATATATATATATATATATATATATATATATATATATATATATATATATATATATATATATATATATATATATATATATATTTATATATATATATATATATATATATAGTATCATTTGTTAACAGTTACGAGCCTGAAACAAGATTTTAGATACGCTTGCCTACATAAAGCAAATCATGCGCCAAGAGTTTTGGGGAAGAGGCGCTCTTGCAGTCGATTTTCACGTATATATCTATATATATATATATATATGTATATATATATTTCTATATATATATATATATATATATATATATATATATATATATAGATATATACGTGAAAATCGACTGCAAGAGCGCCTCTTCCCCAAAACTCTTGGCGCATGATTTGCTTTATGTAGGCAAGCGTATCTAAAATCTTGTTTCAGGCTCGTAACTGTTAACAAATGATACTATATATATATATATATATATATATATATATATATACTAGTACGCATATTAAGCATAGATCAGTAAACATACATCTATAATGGCTCGGGAGCTTCTTATGGGCTGGCATGAATCGCATCCGATATTGCCAGATGTTGCTCGCAAGTTGCTCGCAGCAAGTCGGGTTTACTAGCGCGACGTTGCGAGCATCAGCCTAGTCTCTGCGCTGTTTGTTGACTGAGCATCTTTCGCTATACTCGGGCAGCGCTTCACCAACTCACTCACCCACCTGAAGACCTCCCACAAATAATAAATCCAGGTAAAATCATTGCTTCTAGGCGACAGTACCGGCTGCCCAGAGAGAGGTCTGGTCGTGAGACAACGAAAGGAGAAGAGGGCGTAGAGGTGATCCCCTCTAAAGGCGACGCGGGCGACGACAATATGACCAGGCATTTGCTGATCCTTGAGCGTCGACCGAAGATGTGCCTTATCATCGGTCAAAGCTGTTATGTGGGCTCGAAATCAGCAGCAGGTGTACGCAGCACTATCAATCTATCATTCTATAATATCTGCTGTAGAGATTTGCGAAGGCTATCTACGAGCCGCTGCCGCTGCCGCGACAGTCTCATAAAGTAATAGCCCCGGCTATAAATACTCGGATTAACACCAGTAGCTTCTCAGCATCGCCTCCGTTCGAAACGGCTACTTGAGTTGGCCTCTCTTCTCCGTTTCTGGTATCTAAGGTATCTGTTATGGTATCTACGCGTGTGTGTGTGTGAGTCAATGGCAAGCAGGTGCCTCGTCATCCGGACAGCCAACATGGATCCGGGGCGCGAAGCGCTGTATCCGCTTGACGAGATGCAGCCGCACGCACCTGAGGATTCCTCTGTGCTCGATAGTCCATCTCTCTAGGCAACAGCAATCTCGAAACTCACCCGGTCTACCTCGGGTCACTTCAGTGGTCACAATGCTGGCTGTGATAGTGATGACCGATGCAGCCAAACGAAGGCCACGCGGCTTTACCTTGCAATGTTGTTGCTCAACTTGATTTACGCATACAAATGGAACAGCCGCTGTCACCACGGCCATCACCAACGTAACCAATCTCTTATTGCATTCAAATCATCTGACTTGACAATATATAAATATATAAAGGCGAGCACTGCCGAGTGTGCAAACGTATTGTAAATGATTCATAAATCTTCACAATATTTTCTATATATATATATATATATGTCCATTAGCTAATACTCATTAAAGTGATTGGGCTCTGTGGTAAGCTATTGAACCTGGATGTAGAGTCAGTAGCTGCGCAGAAAGAGTGAGTCACTGAGTCATCTTGCTCCACTAGTAGAAACAATAGACATATTTACAGCACAAAGGTCTTCATTCCGATAGCTTTTAGCAAATCACATATCAAACGGAACCCATACTAATGTTGTATGTCGGTATGTCATTTCTTCAGCAGAAACAGGAAAGCTTCACAACAAACTCTGCTTTTAATTGACAAAACGAATTTTGCATTTTTCACTGTTCTTTAGTACAAACTTTTGTTATGAAAGTCTTTCAGGTATTAATCTACAACGGATCATCATAATTATCGCTGTCGTTATATTTCATAAACGCCTTTGATTTAACCATATCCGCATTTAAAACCGTAGCTAGGAATCAAAACACCAGCAGTTAAAATAAGAAAATGTAGAGATCTTTAGTACTGAGACTAAAAATATGTTCATATATATTAAATTTTTTTTGTTTATATATATGGTCAGAAACTAAAAATAATATATAAAGTCAGAAACTAAAAACATCTACAACAGTTATTGCTCTATTTACGTTTGACCGTCTCTTTGCGAGATGAGCTGAGGGAATCTATAACCACCGATATACCACTGCATAATATTAAGCGTAGTAGCGAAACGACAGAGGCACAAAGCGCTGTATATATAAAATTCGGTGCTCTTGAACACGAGGCGACAGCCGTGGATTCTATTTTATTGGCGGTAAACGTGGCACATAGATGTTATGTTCATGTTAAGCCCTGACATTAAATATTTATGTATAGGGCAAAGTCCCCGCATATCCGACTAAAAGCCTAACATGTGAACTAAGAAAACAATTTTTATCTTAACATCTGCACCCCACTAATTGGCACTAACGGAACAAAAACGGCGAAAAATGACTGTGATTTTTTAAATAAAAGGACAAAATACTAGTTAAAGGCCAAAAAGTCTAAGCAGCAGTAGTGGGTCGAGTGGATTTACCCGCACAGCAACTCACCTCTTCAGCATTAGAAAGTTCCTATCACAATTATGGTTGCGTATTTAATTATGTATACTTAGGTTAATAATATTGAACAAGGGCCCTTTTAAATCAGATCACTTATCATGTTACGTGCTTAATTCCACATACCGTTTCATTTGCAGGAGTAGCCCGCTATTTGGGTGCAGTTCGCTAATAATAACCATTGTTTTTAAACAACCGTTTATTATTTTCAATAACATTAATAAGCGGCGTTCTAAAACGTAGCGTTTACGTAAGCAATGGTCTAATCCTTGCCTTGTCCGACAACGTTGGTGAATGCACGTTTAAATGCGTAACGAAGCAAACAATTCTGAGGAAAATCTTTTTGTATCTCACATCGTGAGCAGGCTTAGCTGTAAAATAGTTGCCTTAAATCTCGTAACAACATTTATACGTAAACCAGTTTACAGGGTAAGCTCGTAGAGTCGTTGAGCAGTGATTGAACTTGCTAGGGTATATTACGAACTAAGCTAAGGCAAAAAATACGGTTATATACCAAGCTTGGATGTTGAAGACATGTAGCTACAGAAGGGAAATGCAGTAAAATAACAAAAAATTATAAGACGTCGAGAAAAGGTCACAAAGCATCGAATGGCAAAGCGGGGAGCATATGCAAATTCGCAGCTGATCGACGATACAAAACGCCTGTGGATAAGAACTCTGTGGAAGCAGAAGTTAGACGCGCAACGAGTTCTGGATCGAACTCCCGTGTTGCATCGTAAAAGCGTTGCGTTTTTCCTGCCCTTCATTGGCCCTTCATTTCATCACCGGGCGGTGCCGCGCTGCGCTGGTGCCAGCAAAAACAATAGCGATATGGTTTATCGTCGTCGATGTATCTCGTAGCCTCGCAAAGTCAGCCCGCAAAGCCGGGCGGGGCCGCCTCTCTGGCGCTTCTGACTAGGGCTAGATGGTTCCCGGTTCTGTCGGTTGGTCGCTGAGCCAAGGCCGCAATGTGGCCACCAACAGCGCCGTGACCCCGACATGGTGACACGACAATGCACTCCGAAGCAGCCGTAGCAGCAGCAGCAGCAGCAGAGCGACCACGACAAAAGCCCCCTTCGACGGGCCTAATTGAACCTCGACGGGCCTTGCTTTCGATGGTTCCGAAGCTGGGCCTGCGTCGTCGGTGACCAACGCAACGATGCTGACGTTGCTGGATGGCACGCTGCTCCTGTAAGCGCGCCATTATGAACGTCCCACCAACAAGACGAACCGCATCGAGCACGACACAACCGAATGAAAGGCCGAACGAGATTCGCCGAGCGAGATGTAGGAGACGTTTCGGTGCCTGAAAGAATCTTCACCATTGATCAATGGTGAAGTAGAACGGGCACGAAAAATCCCAGGAAGCAGTGAAGCAGACCGAGAGCAACGGAGACGGTGCGGATAGAGAAAGTGCACGAGAGCGAGAGAAACAAAATGAGAGAGAGAGAGCGTAGAGAAAGGAAGCTGTCGGAAGCTCGACGATTAACGTTAGGCGGCCAATAGATCACGAAGCCGACTGAGAATGGTAAAGTGAAGCTCAGATGAGGCACTTTTTCGAAGGTTGGCATTGTACGTAGCAACAGCAGCAGCAGCAGCAGTAACAACGACGACAACAGCAGCAGAAGCAGCAGCAATCGCATTGTCACCCTCCGTTGGCCATTATTTTTCGTTTGTCGTTCTTTCCTGTTTCGTCGTGCGTCTTTTCTTCTTCTTCTTCTTCGTGAGTTTCGTATGGCCACTGTGTACGTTGTCATTAGTCTTCAGCCGCATTATAGACTGCATAGCGGAGAATCGCTTCTAACTAGCTTCGCTTTTCGAGGGAGACGCATTGCGGATGATATATATATATATATAGCTCGTTAACGTTTATTGACGGGCTTTCAAGTCGGATAGCGGCAAACTGGCAGAACAGCTCAAATTAGATGATCTACACTCATGCGGTTTACTCCGATACAGTTGAGATGATGGGCGAAACTACCACTATAATATGAGCGATTTTCAGAAACCGAACAGTTACACCATACAGTTCAAATGTAAACCCATTAGACATATTGCCAGCCAAGCCTACAATCTAAAACGTTACTTAAATGTATTAAGTTTCGCACCAATGGCTGGAGTGACCAGGGCACAATGGCTACACGCATACTGTATGCGCTCATCTACGATACGATTTTCCAACACTGTGTAGTATTCTGAGACTGATCTACTGACAGGTAATCAGTCGGAATCGGTTTATTATGGCAGGTCATACCATATGCACCGCAGGTTAGCGCATTTGCAAAACGCTACAAATGCGCAATAAACACGAAGCTGACTGTAATGAAGGGACTATAAAATGTATAAAAAAAACTACGTCCAATATTCCAATGAAATATATTGTTGCTTGTTCTGTCTTTGTCCTGGTAAAGGCGTGCATCTGTGTTGGCTTTGTCTCGCAATTGCAATGTATCGGGTACACAGATACGAAGAACTACAAGGTTCTCCTGTCTACATCGATGCTACCACTATTATAGGTTGTCGATGTTAAGTGGTCCGTACAGGCAAAAGCTAGACTTGAAGCGTCCATGTATGTATATGTGTGTCCAACAACAATAGTGTGCGTGTAGGGGATATAAAATGGCTAGTCGAGCAGCATGACGCAACACGGCAACCTAGCTCGACGCATATACATATAAATATGTATACATACAGCATCTCTGCACGCTGTATCCGCAATGTCACTCTTCGATGGTCGCAAACGAATAGCATCACTAACAGTAGCAGCAACGTCATCAACAACAACCAGAACAACAACAACAACATCATCATCAACAACAACAGCAACAACAACATCAAAAGCAACAACAACAGCAACAACAACAACAACATCAAAAGCAACAACGACAACAAAATCAATCCTCAAGAGCAACGGGAATATTCGGGCCGACATCAAGCAGCATACTGTATACTCCATATGTTCCGATGATCGGCTCGTACCCCCAATCATTCCGCCGATGATGACCCCACACTCGCCGGCTAATGCAATCTCGATCCTGATCGAAAGAAGAAAGCCAAGCCTTGTCCTTCCCGCGATGACACAAGTTCGATACAAGACGACTCGGCATACAAGTGTCACACAACCTCCTAGAGACAACGAGACACGCGCAGACACGCTCAAGCATACATGTACACACACATCGTGTACATAGACAGAGCGTCAGTCAGATACGTACAAACGGACGGCCACAGCGATAGCGCCGGCCAGCCAGCACCGCGCCGTAAGAAAGCCGGCCGTTGATCGTCTCCCTCCCCCCCCCCCCCCCAATAGGCTGGAAGCGGGAAGAAGACACCAGGCGGGGGAAGCCTTCTGCAGCAACAGCAGCAGCCGCAGCGACAGCAGCGGGGGGTGTGATCCCCCATGTCGCTTGACGAAAACGGCTACGACGGTGACATGAGAAGAGGAGAACAAGGACGACAGCAACAACAGTAACAACAACAGCAACAACAGCAGCAACAACAACAACAACAACGACAACGACGAGGCTGAGCTTTACCCTGATCGTACGCTGGTTTTACCTAAATACATATTGATTGTCAGGATAGATCAAAAGACATACTTAGGCAGAAATAACGCTCTCTGAAACAGAAATAGAGAGAAAGGGGGGAAAGAAAAGAGTGAGAAAGAAAGCTTTGTGTGTTTGTGTGTGAGCGAGAGAGAGAGAGAGAGAGGGAGGGAGAGTTAAACAAATAAAGCTGGGAAGCAACAAGCGAAGATGGGGGAATTGCATTAAAGTTCTACCCGTGTGTTTTGTGTCATGGTGGCTGTCGTGGATGGGTGGGTGGGATGCGCATGGCTCGTCTCGAATGGTTGCTGCTCATCATCAGGCGCTAAGAGAACACGCAACTAGCAGACATTCTTTGGGAAGATCATCCTGATTTTTCTCTTTGTCGTCGACGTTATTGTCGCTGTTGTTCTCCTCCTCATCACCATCATCATCATCATCGTCGTCGTCAGCAGCGTTGTCACGATCAGCATTGTGAGGCTAACCATTCGCTAAGGGACTCTGTGTTGAACTCTGAACAGAACAGTGTGGTGAGGCTGTGTGGGCCATGCCTTGTTATGTCTCTCATCTTCAAGCGGTGCTGATGATTCTCGATAGATCATGATGGTGATGATGATGATTATGGCGATGAAGATGATGGTGATGCTGATGGTGATGGTGAAGAAGATGTTCAGGATAAGGCTGCAAGGGCAGAACAGAACACAACGAACGTCGACGCACCCTCAGTCGGGCGATGGCACCTTCTGTCTCGCTGTTGCAGCGCATGCGCGTTGTTGTTGCTGCTGTTGTTGTTGTTGTCTCCGTCATCGTTGTTGCTGTTGTTGTTGCCGCCACGATAGCTATAGCTAACCAATCAGCATCGATATTGCACCAGACAGACACTGTAACAACCGACTGTGTTTGCGATTCACGTTCCCGGCGATCTCGGGCTTCGTACCTTTCCTACGTTCCTTTCTTCATGTCTCTGCTGTCCTTCTTCTTCTTCCTGATCTACGTTCTCTCTCTGTGCTCTCAGTGCTAGAAGAATAGTATTGTGAGGCCGAGGCCGAGAACGCCGGCGGCAGCGACGGCAATCTCAACATCGCCGCCACCAGGTACGATGATCATGCCACCTTATGTACTATCATGACGACGAAGACGACAAGGACGAAAAGGACATCAGTATCACTACAGCTTCGGCAACAACTCGTCGACTCGTTGACTACAGCCACGAAAAGGACTACCGAATCGACGAGTCGAAAACCCCCGAAAATCAGCGACCACCACCACAGGTCAAACCTCAAAGCTGCAGCAAGTGGACAGCAAGCGTAAAATATGTACCCCCAAAACCTGCGGCAGAGCCTCCGTGTGTGCGGTGTCGCCAGCCGTCTATCCTCCACATCTTTAGCATCCTTAGCCACTCTGTCGCGTCACCTAGCTGTCCTCGTAACTATCTTGTTCTTCTTCTCCTCTTCCGGCCATTCTCCTCCGGCGTTCAATGTTAAATAGCATTTTGCACTCGAGCGATCTCTGTCTTTTTGACGCGCGCTCTCTCACAGCTCGTGCTGTGTCCTCTCGGCTGTGTCTTCTATTGTGCTGCTCTCTCTCTCTCTAAATGTCGCCGTCTATGTGTGCACCCCACCACGACAGCGACAGCAACAACAACGACAACAACAACAACAGCAACAACGACAACAACAACAGCAACAACGACAACAACTACAGCAACAACGACAACAACAACAACAACAGCAACAACGACAACAATAACAACAACTACAACAGCGGTCGATGTAATAATAATGATGATGCTGATGACTGCAACGAGGTAGACTCGATCCCCAACCGAACGAAAACCGTAGTCGAAGGCGAACGCTTCGACCACAGTGGTTGTTGTCGCAACGCTTGTTGAAGTCGAACGTAAACACCACAAGCCCAACACAATACTAGCCTACCCAGCAAGAATCATTATCATCACCTTCATCAGAGAGAGAGATATATAGATAGAAAGGTAGATGGAGAAAGGAGGAGGAGGGAGAAAGCAAGCAAATAGGTAGAGGCACCTGTAGACGGGTAGAGAAAGCAAAGGAAGCGTGCGAGGGAAAGAGATAAAGAGTGTGAGAGATCCAAAGAGACACAGAGAGAGAGAGAGGCGAGGATTACAACAGAGCGACGCTGCTCCTATGCTAGGCGACTTTTGTCACACACACACACACAGGCGCCGCCGTCGCTGACCACCGGGCGTAATATAGTGGACATGGTGGGCCAGCACCCCAGTCTCATCCCCAGCGGCAGGCAGGCAGGTCGTCCGTCCTCCCCCCCCCCCCCCCCCCGGCCCACCATCATGGACAAGACAGATCGTCGGCTCACAGATGCGTCGTCGTCGTCGATGATAATAATGAACGGGCATTGAATACGCTACTGGCGACACAAAAGCCGCCCAGAGAGACGTAGAGAGACGTGTTGTTGTTGTCACACATCAGCAGGCGATACTCGCGAACTCGTCGCGTCGCATCGAATCGAACACGAGGTGACCACCCCCCCGCCCATCCAACGACACCGAGCGACAACCGACACGGTTGTGGTGGGGGTCGCGGTGCTGCGGTAGTGGTGATCATCAGACATACATGCGCATCGCGTAATTGCATATACATAAGCATAGCTACATGCTGCCTGAACTAACTGATCGCTCGGCAGTAGCCGCCTCCTCATCCTCGAATTCATGACACGGCACCGTCGACTAAAAGCGAAGTTTGTCACATCAACATACATAAGCATGAGCATATATCTGTATCTCTCTCTCTGTTTTTTTCTTTCTTTCTATATATATATATATATATATATATATAGCAAAGCTAACGTCACACGCACATTTGTACAAAGTAAGTTACTTACTACATGCTGTTTAATAGGTTAGTAAAAAAAACTTACTCTGTACAAATATGCGTGTGACGTTAGCTTTGCTCTATTGCTCACATAGCAGGTCTACCAGTGATAAACAACGTCAAAGACCGTTACCAAATCAACGGTTGCCAACGACCTAACAGACACACAGACGAAATGTAGAGACGTGAAAACAGATACCTGTTTATTGGATATCTCTAACTAATGCATATCAATCTAGCTTATGTCCAGCCTTCGCTATTATGAATGGGCACATACTTGAGCCTGGAAAGGCTAAGGAGTCACACGTCAAACGAAACTGTGTTTTCTGCAGTATGATGGCAAGATCAAGCACAAGGAAGCTGGAGTTTTATCGCTTCCAAAAAAAGAGTGCGCCGTAAAGATCGGAAATGAAATCATTACCTATAAGAGCATATATCGGTCATTCGGTCATGTCCAAATAACCGCAAGGCCTAAGGCAAGCCAAGAGCACATGTTAGCTAGATATCCTTGAGCTTGCAATGAGCAAGCTAACGGTAACATCCGTTAATCGATTCGACCCAATCGATAATGCGTGCTTTGAGAAAGCATATCCGGCCACACGTTCATGGAAAGTTAATGCGCATGTAATCTAGCAAAAAGCTTCTTGTGGTTCATACATATATGCAATATTCAACTATTTTTAAGCACGTAAACGCATATATACATGCATAAACATAACGAACGTTGCATACATATACATTGTGCTGCTGCTGAATCCATGTGTCGCAGAAAGCCTATTTGTGACAAGCGCCTTATTGCGACTGTCTACAAATGTTATTTCTAAAGCGAAAACATATACTTAAAAGCGCATAGACATACATGCATATATATATATATATATATATATATACACCTAAATATATGTTTGCATATATATATATATATATATATATATATACACACACATGGTGTGTCCAAAATAATTCGGAAGCGATATAAGGAATTGTAAAGCTCGTTAGAGCAAACATTTTTTTCTAATGGAACATAGTCTCTGGAAAGTCTTGCTTTGGAGTTAGAGTGAAATTACTACAATTTGTTACACTGATGTTTTTGCCCGATAGAGGAGCGCAAAATATGCAATCGCGAGACAACTATAGAAAGTCCTCCTATAGAAAAAGCACACCGTCGTGCTCGTGAGAAAATTCAGCTTCCTTCAAAGAACACATAACGTCGGCCAGGAGATGCGACACGGTCGTTTAAAAAAGAATTATCAAATATTGAGTTATTTTATTAGTTGTCACACAAAGTACCTCAAAATGATTACCGTACGACCAATAACAGCGCTCAAAACTAGCACATTCAAGGAAACGCAGATATCATGGCAATAATTTTGGTACCAATTACATCCGAATCGCCGTGGTTGCGGAGTAATTAAATTTTTTTAGAGGGCATGTCGAGATTGAGTGCATTTGATGATCGCGCTGCTTCCTCCGAATATACGTAAGGCCGGCCAGACGATGCTACACGGTTTTTAAAAAATCATTCACAAATAATGAGGTTCGTTCATTAGCTCTTACGTCCAATACCTCAAAATCATAACCCTACGACCATTCACAGCGCTCAAAACTAACACATTTTCCTTATATATATATATATATATATATATATATATATATATATATATATATATATATATATATATATATATACATATATATATATATATATATATATATATATATATACATATATATTTATACAGCTAACTTACTTTCAATGCTATTGTTTCAATTAAATATACACATGCATGTAATGGAACTTAGTTCGTTGACTCCAGAGGGCAGTGGAAAAATATGTTTTAGAGCGCGCAACTTCCCCAGTGGCGCAATCGGTTAGCGCACGGTACTTATATGGCAGTTGCCGTGAGCTATGCCGGGGTTGTGAGTTCGAGCCTCACCTGGGGAATAATTTTTTTGCCCAAAAAAATATTTTAGGCTCTAACAGAATTCCATTTTTTAATGGACATAACAGATTACGTTATAAGGTATGGAAAACTTCTTTGTCTGTAATCCGAATGTTGACAAACAGCACAGTAATAAATGTAAGTACTTGAAGTGAATACGATAGCGTCTAATTTAAGTGTTTCAGTTTTAATCAGTGTAGCTGATATGATGTCTAAAGAAGCTTATTTTCTTACACAGGAAGAAGTTATTTCGATTCCTATTATTTGTAACTCGCAATTTATTTTACTTAAGCATGTTATCCTTAGTAAATGAATAGTAATAACAATCAATATGTCGCGCTCTGCTAGAAGATATATATATATATATAAGTAAATATTTTTTTTAGAGTTATTGAAGATAACTGAAATTAATTGCACCATATCTTTGCGATTGGCATAATATAATAAAGCGCTTTAGAAACGATTACGTTGGAGAATTATAATATGGTTGCAAAGCTAGTTATAATATCTTCACGTTACTTATAAGATAAGGTAGATAAGCAAATCACGCCTGTTGGAATCATGTATGAGATAATACGTACAAGAGACCCATTGGAACGCATATGAAGTCCCAAAACCTCATATTAAAAAATATATAACGCATGAAGAGCAATATAGGAGCAAACTTATACTAGCTTGTTCTGTCAGAGCAAATTATTGACCAGATAATAACGAAGGCGGGTCTATGGCATTAACTATGCATCAGCGCAAGTACTTGAGAAGAAGCGACGCCACAAAAAGGAAGTTTTTTGTAATGAAATTACATTATTTTTCTTTTGCTACAATTTAGGCTAGATAATGACTCCGTCTAAAATCGAGTACTTAAAACATACCGCGCGCAGTCACTTTTTATTTGATTCTATGGTTACAGGGAGATGTGAATGACTAACTAAACTAGGGCTTGTGAGGAGAGCTTTCAGTCAAGCTTATCCTCGAGGCAGCCCCTCATCGAGTCATTGTTGTAGCTGTCGTTCGAACATCTCTATTATATGGCTATTAGATTACTAATAGCTTTTTGGTTTTTGTATAGACAATTTTATACTACGTTAAAAATATATAATGTTTCCTATAATCTTAAAATATAATAGGATATTATTTGTAAAACATTATTTAATTTTCCTGTAGCCCTTAGATGAGGTAATAAAATAAAAAAATTAATTTCATTATATAATACGCCAACCTTTGTAGGTTTTTGCTATGGCTTTAAGTAAACGCAATGTAACTTAATCATTTAGGCTTATTGCGTGAATAAATTTGACCATATATTTTTGTGACTTACGGACATAATATATGTTTAAATATGTAGGCAACAATGCAATAAGGTATAAATGCGGGTTACTGCCGACGTGTCGCGCGACAGCCGCAACACAGTATATGCATGCACTTAATCTCGACATGCCCTCCGAAAAATCTTAATTACTCCGCAACCGCTGCTTGGAAAAAAAGGATTTGCTTTAGCGAGCTATACGATTCTATATATTGTTTTTCATATATTCCTAATACACCCTGTATATATATATATATATGCTCATGCGCTGGTTTTGTGATTACTCAGGCGCATACACATACATTCGCAAATATATATATATATATATATATATATATATATATATATATATATATATATATATATATATATATATATATTATATATATATATATATATATATATATGTTTATATTATGCAAACACATAAAAAAAAGCATCGACCGCCGTTGCGTACGGACGTGTTTTGTGCATGTTCTGTGATAAAAGGTGATCGAGGGAACTTGTCGTCTCTGCGGCAAACCTCTCGACGCCTCTGGTCATAATCCTATATTCAGGGTTCAGGATCATCCTTCTATATATATAGAGTTTGTTTCTGTTTGAGGTTTTTAAGGAGCTGAATATGTTGGAGCAACAAATCTGCATAAAGTTCTGTGTTAAAACCAGATCATAAGTTGTAAAGTGGTGGAAATCTTACGGACTACTTATGCTGATCAAGCAGTACCCCAAGGCACAGTGTATACGTGGTACCGTCGATTTCGCGACGCACGTGGAGAGATCGGTGATGGTCCGCGTTCGGGAATGCACGCCAAATTACTACCAGACAGATAGCTGAGGAGATATCTAATGGATCAGTAGTTGTAGCAGTCTTGACTGATATTTTATGCTTTAGAACTTTAGACTGGCAGCACAGTTCGTTACAAAAATGTTGAATTTCCAGCAAATGGACGCCCGTCGGGAAATGTCCGAAATGAACCTTCAAGCTAACGGGAAACGAGTCTCGTATATGGTTACGATATCGAGACGAAAGCCCAATCCTCCCAGTAGTGCTTCCAAGGAGAGAGTCGATCGAAGAATTTCAGATAAATATTTAGTTTTCGAATTTTGTATAAGAACTTTTCCATCCGCCAAATACATTTACCAAGATGGCTTAGTGGCAAAAGTCTTTGTCTTGCATTCGGGAGGCCCGAGTTCGAGACCCGGACCGGCCACTCTTAAATTGGTTTTCATGATTCCCAAAGTAAATAAGGTGAATGCCGTAGTAGACTAAAAATCGACCATGACATGAAAAAACCGTAAACAAGCATTGAGCCTTACAAAGATAATTTATATATATATATATATATATATATATATATATATATATATATATATATATATAATCCGTTTAAGCTCACGATGCGCTCCGTGAAAAGTATACGTTATTGCCGAAGATTCATATTCGTTTTCGCCCACGGTGAGAAAAGCAGAAAACAAAAAAAGCCAAAAAAGCTTATGTTAAATCGTAAGTGCACATTAAAGTATAGTTTCTACATCGAATGCCAACAATGGTTTTGTCTGAGTTTATAAAATAGACCTGCTTCTATTAGTGCTAGTAGCAATCGTTATAGTAGCAACCTCAAACTACTGACCCAAAAACATAAAAACTATCCTATAAACTGCAACCGGAGACATCTATATATTTATATATATATATATATATATATATATATATATATGATTGTAAAGGTCTTTAAGTATTGCATATAAATGAAGCGCTCGGCATCGTCTTGCGAGATATGGAGAAAGGAAGCCAGCAGCCCTTCCTTTGCGTTGCGGGACTGCGTGCAAAGTCAACGTCTAAGTTTCCCAGGGAATGGCCAGGTGTACGTTTCTCCATACGTTCAAACGCACATACATAAATACGTATATAGGCAGAGCAACAGTTAGTCATACAGAAGCCACGCTACCGGGCTCCACAACCGGACAACCGTCTACAGTAAGCGTTCAGTCCTAAACAGTCAAGCTTTCTAGTTGGTCATTCTCCTATCTCTCTTTCTCTCATACACACACACGCTTTCTCTTAAAGTCACATCGTCTCTCTCTCTCTCTCTCTCTCTCTCTCTCTCTATATATATATATATATATATATATATTTCCCATTGCTTTCCGCAGGCGGGCATTTGAGTATCGTTTTATGACGGCGGAAAACTCTTTTACGAGAGAGGCAGCCGACAAGCCGGCTGCGTGTATTCCGGAAGAGGAACACGCGGTGGCGGCAGCGGCAGCAGCAGCAGCAGCAGAAGTCTCGCAGTGGCCCTGCTTCTTGCCCTGCTGACGTCGGGAAATCTTCTAGAAAGGAAGCGGAGGAAAGTTGGATATGAGACGCGACACCAAAGTTGTCCTTACTACCACAAAAATCTGCCAGACGCATTGCACGACCCAAATTAAAGTGTGGACGAACTTCGACGACGGCCGCGGCGGCGACGACTAGCCGACCGACCCACAGAAGCATGGACGGCTTCTAGGGATTGCATTTAGCTGAGGTTGAATTCGTCCTTCGTCATTAGTTTGCTTGGTTGGGTGAGGGAGCGAAATGGGTACGCATTGTCCTGCTGCTACAGATCTCTTAGCTAGGGAAAGCCTGCCTGTAAAAGTCATTTGAGACTACGCTGTTTATCAGCTAAAGGGGTAGAAGCAAAAGTGATCGTCGCGTATAGTATTGATGCCTCTGACCGGCCAACGTTTATGACAAGTGGATTCAATTATGTGTAGAATGCACCCCCTTCCCCCCCCCCCCCCCCCACCGCGCTTCTCCTGACCAGCTTTGACGAACCCTGGACACCGAGCGGAGTCGCCTAGGATGTTTGGGCCAAGTTGTTTCAGCTGCAGGTTTAGGGAAAGTGGATCCTTAAATTTGGATGCACCACGTTCTGGACAGCCAAAAACAGATTTGAGTGAGAATGCTGGGCTAGAAGCCTACAAGCTCGTGATGAATGACCGTCGATTGAAGCTAAATAGCGCAATGCGGAGATGGGCATGGAAGTGGTGCAATACATCAGATACTGCGCTAGCATTTATGCTGAGAAAATTAAATGAAAGAAAGAAAGACAAATAAATGAAATAAACAAATAAGCGAGCGAGCTGCTTTTTTTGGTAGCTTTCATCTACCAACAGATATATTGGTATGCTATGATCACTGTGTGGCTAATTAATTTCAGTCTCATAATGCAAAGCAAACGGCCAGAGTATGCACTTTCTCATGTACCATATACCTCAGCTCCCTAAATCCACGATTCTCACCAAAGCTATTTTTCGTTGCTTTATTGTGATGAATAATACGTATACATACGCTTAAAAGTGTTTTATGTAAGTACGTGGTGGTTTCTATACGTATGGTGCCCCTTGCCTTTTATCAGCACTAGCAGTAGAGTGACGTAACCCATAATAGGCGCTGTTTGTGCATGTCGAAATAGAGCGATATATGTATAAACCTGGCGTTCGAATAGCGCGTTTTGATTCTGCCAAATACGAATGCATTTGTCACCGATACGATCTGACTCTGATGCTAGACATATCCCTTCTTCCCTCTCTGTAGCGATAAGGGGCAGACAACGTAATGCATTCTAGACTTCACCAAGCTTTCTCATCAACTAGTCCGCCCTCGTCACACGGCAGAGAAACAACAGATTACATAACTGATGAAATATTCAACGGCATCCCTAAGTAAGGTTCGTTCCTCGATTCTCGGGCAGGAGACACATGAGAACCACGATGATGTTAGCGCCAAAGAAGCGGCGGTAGTGTAGAATAACAACAACCTCAACAACCAAGTTGTACCGTTTTCTATTTCACCGCGACGAGCGAAGCGCTTCTAGCTCTAGGTAGCCTACGACAGGCGGGAGGGATGATTACATTCTTCGTTCGTTTAGCATATCGGCATCAAGTGGTAAATTTTGAGTGTTAAATTCGAGATTCAGAAAGCGTCTAGTTGAACGCCACAATAGACACGTGTGGTTATTTGCTGCTGACACAAACGTATCTGCAGAAACAACACAACGTTTCATGGTGCGAGTCAGCCGACAACAGACAACACCAAGAACCACAACAACAACGACAGCAACAGCACGATCAACATCTAGCGAGACACTTGAAGGCACTCTGGAGAGGCTGTCCATCCAGTGGCTGCTACGGAGTTGTAAACGCGTTACGGAGAACGATAGAGAAACGATAGAACGATATATTTCTCTCTCTATCTATCTTTCTCTCACCAATATGACTCTCTTCAAGGCTATGAAATAAGCTCGTGCGTTCTTTGAACAGCTACCAGGTTTGTTTGAAATACGTACACAGAAACGCAGAATACTGTAGCATAATTATGAAATCAGTAAGTAACGAAGTATGGGTGTAAGTATGATACAAATCTAAACCGAAACAAAAAAACTAAAATTTGATAACATTGGATACGATTGGTACGCGAAAAGAATGCAACGTTAGTGACATATTGCTACTGAGACATTGCGAAATAACAAATATGGCTTGAGCTGAAGTGGCCGTAAGACACAATGAAGCATTATACAATCTACTGTATTCGGTATTGTGTGTATGCAACAGCAAAACGCGCGCTTCATTTACCATCTTAATCCGAAGATCTCAAACGTATATAAGAAGTTTAAATACGTGCTCATTGAAACCGTCACACCGTAACGTTCAACACAATATCACAGCCATGTTGGCATTCAAAACTAGCATTTTGCCAGCAGGCAAAGTAGAGTAAATATGTCACTTCAATTCAGTTCAATTTGCGTTTCACTCAGTTACAAACATTATTGCATTACCAGGCACGCGTCGTTTTGCACGTGACGACAAAATTACTGAGTTTTCTCACACTTGATAGCTCACACACACGCAAGTTCTCCCACTACCGTAGTTCTGACGTGCTGCCCTGTATGACTGTTCGATACGATCTTATACTCATTCATCCATGTGTTCATTTGTGTGTTTGTCTGTCTGCGCAATGCGCTGCTGCTAGTTGTGCAAAACTGAGCAGCGATAGTATTAAAGAAGTACACTCTGAAAAGGGAAAACATGTGAGCTCCTGGTCAGCGCGAGCGACGAAGGCGTGTCGAGGCTGACCGAAAACGACAAGAAAAAGGTCACTTTCGTGCGATCCCTCATTCGCTTTGCCGCGACTGCTCCTGCAGCAGGTAAGGACAGATTCCATAGCATCTGGGCGTAAAAGAGTTGCATGTATGCAGTACGCGCTAACTCAATCGGATGCAACTACTGTTAATGGTGGATGGCCAAATTCGTTGAGGAAACAAATTAGAAAATGCACGGGAAAGTCCGGAGTATACAGAGAGAAATGAGTCCTATGCCTCACGAAACAACTAAAACAAAAAATCTACAATATAAATAAAAATGCGCTTATTAACAAAAAGAGCCAATTGAAATCGATCACTACAAACGAAAAGTCTCGCACAGAAAGAAATGAAGAGAGACCAAGACAAGGTAAAGACGTAGGACGTTAAAGCGCGAAAGAAGGCACACCAACTGACTCGTGTTTTAATCATTTCGACTACTAATTATGTGTTATCTTATTACTATTAAATGTCTCATTTGCAAATGTACATTCTCTCAAAACGGGCCTAGCTGCTACCGGTAATATGTAACAATTACTGTAAAGTACACATTTGCTAAATAGCATCTGGCTATCTGCTAAGATCTGGTATGCCAGATATAAATGAGTATTGGGCTAGGCGTATTACACACTTTTCCATCTAGGAGAGCTTAAAGACATAGGCGTGCTTACCTTCGTTAACAAGTTTATTGACTTATTATAAAATGTTATTGAAAAGTTATTGATTTTACACCTTTTACCTCGTGTTTTAGTGCTTATCGTTTTACTCAATCATTCGTAATGTGATGTAAAATGAAAATTAATAAGAATGTCCTTCTTACGTAACAAAACAGTAACACGTTTTTCGCTAAAATCGCTGCGCATTATTCCTAAAATTTAGCGATATTGAGACTAAGTAAGTTAGTATATGCAAAAGGTTACGACTTTCCGTCTAACACCTTCTTGGGTTTCGTGTCTCGTTAAAAACAAGGCAAAATTGAGGTTTGCAAAAACTTACCCATGCTCCGCCGTGTCCACACAGACAGCAGGAATCATCAAGAATTGACCCGTTGGAAGCCGTTTCTTCTATACATTTGCCTCTATATTTATTACCTGACGTTCGCTTTGCTCTATATAAAATGTATGAACGACGCACATTAAGGCTTGCAACTCTAACTCTAGCCGCGATGGAAAGGAAGCTCATGTCAGCTGGGCCCGGCGTCTCGGGAGATGCGTAGCGCCTAGGACCTTGGCCAGCACGCCATCCTAAGCTTGCGTTCAGCGCTTGACAGCCAGGCTAGTAGCGTCTCTGTTAGCCATTGAGGCACAGAGGGGGCTAAATAGCTTTGCAAAGAAGATGAAATTCGTTCTCCGTTGCGCATGCCAGGCCATGCCAGATCTTAGGATCTCCCACAATGCGGCAACCCCAATGCGACAAAATCCCGATCGAAACTTGGCAGATCACATTCAGGGCTTTTGGATTGGACGACAGAAAAATGTCCTGACGCAAGATGGGCGATTGAACGCCTAGCCCTTGACAGGTAGAGATGGCCGAATGGCACGATGGCTATAGGCCATCAAACCCCGCGTGTCGGCTGGCACCGACGCGCGACACACAGATGCCGCAACAACACTACACCACTGCGCACCCGTCCTCTGCTACCCTGCCGCGCAGAAGCGCTAAGTGCCACAAGCGAGTGACAACGACTGAATCTGATGCTATCTGCTGGGTGTGCGGTATACGGGTAAAGCGAGAGCAGCGCTTCATACGCCATGCGCGTGACGCGATATTTTCAGAGGCTGATTCAGTAAGTCGTTGTGGCAAGTCGCAAGCAACGGCTATGGCGACTGATGCATGGCTCAGCGATGAGACTCGATGGGACGACGTCGTTTCCTTATTGTTGAATCTCACAAAGGCTGTAGATACGAAATATGAAACAGCGATCTCTGACAGCTTCTTAGGCACCTTTCGGTTAAACAAAGGCTTTTAGGGCAGCTGGCGAGGTAGCCAGGTCGGGAGACATGCGTAGCATTTGCTTAGCATTTGCTTGAAGTGCTCGTTTACTCATAAGCCTCTCTATGCTACTAGACGTTTCAACGTAATTTATTATTATTATTATTCTTATTTTTTTTCTTGCTACTAGACTATACTAAGAGTAATAGATAGAACACAAACGGGCATCATTAGAGATTCAAATGACATATGTCTCTACGTAGATGTTTTCCAGCGAGAACTAAAGCCTGTGCAGTTTCGTATTAAACTCTGTTAAAACTTGAAATCTGAGAGAAAACTGAACTCGTAAAGAAAGACGCAGCCAACGAAATTTGGTTCCCCTTCAACTAAGCTCTACCAGCAACATTTAACGATCAAATATAACCGACAGTGGAACTATAGGCGAAACTTCAAGTAGAACTTTGAAGGCACCGAGTGAACTGCTTCGGAAGTAGCGGGTAGAACCCTGTGTCTGTCTGCACGTACGTGCCACTGATGGTATAGGCTCGCGGTCATATATATATATATATATATATGTATATAAAATATTGTGATGATTTATTAATCATTTACAATACGTTTGCGCACTCGGCAGTGCTCGCCTTCATATAGATATATATATATATCTATATGAAGGCGAGCACTGCCGAGTGCGCAAACGTATTGTAAATGATTAATAAATCATCACAATATTTTATATACATATATATATATATATATATGACCGCGAGCCTATACCATCAGTGGCACGTACGTGCAGACAGACACAGGGTTCTACCCGCTACTTCCGAAGCAGTTCACTCGGTGCCTTCAAAGTTCTACTTGAAGTTTCGCCTATAGTTCCACTGTCGGTTATATTTGATCGTTAAATGTTGCTGGTAGAGCTTATATATATATATATATATATATATATCTGTACGTAAATAGGTATGCACAATCAAGGAAGAAGTTAATTTTTATGGCCGGGAGAGTGCAGTCTGAGTAATGCCGTAGTTCGACGAAATGTACCCTCAGACTGACCCTCAGAAATGGTTTGCAATGCTGCAGCGGCCGACAACCATAATAGTTTTTTGCTACTGAGTCGTTTAATTATTACTAAAAAGATGAACGAATAAATGAAACTAAAGAATTTGCCCAGATTTGTGACTTCGTGACGTACGTGGCAAAGCAAGCAAACCGACAGCAGCGGCGCGTTTTCACGGCGACACAGCCGACAGGAGGGTTCCTGGCAGTATCTAGCTGCAATTAGAATGGTAGAGATAAACTATTTGCAATACTATATGTTCTTTCTGATGAGGTCAGTGAAAATCATGTCATCATCTGTTTGACGAGTGTCGCAAACAACAACGGCCGGTCCTAATCAAAGTTTATCAGTAACTGTCGAGCCAGAAAGGCCGCGTGGAATTGAACGATCACGGGAAAAGCTTAGTAGAGGCATTCAAACCCGAAGTATAGGCTATATTTGACTTTTCGTCAATTGCAGCCTTTATATAGGCCACATGTTCCTCGTCCATTACTGTTCTTGGACGTCCTTTACGGGATTTGTCGTACAGATTGAAAGATCCAGTTCTGAAATATCTTGTACCATTCGCACGCACTAATCAGGGATAGGTTTCGTTTTCTAATGTTATGTCGAAGCTAATGCGCTTAGTCCTCGCTGGGAGCTGTACGTAAGTAACTGAATGCAGCTCCGTTTTTGTTTACGGCTGTTGTGCCACTGACATGACTGTGTTTGCCGTTTCTTCATACCGTTGTTTATTGGAGAATCCACTCAAATTTTCGACATAAACATCAGCAAATATGGCGCTACCTATATCCTATATTATAACATGTGCATATTCCTTTTACTGACTCTCTCTAAATAAAAATGTAAATACAGGTATAACCATTTATGTTTGTTCAATAAATATATATACATATATATATATATATATATACACACATTTGCTTTTCATTGTAGAAATATAACTCAAAGCGAATTCTTTTATTTACTTTATTGTAACACATTCATACCTAAGCAACGAACCTGCTGTAGCTATGTGTTTGCTACGGTCAGTGCATAGTCTACAGTTAAAAGTAATCATTTGAACTGCGTATATTTCAACATCGCTCATGTATATATATATATATATATATATATATATTGAAAGGCGAATGTGATTATCGGGCTGACCTCAATATCGGTGCATGAAAACGTACTACGACGACGACGAACTTGGAGGGCAACGCACGCAAGTTTTTCCGCGGCGACTAGTATCTATACGCGTGCTACATGTATGCATGCATACATACACATATGTGTGTTGTAAACTTTAAGTGTATACCACCTTGTCTGTCGGTTAGTCGGTTGGTAGTAACGCAACGATATGCGCATATTGTTCGCCAAGATGCAGATTATGCGGCGGCCCACGCTCATATATCGGTCGGTGTGCCGCGAGTTCGAGTGTCTTCTCCTCCTTCTGCTCCCTTTGAGAGCCCCACCCACCCCCTTACCTGCTGGGAGAAGAGCTGCTGCTAAAGTGGTGGCTCCCAACAGAGTCTCCTTCCCTCTGATGCAGCTAGGAGCTCCTATTGCTGCTACTGCTACTGTAGTTGGTGCTGCTAAAACGATTTCACCAAGTTTTCCTTACGCTACCCGGAGACCCGGAGTTCTTCATGACGACGACGATGACGACGACAACGACGACGACGACGAAGACAACAACGACGACGATGATAACGGATGCAAGGAAAACCTTGAGGGGTTGTTGTGTGGTGCCCCGCTGACCAAACCCGGTGGGGTTGTCTGCTTGTTCCTCGGCTATAGCTGAGTCGAGTTGAAAGGACAAAGGGGAAAAGAGGGAGAAACTGGGAACCAGAGAGAGAGAGAGAGAGAGACAGCGGCAGCCCGGCTGGCTCTGTCGCGGCTGCCCCACCGTCGAGGGAATTGGCCTCGACTCGACGAGTAGCTTGCGCTTCAATGAGTTGGCAACCCCCGCAACAGAGCGGACTAGCAACTGAACTCAGCGATTGTGAATGTGTGTGTACAAAAAACTAAGCGGCTATAGCAAGCATGACGGCGATAATAACCAGGAGATTTGCCAAAGTCTTTGATTAGAAAATCGGCTTCATTCAGTTGGTCACTCTGCTGGATAGACTGCTATTTACATGCAGAAGCCGGCGATTGTCTCGCTCACTGCAGCCTGTCTAGCGCCGCGTGTGTCCAGGAAACGGGCGAACAGTGCAATTTTATTAGTGACGACAGACATCGTGGCGTTTATAATCATCATAATAACAGTTACAGCAACAATCATTGCGAAAATGATCATAATTAATATTTAATTACTAGGTGGTTGATTTCGTAATTTAAAAACAGCGCTCAAACAAAACCCGATGAGAAGACGGAGACGAGTAAGAAGCTGTCTTGCCAAATTGAGAGATTGTGTTACCGTTGTTTTGAAATTGATCTTGTACGAGTATCTTAATTGTAAAGTTACGCTTGACTAAAGTTGTAGTTTGCTGACGGGCTAGTTGTGAATTCCAAATTTTTAGACAAGAGCCGAAATGTAACATGGCGTTCTGTGGCCTAGTAAAGGAATTGCTAGGGGAAAATAAACTGGCCCTAAATGGCTGCAGTGATAGCTTAATAAAGCGGTGCATAGCAATTCGCCAGTTTTACTATTATCGACCTCTTGTGATTGCAATAATATCGGCAATAACGACATCAATAAATACCATTGCTGCTTCATTCACGGCTAAACAAATCTACCTCTGAGGACCACTACAGCCATGTTGATCTTTGTTGTTCGCTAATAGAAGGCCGTGCTGGCCAGTAACGACGTGGACTTGGTGGCTAAAGCAGCCAAATGTACTCCGCTGGTGGTATCAGATCAAGGACTTGATTGAACTTCAAATGATAAGGGGTTGGTTGGAGTACGATCAGTCAATGGTTTACGCCTTCGTCGACTGGTTGCAGCAAGCCCGTTTCGCGCGTGTTGATTCTACTCAACTTCACAGACTATGGCACTCATTCTAGGCAGAACAGAGCTTGGCGTAACGCTACTATCAAGGCCCCCGGCACCTGGGATTGCCTGGTTTCAACTGGCAAACACCCGATCAGTTTTAATAGCACCTAATCATTGTGAGCACCACTATCACGATCGTCGGCAGCTCAACCCCCGCATAACGACCTCCACCACGATCATTATCATTATAATTATTGTTGCCATGTCCTTATAGGATGAGGTATTGTGGCGGGAGATAGTTTCGAATATGTGGGCTCTGATTCTCATATCATCACGCATGTAGACACATAGCACACAATCTCGTGCAATCTCTCGACTTGAATCTCTGCGCTGCGCTCATTGAACCGTGCCTTATGTTGATGACGGACGCAAGCTGTATGCAGAGGGAACCGAACAAAATGAATCACCCTCTTGTTGTAGTCGTTGTCGGTGTTGTTGTTGTTGTTGTTGTTGTTGTAATGATTGTCGTCGTTGTTGTCCTAACTGACAAAATAACATCCACGTAGCCCATCTCCTTTCCTCCTACGCGATGGCACATATCAATCTCGTCGTATGTGAAATTGAACAAACGGACATACCGTTGAATTCAATTTGTGTTTGTAGCTAAAATTTTCTCACTCGACTTAGCTTTGTAGCTGTAACGTTTCTATTCGCTGTTCTAACGTTTCTATTCCTTGTAGCTACAGTGTTCATACTTATATTTGAAGCTGAAAAGTTTTTTGTCGGTGTGGTGTTTTGTTATCTACCTATTGACCAATAAGCGAGGCAAAGCACGAAGCCTGAGCACAAACAAAGTGCTCCTTTACGGCTCTTATTGGTATATATATATATATATATATATATATATATATATATATATATATATATATATATATATATATATGTATATATATATTTAGGTGTGTATGTACTTCTCTCTCTTGAACTATGTGTGGGAGACATGCACTTCAAATATTTTCACCATCGTGGTCAAAGATGGCACCTCAGTGCGCCTGCTCCCACCTCTCGGCGTGTCGTCGTGTGCTTATCTCGCCGCTTCGTTTATGCTGTGGCGGCAATGTAATTAGACAAGCGGCTTAAAGCTAGTCCGTTGCAAACATTCATTCTCGATCCGCCTTCCGTCGCCTCTCGTGCGTGTTTCGTTCTTCTTCTTGTTGTCTTTTTCTGCCTTGTCCTGTTTTTCACGACTACCACTAACGGAACTGTCGAGCCCGGTGGCGTGTTGGGGGCTTAAGTCTGCGCCTTGCAATCGGAAGAGACAGCACATAGGTGCGCGGGTTTGAGCCCCATCGTTGCACATTTCTGTTAATGGGGCATGTCCGTCTATGAAGCAATGTGAAAAACAGTACCGTGGACGTTAAATCTTGGCTGAGGGTGGTCAGCCCGAAAACTTTACCACTAACGGGACGCCACATGTCACGGCGCATTGAGCGCAATTTGACCGTAACGCACCATTTTGGATCGCTCTGTTCTTTTTCTACGTTACTCGCTCGTCGCCCTCGCCTACTCGTTGTTAAGCGCCAGGTGGCATTATTGCTTGTCTTACAATATTTTTCTTGCGCTTGTGTACACTACACATGACGATTATACTAACTATACTAAAGCTATGCAACAAGTCGGATCTCGCCGGTCTTCGATCAAATAATAATAATAATAATAATAGTGATGATTCTGCTAACGATGCTAATTTTGATGAGGCTTGTTACGCCTCTACCGCCCCCTTCCCGCTGCACCCCCACCCGGCCCTCCATCGGCAAAAATTTTATTTTGGGTGTTTTCTTTATTTCCACATTCCCATTTCCACCCCGCTTAGACCCTTGCCGACCCCCTCCCCCCCCCCCACACCGCCTCGACGCCTGTTCCTACTACACACTTGAAACCGCTGTGGAGCAGCACTCGAATCGACTCGGGTCTAGTGTCGCAGTGTCGTCGTATACATCGCGTCTTTGATCAGCTCGTGGTGCCAAAAAAGCCAGAGGGAGAGAAACGCACTCGCCACTGTGTAAGCTAGTTATCGTATGCTTTCCGCACGCGCAATTCATTCATGACACTCAACCTTCCTTCTCATGTGTTTGTTCCCTCGCGTGTGCTTGTGAAGTCCGACCGACGGTCGGGTGGCGCCGTTCTCGAATTCCCGCCGATAGCCTAGCTGCTAGTCCCATCGGAATTCCCGGCGAGGAACTTCCCAGGGAGAGGAAAAGACACGACGCTTCTTCGTCCGACGCTTCGGCGCCGGCAGCGGTAGCAGCAGCATCAGCAGTAACAGCCGCAAAAGAGAAGGAGACGAGAGCGTCTGGCGAAGGTTCGAGTTAATCTCGATTTATATTAGCCGATGGTGATAATTAGCAGCGGCAGCAGCAACAGCAGTGGTAGAACTAGCATTAGTAATTAAAGTTGTCGTAATTGTAGTCGTAGTAGTAATAGTAGTGGACCGCAATGTGCGCTCACTCTTCCGATGTAATCGTAAAGTAAAAGCGAGGGTTAAAGTAATCTTAAAGAACGGTACCCGTGAGGGATTTTTTTGTGGCCAGTTCAAGTCCAGCAACATTGCCACCATAAACTCCCACTGCCCCGCTTAGCGTAGAAAACTAGTTTCCCTTTTTTTTGTCGCCTCTCCACCCCCGCCCCAGTAACAAGAAGTGAATCATGTTGTAGGGAGCGTCGTCATCTACCGCGTTGCTCGTTCTTGTCCTTAAGCAATAAGACCAGTTCGGCAACTGCGCAAGATACCCCAACACGTGTCGATGTGTTCGTGTGTGTGTAGATTCATGTATATATGCATATATAAAGAAAAACTCGCTGATACAGGTGTTTGTCGTAATGCACTGAGAGGCAACAATGTATTGGATAAAAGTAACAGGTACATTTCGACCCTACACGGAAGGCCCTACACGGATGTGGCTAATCGGATATCGTTGTTTAAATTCTGCGAGTGCAAGAAAATTAAAAGTGCCATGTGCTGTTTGCACTATAGCTACGAGTAATCCTAGCGGATGAACGTTAGTCCGCTGACATCCATATACACTAAACGCACCTCCTTCTTTTAGCTTTACCCTCTAATGGCCCAGATCTCTAAAGAATAGTGCTGTGGGTCATCAGCAGAAGCGGCGAGTGCCAGCTGGATTATTTAGCCGCGGCCACTCACAAACTCCTCCACTGTGCAACGTGCCTTGTCTCAACATCTGCGAACCCATATTATTCAAAGTCACGTATCCAGTGGTATAGCAAGCGGAAATCTTGTCTTTTTCGTTTTCAAACAAGCGTTGAACCAAACCAGGAATCTCAACAGTGCGATCGACTTGGCTACTAACATCGGAAATCTGAGCCTGCCTTTTCTTAGCTTGTAAGTGCTTGGCAGAATTTTTGTAATTGCATTAAACGCCTCGGCAATGAGTAAGGTATATATACGCTTTACTAGTCTATTAGTTAGATGGCCTTATACGGCTGAGTCCCGTAAGGCCCTTGTCTATGCAAATCTCTTGGTGTTTATCAACAATCCCGGTGCTCCCCACCAAGTATAGTCTAATGGTACCAACCTTAACAGTATGGCCAAAAATCTTTTGCGGGCAAATACCGGTCCGGCTTCGTCTATAGATTCTAGTGTTTGGCATTAAGTTCCAGTTATTCTGTAGGCTTTGCCTGTAGCAGGATCGAGCATTGCGGAACACCGGTCGTCATTGCAAGAAACGTATCTCTGATGAAAAAAAAAGTTCAGCCTTAGCAGCAATAAAGTGGATAGGGCAACCAGTGACCGGTCTATATGTGAATTCGAATTGGAAGACCGAGAGAACTCCGTGCTACTTTGCAAAAGTCTTGAAGCTTTCTTCTATTTACTAGTATCCATTTGCTAGAGCATTTAATAGGCAAATGTGCCTGAATCCTCTGTTGTTTTCTGGCAATACGGACAACCTCAGTCAGTTTCCAGTTTGCGGGCATTGTTCCACTTCTGGTGTTACAAGAAGAGTTTATTTAGAATTTCGTTGATTTGCTCATTTGCAAACACAGCCTTTGCGTTGCCCCCTTTTACTATCGTTTAGGGCTCCCCTAAGGGCCGTCTTTCTTGAAAAAGTTGCGCGAACTATTTGTCTCGCTTTTCCATTACTCGTTTTAAAATGGTCTATACTTTCCATATTTGGCCAAAGCCAAAGATCTAGGAGTTTCTAGGGCTCTAGGTGTTTGTTCGGCTTTTTTTTGCTCATGTCTTGTTCTGTTGTACTCAGACGCTTACATATGTTTAGCTGATAGTTCGTCTGCTTTAGATATGTGGTCTTAATGGCTCTTGTGTATGTTGTTCGACGCTCCGCAGTTCCTCTGGGGTTTGCGGCAGTCCCGTGTCGGCGATTGTCTTGCTGATTTCTGTTATAAAGGATTCTTCATCGATGGTCCTATAATGTTGCACAGTTGAACTGTTAAAAGTGAGTGCATGCTTTAGAAGAGCGCTAGTTATTGGGCACATTCTGTCATAATTACAAATATTTTTTGGCACGCATTCGATTTTGTCGGACATATCCCAAACGGTTTCAATTGCGCGGCAGATATTCTGGCAACTAGATCACACATGGGCAACCAACAAGAGTGGGCAAGCATTAAACACGCCCTCTTGCGCACCCGAGGTTTGCTTTATAAGGAATACAAGTGTCGGGAGTTTCGCCTCGGTCCCTTCTTTTGCAGATGATAGCGACAGTAGTCAACACGTAGCTGGTAATCAATAGGTCGTAAGCTGAAATCGGGATGGATGTAAATCTTTGTTAATTAGTGTATTGTGCACTGTATAGCAACTTGCACAGACACGTTCGGACACTTCCCTTATTGCTTCCCACTCGCAGGAGGCCGGTCGGTTATCTTTGGAATAACGAGCTAATGAGTGGCTTAAAAGTGAGGTATTATAGGACCTCGAATTTTGCAATTCTTCAATTTACGCAAATTTTCCTCACTACCACTATTTTATATTCTCTAGTCAAGATTCAATAACATCTTAAGATCTTAACCACGCTGATATGCTCAATTCCTCCATCAAATAACACTCGAGCCATACTGATATAACACATATTCGTAGATTCGCTGCCACTATTGTATGAGCGCTGAATTTAGTCAAATTCTATAAAAATGGTTAACACCTGTTTAGCCAGACTTAAAGGTTTGTAGATATCATTAGAATAAGTTTTTTTTTTCATCGAATTGGGAGAGGGCGGAAATTACTATTAAATGCGTAAGTTTAGAAAATGCGCATTTCAAAAAAAAAAATCATATTGTTGTGCACGCATTTCGAGGTTTGATAGAACTCGGCAAGAAAATACGTTTTCTTTATGGAGGGGAGACGTGGAAACGTCTTGTTTCGGAGAGAGAGTGAAGTTTATAAAAGTAGTTTTTCTGCCTTTTTTTTCCTACATAGTTGTGCGAAATCTCTGTTTGCGGAAGAACCAGTCAACGCATGAAGGAACCGATTACACCGTGTTCGGAGGAAAATTCTGCACAACGAAAGACACTTCACTAGCTTGCGTAGCAAAAAGCTAAGACCCAGATTAAGGAAAGTCATGAAAAGTCGATATTTTACGTTAACGCCTTTTCATGAAAAATCGTAAAATTTTTCCATTGCGACCAAAAATGTACGTCCAATAGACCACTCTCACGCAATAGCAAATTTAATGCCCATCATTTTCGTACCGAGGTGATGGTGCTGCGTTACGTAGTTGTCAAGTCACTAAGCGTTTTCGACAGTCATAGTTGTTATGTTTTACGTGCAAGTTTTCACGTTTAGAACCGTAAAAATTTGCCAAGACGTTTCCGCCCCCTCCTTCCACTAGGAAAATGTATTCTCTTGTTGAGTTCTACCAAACCTCAAAATATGTACTTAACTTTCTCATACGCCCTATGGAAATATGCATGCCTTTGCTTTCGATATGGCTATCGAAAAACCTTAGTGACTTGACAACTACGTAACGCAGCACCATCACCTTGATACGAAAATGATGGGCATTAAATTTGCTATTGCGTGAGAGTGGTCTTTTGTACGTACATTTTTGGTCGCAATGGAAAAATTTTACGATTTTTCATGAAAAGACGTTAACGTAAATATCGACTTTTCATGACTTTCCTTAATCTGGGTATTAGCTTTTTGCTACGCAAGCTAGTGAAGTGTCTTCCGTTGTGCAGAATTCCTCCGAACACGCCGGTGTAATTGGTTCCTTCATGCGTTGACTGGTTCTCCCGCAAACAGAGATTTCGCACAACTATGTAGGCAAAAAAGGCAGAAAAACTACTTTTATAAACTTCACTCTCTCTCTCCTAAACAAGACGTTTTCACGTCTTCCCTCCATAGGGAAAATTTATTTCTTTCCGAGTTCTATCAAACCTCGAAATGCGTGCTCAACAATATGAATGACCCTGTATATATATATATATATATATATATATATATATAGGCTTTTAGAAACTTCCTGAATAAATAAATGAAAAATGTATCACACCTTTCCTAGTAAAACCTCACCAGAACAGCTGGTAGATGCCCCAGTAATGCACGAATGGAGCACAATTACACAACGGCGCTTCGGTATGGTCTCAACTCGATACCGTCGGGGATCGATCAATTGTCCGATGCTAGATTGCTAGGGTACTTGTTGTCTATTAATCCCTTTTTATATTTAGCCGTTGATTAAATTTATCACGAACTCTGAAGTAGTTATCACGGTTTAACAGATCGGCAAATCCATACAGATTTCTCACCTTCTTTGAGCACTGACTCAATAATAACTAAGCTGTGCCACTATTGAATTCGAGAGACTTTTACACCTCAACCTCCCACAATCTTTTGTTCACCACATCGAACACCGTCAGGTATAGAGTGTACATCAGCCGCTCAGATCTGGTAGTGAGATCGATATGGAAATCGTAGAGAAAAAGTAATCAGGTAACGACTGAAATGGTATGGTTCCATTGATATGGTGTTAAACTGGCCTATAAGCGTAATACAGGACCTCGATTTTTGCTAACTCACTCAATACGACTATTTGCTTTTTGCTTGCCAATGTTCATATCCGGGCATTCACACTGGTACAACAAAAAATAGTAGTTTTGTCATCTTTTTCGTCTGTCTTGACTGACCTCTTCGCAAAACATTGAAATGCTTATTTTAACGAAATGTACAACCTATAGAGTCTGGCCAAACTGAATTTGAGTCATATATATATATCACTGCCACAACAATTTATGTTAGATCCACTAGGGACTTACTACATGCCAACAGAACAAAGAGACGACTGCATTGCGCCTTAGCCACAGAAAGAAGAAGAGAAGGGTGTGTTGTAATTTGCATGTCAAGGAACGTTTCCGAAAACTTAATTTACGCCGCTTTTGCAGACAGATCTCTTAGAGGTTCAAGGTGCCGCAGTAAACTAGATCTTGAGGTATTAGGTTTGTTGTGCACAAAGAGAATTCGACTCGAGTTGCCTCATTTATTTACACTTCTTTAGAACTTACGTATGCTGATGCTCTCCACAATTGGCATGCGCTTAGAGTTGTATTTTTTCATCTAGTTATATATCATATATAACTATATGGATAAAAACTGTATATATATATAAGCTGCTGGTTTCTAACCTATTTAAAAATATATGTTTTAAATAGCTTTGTCGATCTTAAATTGCATGCTTAAGGTGGGATTCGAACACGATTCTCCGCAGTCGATTGCTTAACGTCGCCTTCGTTTTATGTGTCTTTTAAGTTATCATGGCTAGCACTTAAAATTTAAAGACTGACTCTGAGAAAGACACTTTGTTACCTCAACCTATTAAGATGATCATCACAAATGGACGCTTAAAGCTCCAAAATATATTGTTTGAGCTGGAAAAGCGTTTGGTCAGAATCTTATTACTCTGCTCTGTCGAGGGAAAAATGGTTTCGTTTCCACTTCTGTTTCGATAAGCTTTCGTTTCGAAAGAAGAAAAACAATCCTGTAACAACGTGTTGAGTACGTATACGTCATAGCACGAGTATACGTCTTAGCAGCACGTTACACGGAATATTATAGCGTCGACATGCCCAAGCTAGCCTAAAGCAGTGAAACAATATTATTCAAAGTACGAGTCTAATAACGCTGACTGTGCGCCGGCCGACCACTGATGGGTCAAAAAAGCGTGCATAATGGTCGCAGAATGTCGAAATAGCTATAATGTCTTCTTCCCTAGAAGTAGCAAGAAGAGTTCCGACGTAGATCGCATACAGCTGCCCGTGTAACAACAACAATCGTCTGCATCACACAAATGGCTCTGCTGAGCTACCAGAGGCCATGCCAAAAGCATTGTGTTAGACACGCAATCGCGGCGAAAGTTTGCGTTTTTCCTAAATCATGTGATAGGTAATCACTCCTCGACAAATTATGCCTCTTCTACCCTGGAGAAGTACACGATGCCGCAATTGCAACACGATTAGTATACTGCCTAAACGTTGCCGCCTTGCTTTGTGGCAGTGCAAGAGAAGGACAACTGAGAAAGATTTCCTTTGTCGTGCTGCGTCAGATTTATTCGGTCCGTTTTTAACCAATGCCAAAAAGACGCATTGACAACACGTCCACCAGCAGTGCTATATGAATGCATGATATATGATACTATATGTGTTGCATTGACGATTTGACTATATGTTTGCACTTGAAATTAAAACCGTAATGCGCAGTTAAGCCTGTTCAACTTTTCAGAAGTGAACTCAATGAAAGATGGCGTGTGGATACGCTCTAGTTTAAATATTGAATCGTTTTTCGGTACTTCCCAAAAAGATGATATATATATATATATATCTATATATATATATATTATATATATATATATATATATATATATAATATTATATATATATATATATATATATATATATATACACGATTGGGCTGTAGGACGTATGCAGCGTGAACTTAGCCGACTAAACAATAGGTAGCCTCTTCGTACGTATGACTGCCGTATGATTCAAACACGCATAACCCGGAGGGAAATTAGGTATTGCGTGCGCGTAAAAAGGTAGGTTTTTATCTCATTCCTCCTCTTTTTTTTATCATAGTTCACACACACACACATACACGCACAGAAACAACGCATATGCACATGAAACGAAACACTTTCTGTGCATTGATCGTTGTCGGATTTTATTTGTTTTAAAATCAGGATCATTGAGAGCGAGGAAAATGCGAACACCGCCAAACTATACAGAAAAAGCAAGAGAAAGAAAGCCAGAAAGATGTTGAGATAAAGAGATGACATTTTGACGCCTTAAACAACATGCACCCGAGACAGACTTGTAAAGATTTACACCTTTTTGTTTGTCTGCACGTGTATATATATATATATATATATATATATATATACATACCTACATACATGTATAAGTATATGTCAGCACACATTGACATGTACTTGATTATCTATCTACGCTATGACTTTCGGTCCGACCAGCTCTCTGGCTCTCTTGCGTGTGTTTCTTAGGCCAGCGGAGCCGAGCGGCGTGAACCGGCGTAACCCACCGCGAACCACATACGAAGGTTAGTGCGTATGCAGCTACGCACATCTAGATCGGGACAGCAGCCCGATCGACCACGTTAGCTGCCGTCGTGAGCTCCAGCCGAGAACCAAACAGAAGCAGCAGCAGCCGCAGTTGTGAAAGTTTCCGTCGCCGCTAGTGACGTCGCACCACGCCACCGAAGTTAGATGTTAGTCAACGTAAGCTCGCCCGCTCGGCGCTTCAGGCGTCCAACGACAACAGTAACGCACCATCGTAGGAAGACGTATCCCACCGAAACGGCAACATCTCACACTCGATTGTTGAGCCCCGTTATCTGACGAGGACGACGTCTTTCTCTGCTTCTTCTCTCGTTCTCTCTCTCTTTCCTACTGATTCGCTTCGTCCTTCATATTATCGCCCATTCTCTCTATCTCTCTCTCCCTTACTCACTCGATCTCTCTCCTACTCCTCTTCCTTCATTTAGTTAGCTCAATCATTACGTGCCCCAGTAGCTGTCTGCAGTGTCCCGAGTTTGTACACCGACGTAGCGCTTCTCTTCGTGCTTGGAGCTCTACTGTTTCTTCTCCTTCTGAACAGCTCTTGGGTATTTCCGTCTCTCTTTCCTTCTGTCGGCCTCTTTTTCGCTCGTTCCGTTTGGTTCTTCAGCCAAGAACAGCAGATATCCCAGTTAAACTAACTCTGCTTTGGTGGTTATTGTTGTTGTTGTTTTGTTGTTGTAACTGTGTATATTTGTCATTTTCTCATCGCATTTTGCATCTCGCCCAGCTTCGTACACGTTCTTCTTGTTCTGTTTCCTCTTCTTCTTCTTCTTCGTTCTTCGCAAGTGTCCCCTCCTCCGTATTTCTTCGTCCGGCTTTCTCATCGGCTCTGCTCTCCGCGTTTCTCCTCATCAGTTGGCAGGGGGTCGGGTGCTGGGCGCCTACCCCGCGTCTGCCCAGACCCCTTGGGGGTTCCTGTTCGAGATGGTTTGGTATCAATGTGTCGGCGCTCCCTCGCACACTACCGTCTGCGGCGGCGACAGCCGATTTTTTTTTGCCACCGCCGCTGCCGCCGTTACCTTCGACTTCGTTTTCGCTGTTCGGGGTTGTCCTCGTTGTGGTTGTCTTTACCGATGCCACCATCACAACGCACAGTCATTCGGCCGTCACGGCACGCGGCCATCCCGCCGATTTAGCCGTAAATCACAAACTTATCTCAATTAAATCTCGGACGCGCTGGTCCTGATCTGAGATCTATCTCTACTCGTGAGCACGCGGGCAAGCTAGCTCGGGGGCCTGCGGGGACGGCTTTACCGCCCGAGTTTGACAACACCGTCCGTCAGCAACCAGCTGGTGACGATGAGGTTGGCTGGTGCCGGGGGAACAACAACAACAACCACAATAGCTGCAACAGCAAAAGAACAATAGCAACAACAACAGCAGCAACAACAAAAACAATAGCAGCAACAACAACAGCAGGAACTACAACCAACATCGCCACCGGCAACAGCAACAAAACCAATAGCAACAACAAATTCAATAGCAGCAACAACAACAGCAGCAACAACAAAAACAATAGCAGCAAGAACAACAGCAGCAACAACAAAAACAATAGCAGCAAGAACAACAGCAGCAACTACAACCAACATCGCCACCACAGTGGCGGCGGCGGCGCCAATGCGTAGTCACGCGTTTTCCGTCTCCATTTTTCGTTCTGTTCCGGGCTGTTTGCCCGGAGTTACACGTCAAAGTTTTGGTACGTCCAAAACACGTCACCGGCTTGGTCAGAGGAAACGGCAGTGTCAACACCAGCAACAAAGCCCGACTAAACGTCGGAACGTCTGTCTCTCAGTAAAGCAGTAGAAGCAACAGCAGCAGCATCGCCACCATCGCAGTCGCCCGGCAAGATTGCGATCCTCATCATCACGACCAGTATGACTCGGGCTACGATTACGGCGAACTACCCCAACTCTGACAACGGCGGTGGCGGCGATGTCTTGACGAGTGACGACAGAGTGACGCTCTTCTTCTGAAAGCACGAAGCATCGAAAAACTACTGGCAGCGTCGTCGTCGTCGTCGTCGTCGCCGCTTCGTGAGTCGCGCCGATGATGATAATGATGAGGTAACCCGAGGCGTCTGGCCTCGTTTGCGATTGAAGAGCAATGAAGCAATGGAGGGAGGGTGGATAGATGCGTGTATGGATAAAGCGTGAAGACGACAACGTGAAGCCCGCGCGCGCGCACGCGAGAGAGAGAGAGAGCAGAAGAAAGAGAGAGGTAGAGCGCAGAAGAAGGAGAGAGGTAGAAGGCGGGCCGAGAGGAACAGAAGAGGAAAAAAGGCGTGCGCGAATAGCGGGCCTAAATTGTCAGCATAAAATCAAGACTATAAAACGGGAGCCAAGTGTAAATGAAGCTATACTTACTGCTACTACTACTTCCCGCTGCTGCTGCTGCTGGGGATGCAGCTATTGTTTCTACTACTGTCAAAACAAAACAGAGTGAAAAAACGAATACGAATGAAGCGGCTGAGACGACGACGACGACGCCAAGACGAAGAAAAGGATAGAGGAGAAACCAAGAGACGAGGACGACCGTAAAATGGTATCAAAACAGATGGTGGATCAGTCATCGGGTTGGGCGGCGCTCGAGTGGCTGGTAACCAAATAAACAATTTAGCTGTAATTCGGAGAATTGTTGTTGCTGCTGCTGCTTGTGTTTATTGCGGTTCCTGCCTTTGTCATCGTCGTTTGTGCGTTTTTGTTGCTGTTATTGTTGTTGTTGTCGTTGTTGATGTTGTTGTTGCTGCTGCTGCTGTTGTTGTTGTTATTGCTGCTGTCGTTGTTGTTATCGTTGAGCACACAGCACTACGCATGCTTATCTTGTTTGTTGTAAAAACGACTGAGAGAGGGCAGGCAGATAATACTGTATATTCTAAGTTTTTGAAGTGGAATTAATTATCTGTCGTAATTACCTAATACGCAAGCGTTACAGCACCTTAAATGTATTTGAAGTTAACAACCGTTTGGCTAGTCTCATTATCCTCATAAGACCGGAAGAGTACTTTACAACGCTATGCTTGTAGACGCAATAGTCACTGTGCTCTACCAGAATAGCATTCTGTGAAATCTACCCATTAGGCGCAATAGCAAAATTACGCTGATCGTATAGTGTCGCATCTATATTTTTTTAATTCATCAAAGTACACTTAAATATAAAAATTTGTCAATTTTTTTTATTTAAGTTATTGTTTTTGCACAAAATGGCGCTCGATATGTCACGTATCCAGCGCTTCAAAAAAAGCTTTACATTCCTACCCAATATCGGCGGTCACTTATAGTGTCAGTCAGCTTTCCGATACTTCATCATTTATCGGCCTGGTTTCGACAGAGGTGATACATGTATACTAATGTGCATAACCAAAATAAAAATGGTTTTCTCAGACGTATTAAAAGCTTAAGCGTCCTAGTTAGCTGCCCCACATAACCTCTCGGGGTTCCACTTAACTAATTCTGTGAGAAAGTGAGAAGGCTAAAGCTTGCCCATAAACATAATCAGATTCTTCAAATTTACGTTTTGCATGGAGCAACTCTTCAAAAAAAATACGAAAATGCTATACTTACGAGGTGTGTTCAAAAAGTATCGCGACTTTTGTGTTTTTCAAAAATTATTCATTTATTCATGAATATCTATTTTGTCCCCTTCAAAGTAATCCCCATGAGATATTATACACTTGTGCCAACGGTTTTTCCAATCTTCGAAGCACTTCAAAAACCATTTTTTTTTAGTTTGTTCAGCTCCTCCTTCGATGCCGTCTTTATCTCGTCAAGCGTAGCGTAACGTCGTCCTTTCATGGGCCTCATCAGTTTAGGGAACAAGAAAAAGTCACAGGGGGTCAGATCTGGGGAATACGGTGGCTGCGGCATCATTAGTGTGTTGTTTTTGGCCAAAAACTCGCGCACAAGCAACGATGTGTGAACAGGGGCGTTATCGTGGTGCAAAAGCCAATTTTTGTTCTTCCACAAATCCGGGCGTTTCTGGCGGATTGCTTCGCGCAAATTGCGCATAACTTGCAGGTAATATTCCTTATTGACCGTTCTACCCTGTGGCAAGAACTCATGATGCACCACGCCCCTGCAATCGAAGAAAACTGTCAGCAAAACTTTCACATTCGACCGAACTTGGCGCGCTTTTTTCGGTCTTGGTTCGTGCGGCAGCTTCCATTGAGATGATTGAGCTTTGGTTTCCACGTCATAACCATAAACCCACGATTCGTCACCAGTTATGACCCTCTGGAGCAAATTTGGGTCGTCGCGGACAGAGTCCAACATCTCATTAGCAATGTTCATGCGATGCTGTTTTTGGTCGCAATTGAGCAATTTTGGTACGAATTTCGCGGCGACCCGTCTCATGCCCAAATCATTGATAAAAATCGAATGGCACGAGCCAATCGATATGTTTAGGTCCTCAGCAACTTCTCTAACGGTGATTCGACGATTGGCCAATACCATTTTCTCCACTTCATTAATTTTTTCGTCTGTTGTTGAAGTGCTCGGGCGTCCGGCACGCTCTTCGTCGTTCACATCTTCTCGGCCTTCTGAGAACATTTTGTACCATCGATAAACGTTGCTTCGGTCCAAGGTAGCTTCTCCGTATGCCACAGTCAACATTCGGAATGCATCCGCGCACTTAATTTCGTTTTTCACACAAAATTTGATACAGGTTCTTTGATCAATTTTTTTGAATAGGTAAAAATCGAAGACGATCCAAAACACGTGCAAGCAAAGCAGCTGTCAACAATTAAGTGAACATTCAAAATGGCCGAGCTTGTCGGCATAAGTGAGAGACATGAGTACCAACATAACGCCACAAAAAATCGAAATTCGAATATATGTAACCCGCAAAAATTCAAAAGTCGCGATACTTTTTGAACACACCTCGTATATCGTCGTTTCACTTAACTTCCAGTCATTTAAAATTGATATTCTACGGGTGCTTCCGTTTGCCGTATGGTAGGAGGCTACCATCGACTACGAAGTAGACGAAAATTATTGTCGTGGATTTTTTTGGCTGCAATTGGTTTCTAAAACGCGCCGGTCGACGAATGGAATGTTCATGAAATTTTCTTGAACATTTCAGCTCTCTCTTGAAATTCTGTTTTTTAAGTGTAAAAGTCTGCTGAAATTAAAGTTGCATATGTTTATCTTCAAAAACACATGCCTATATGTTTGTATATATATATATATATATATATATATATATATATATATATATACGTTAAACATAACCCTTGTTCTGCAGGTTACGGATCCCAGGAACGGAGTTGAGTTAAAAATAAATATGACATTTCGTTCGACTTTGCCAACGGACGAGCAAACAACATCATAACGTCATTTTTGCTGAACTGCATGAGTAAAACATTTTTAAGGACTTAGTAGAGCTGTCTGGGAAAAATCGAAGTCATATATGTCTTATTTATTAATCGCACCACTGCGGGGAACGAGAGGAGAACCGCACACAGCAAGGCGCCATCAGACAACGGACACGACTCTGCGTTTGGTCACCAGTTTCTCAAGGGATTTTGGCCATGGTGCCACAAACAGTATCAACATATATTCCTAGTGCGTTCATAATGTACATGGAGGGATGAGTGGAAGCGCACAAAGCGGCTATCCCCGATGCAAGTAAGTTGACTTAGACGAGCTACAACATGTTCGATAGAACCTTCATTGAACATGAAATTTCTAGTAGGTGCTTGCATGCGATTGATTTGAAAATGATGTGTTTCCAGGTGGAACAGCAACGAACAGACACTAGCTTTATACACACACGAATTGTTACTGCTTAGTTATTGAACGCAAATGAGTCACCTTTATGGAGCGTGAAGTTAAACTAATTTCGTTTCCTTTTTCTGCTAGATCTTAGGTAAAGCCAGTATATGCAGTGGTGCAGTGCTTTTTAGTGGACAGCATTCCCTAACAAGGTCAAACAAATGCCTCGAGCTAACACAGCTGGACAAAGGGTTGTAGCTGTGATTATCGGTGATGATGCAGTTGCTTATGCTCAATCATTGATTCAAACATCAAATTCGGTTCGTGCAAACCGTGCTTTAGCACCCGCACTACGCCTTCGGGCACCCTATTGATGACGGCTCGTCGTCATTGTAGTACCAGTGCAGTTACTACTACTACTAAAGCAGCACCAGCCTTCTTTCGATGTTGTGACAACGAACACATTAAGTACCACAGTCCCCTCGCAGTCCTCGCGGACTCCACCGGTGAAGACGTCTACAGAACAGAGCATTTTTATCACATCAACACCGTCCTCTCAATACGGCCTGCAGTGGGTGCTAGGTGACAGCACAAAGAGACAGAGTGCAGTAGCATCGGATCATTGTTGTTCTATTATAAATTTACAACAGCGGGATTTGGTGCTCACCTTGCAAGCTGCTTCGATCTGTGCACAGCACATTAGTCAGACTGCACATGAATGCTGCAAGGGCTAATAAGCTCCTGACATTAGTTAAATACTCGGTAGCACGCTGTTGTGAGGAGGATTTCCCCAGTGGGAGCTTGCATTTGAGCGCCTAGAGATGTGTAGTCCGCGGGGTGCGACAGCTGGCCCGAACGAAACTGTCACTTCTTTGAACCCCTCTCTCCTTATATACATATATATATATATATATATATATATATATATATATATATATATATATATATGTGTGTGTGTGTAAAAATATCCATGTCCTACGTGTGATCATCCTCGAACAGCAATACCACAGTGGATTCAAGGTATGTTCAGTGTTGCTTGCTACCGAAGAGAAGAATACTGATTCCCAATGGAATACGCACTGGGCTGGGCTGGTTAGCAAATACTAATAATAATATTCAGATCAGTGGTGGTGGTGGTGATCGTGACGGTGATGATACATGGTGGTAACTTCAAAATTGTTAACAACAGGATCGGTAACAACTGTAACACATCACTTGTTTGCAGAAACAACAGCTATGCCTGTCTGAGCAAGCGGACAAAGCTTCACACTCACTGGTCGACGACCCATTGTTGCAAAGCTTTGTCCGCTTTTATACACTGTCTGATTTCACAGCAGCGCTGGTCGCCTTTGCTGCGGCGGTCTTTCGAGCGTGTCGGCCAAGCAGCAGGTGTACGTACGGCAGGACACAGGACGTGCGACGATGCGCTTTCGCGGCCGCTCGACCTCGACGTGTCCAATTGTTGCTCTATCTCTCTCTCTCTCTCTCTGGGCAACAACAGGAACAGCCGGATGTCCCGCCTGCGCCGACACGTCGAAACGTGTCTGTTCCTTCAGGCGAAGCAGGCTACGAAGGTCGCCTACATTCAGACAGCGGGCGACTGCTGTAAGCTGTTAGTTCAGATGCCATTCTGAATCATACAGGGTAATCTCGTCTAAATCTCGTCTAGGGTATGGCCAAGCTCGGTGGTGAGAAAATAATGTTTGCCAATGAAAAACGAAGCGCAAATGTTTCGTATAGCAGTGAGATGACGTTTTAGTGATTTTTAAGCGGTGGTTTTAGGGTGGCTGTCCGGCATAAGTTTACAATATGTACGATTGTAAGAGAACGCGGTAACTCAATTAAAAAATTGAGTGCATCGGTGCATTAGGAAGAAAATTGCTTGCTCGCTTGAAGCTACCGCGCGAAAGGACATGGCCATCTTATCGCGCCGTCATGTAATACTAATAGCACCTACTTACAAAACGTTCGGATTGCATTTATCCATACTGTGCGGATCGAATAGTGGCGTGCTTGGCTTTTCAATTGATGCATTTTAACGGCAAATGGTTGCTTCACTTGCACAAAATAGAGCCCACATTGACACGTCAAAGTTACAGCATAAGTCATTATTGCAATAATATGCAATTCGGTTTATGCGAATGTGTATAAAATATACCGGCTAATACTATAATGTCAGGTATACTAAATATACCGGCTAATACTATAGTGTCTGCTATATTAAATATGCCGGCTATAACTATAGTGTCAGCTATACTCAAATTAATTCATTTCTTTGCCGGCTGTGATATTTGTAATTTGTGTAGACAATGACTCATTGGAGCAAGTGGAGTGTTTAACAGGCCAGACAGTGTTAGAACAGGGACATTTTCCGGCACGTAAGCGTCCAGTGTATGAACGGTCTTCACAGCCGAGAAAGCCAACTACATAGTCCGCAAGGAAGATCTACGGAATGGAGCACTTAGAGTGCCTTCCGATCAAGAGAAGCCAGACTTCTAAAGGGATTCCTGCACTTTTTCTCTATAAAGGCGGTCATCGGGCTGGCAGAGCCGCTCAGTTTGATTTATCAACGATTTCTGAACAATAGCGCTGTATCGGACTTGTACGGCTAGGCTATTATAGTTTCTGTTCACAAGTCTGGAGACAAGACGGATCCCGCAAACAGGTGCCCAGAATCGTTAACTGCGGTATTGAGCAAAGTACTGAAGCGCCTAACTGCGAATAACATCTACAGCAACGCTTATTGGTAATGACTTATCATCGACCGGCAGTTACAGGCCCAGGCGTTTCACAACTCAGTGCGTGTTGGAGCACCTGAACGACGTTATCCTGCGTGTAAACTAAGGAAAACCGACCGACACAATTTTGTTCGACCTAAACCATGCCTTCAAAAACGTTAATCACAACACGCTTATCGCAGTCCTGCGGTCAGTGGGAGTTGACCTTGCCCCCGACTCTGGGAGTCCGACTTTCTTAAGATCATGCACATTCAGGGTAAATGTCGGCGACTGCCCTTCGTATGAGGTGCAAGTGATCTCAAGGATGTCCACAATGTACCGTCCTTGGTAGTCTGTTGTTTGTGCTGCATATGGACTCAGTGAAGCGTATTTTCACGATCAGAGTACGCTCTACGATATGAGATCCGATAGGTCGGTCGATCGGGGCGGTCAAGCAACGGCCTCGACCAATTGACTGATCTCCGAATATAAGGTCGAATTAAACGCGTACCGTAACGTCGTCGTGTTCTGGCGTTATATCGTGTTAGGACCACATTTCGGCCGAATACTTCTGAATTGTACACGAACAGTTCTGGTAGAAGTCTACTTAAAAATGTTTGGCATATTTATCCATTCAACATTTTACGTAAATAAATACTCATGAGGTAGGCATTCACCATGCGAACCCAAACATCCACGGCAAAGCTATCCTAAAAAATAAGCTTTTCGAGCTGACCTTCAGCCAAGATTTATTGTCCTCGGGACTGCTTTTCACATTGATTCATAGGCGGATCCCCATTAATTTAGATGTGCAACGGTGGAGCTCGAACCCGCGCACCCATGTATCTTCCCCAGTTGCGAGGCGCAGGGCAATCCACGGCTCGACCGGCGAAGGTATCCTGGCATGCTCTGCGCCGCCCTACTAGTGTAATCCATAATGTACTAATTGATAAATATATATATATATATATATATATATGTATGTATATATATATATATATATATATATATATATATATATATATATATATATATATATATATATATATATATATATATATTCAACGTATTGCGAGTAACAATTAAATATGCTAAATTGGTTGAATTTGCGTAAATTTAAGTTTAGTAGGTCCTTAGTTAATGTCGCCTCACTTTATAATGTAGTAACAACCTATTGCATTGCCAAAAAATAAATTGCATGCTAATAAAGTTTTTAAGTTGTCACATATATATATATATATATATATATATATATATATATATATATATATATATATATGCGTTGTGAAACGGCAGTGCTCTAAATACCGTTATATAAATGTTTATATATATATATATATATATATTCATATATAAGGACTTATAGAGCCTACTTTGGTAAATCTTCTTATTGTTTATATAAACAGTCTAACTTAATAACCGTTTTATAGTGAATACAGTGAAATGCCAGTTTTCGCCGTATTATTCTGAGATACGTAGTAAAATTTCAAAATCCGAATAATGTAATGGAATTCAGTTATATCGTTAGCATGAGTTCCGGGTATGAACGTCAATTTACATTTATAACACAATGCCCAATATCTCCACCAGTCAATAGCGTTTGTGTCTGGCGCACACTCTTACAACACATCTGTGAACTGTATCTATATATATGCGTCTATCTATTTATTAGGCCCGACTCCACGTCGGCTATTGCGCCATATATTGCGGCAAGACGTTTTGCAGACAATTGGCTTAACATTTGAGCAGCGCCGCATTTCGTTGTTACGGGGTGTTTTTTCCCGTCAACCAAATTACGCTGTACTTGCGGGTCTGCTTACGGTTTTGCCGTTGTGAACTGGCAAGATGAGTAAATTATTAATATAGATGATTGTGTAAGCTGCAAAGCTGCCGCGCTAACACAACGGAGTCCTCCAGGCTGTCGTCTGGAGAGTCTCATCGTTTGACTGTCGTGGTCGTCGTTGTTGTCGTCGTTGTCGTTGTCGTCGTTGTTGTTGTTGTGGTCTTTGTGATCGGCTCGTATTTCTGATAAGCCTGGTTATGTGCCTTCTTGAAAGTACTATTTTGTTCTCCTTTTTCTTATATATGTATGTCTATTCTGTACGCGCTGTATGTGTGCTTTACGCCAAACGAACGTCCCTTGGCAGCAATACACACGGAAATAGAGAAAGAGTGGGAGGAAGAAGAAAAAGAAAGCTCAAGAACGTGCAGTTCTCTCCCTTCAGACGCATGGTTCCGTTGTTGCGTCATCACCACCTCATTCAATATTCGCGCCAGTTTTCACACGAACAAAGGCAACAACCGTACGAGTGCATATATATACAAGTAAAAAAAAGATATTTATATAGGCGTAAAAAGAAATGCAAAAACACAGATAGCATGCTGATAAAACTATGTGTAAAACGCGCTGTGTGTAGTCGTTCATTTCTATTTTTTAGTAAAGCATCTTACGTTATATAAATCAAGAGTGGCCGTCAATATGCATATACACCATAGCAAAAAAGCCTGTGAAACTAACTAAAATATGTTTATATAGTCTGCCGGGCGTTCACAAAGGAGCCGTTGTACGACACCGCTGCATTCGATCCCAAGTCCGAGAGTGCCAGCATATGTAAGAGAGTTTTCGGTTTGAATAGTTGATACATTGATATTTCCTCTACCGTATGTATATATATATATATATAATTTTTCGTATGATACATTAGGTATATGTTACACACATCACAATAGACTAGCTGAGCCAATGCGCCTAGCAGGCGCGCATTGTGACTTTATATACTATATTCAGGGTCATTCATATCGTTACGTACTTATTTCGAGATTTGGTGGAACTCGGCAAGAAAATAGTTTTTCTTAATGGAAGGAGGGGGCGGAAACGTCTTGTTTAGGAGAAAGAGTGATATTTATAAAAGTAGTTACTCTGCCTTCTTTCTCCTAACATAGTTATGCAAAATCTACGTTTGCGGGAAAACCAGTCAACGCATAAAGGAACCGATTATTCCGGCGTGTTTGGCGGAAAATTCTGCACAATGGAAGACACTTTACTAGCTTGCGTAGCAAAAAGCGAATAACCAGATTAAGGGAAGTAATAAAATGTCGATATGTTACGTTCACGCTTTTACGTGAAAAACCGTTCAAACCACGCAATGGCAAATTTAATGCCCATCATCTTCGTACCAAAGCGATGGTGCTGCGTTACGTAGTTTTCAAGTAACTAAGCTTTTTCGACAGTCATAGTTGTTATGTTTTACGTGCAAGCTTTCACATTCAGAACCGTAAAATTTTACCAAGACGTTTCCGTCCCCTCCTTCCATTAGAAAAAAATATTTTCTCGCCGAGTTCTACCAATACTTAAAATATGTACCTAACTTTCTTATATACCGTATGCAAGTATACATGCCTTCGCTCTCGATATGGCTGTCGAAAAAGCTTAGTTACTTGGCAACTACGTAACGCAGCGCCATCACTTTAGTACAAAAATGATGGGCATTAAATTTGCTATTGCTTGTAAATGCCTTTTAGAGGTACAATTTTGGTCGCAATAGAAACATTTTACGATTTTTTACGAAAAAGCGTTAACGTAAGACATAACAACATATCGACTATTTATGATTTTCCTTAATATGGCTATTTGCTTTTCGCAAGGTAGTGAAGTGTCGTCCGTTGTGCAGAATTTTCGCCAAACGCGCCGGTATAATCGGTTCCTTCATGCGTTGACTGATTCTCCCGCAAACGTAGATTTCGCACAACTATATAGAAGAAAGAAAGGCAAAACAACTACATTTATAAATTTCTCTCTCTCTCCTAAACAAGACGTTTCCGCCCTCTCCTTCTATAGGGAAAACTTATTTTCTTGCCGAGTACTACCAAACCTTGAGAGACAAAAGCTCAAAAAATATAGACAAAACAGAATCGAGGAGACTATAGAGTGCCGCTAGCCGGATAGAGTGTGCCGAGTCAAGTAAGTAGACGGGTGGTGCCAGAATAAAACTGCGCTTGTTGTGGATTTTGTGGTGGCAGCGGTCAAAGATTGTCTCAATTAAAATCTCCCAGCCCCTACCCCTATGCGACTTCCCATCGAAACGACAGCGCTGGTCATAACGATGCGGCTCACGAGAGAGAGTTTTAGCAAAATCGAACCAAGTTGCTTTTAGTTTTAGCTGCGCAGAGATTACTGTCAGGTGTCGCCTTTTTTGCGCTCTATCATTAGCCAGACCAGGTTTAGCGTTTCTATATTGCTGGAACGTTTATGACGGATTTTCTCTGGCAGACAACAAGATAGCTCGGTCTTGGCAGAGCAAAGTCTCTACACAGCCAGTCCTCTGAGAAGAAGGCGCCACCGCCGCCACCACCAGCACCACTCAGGACACCGCTTGGCAGGCTCGCAGACGCATGGTGCTCATGGTCATAGTAGAGTCAGCATCAGAAATTGCGTTGTGGCGTTGGTATGCTTCTTGGCGTTGTTATATTGTGGGCGCTATTACAACATGACACCGTCCTGCTTCCACTACCTTTTTCGCCTTAGCCTACCTCCCCCCTCATATCCCCCCTTTTACCCCACCGTCGGCCTGATGCCTTTCATTCTTCGTGCACTCGGGCGTTTTTGCCGCCGCGTCTCTATCTGGGGCCAAAGGGGTCCAACAGAAGGGAAGGACCATCGACCTTGGTCCTTCCCCTCGGTTGGCCCCTTTGTGATCGGTTCGGGTTGCCCAAGTCCGGTTGCCCCCGGTGCCGCGATACCGTCAAAATCGCCACCGTTGACGTCCACCCGCTAGAATGAACAAACAGAATGGCTTTCGTAGACTCAATGATGAAGGATTCTACTTTCGTTTCCAAATTCTCGTCGACTAGACCGGACTCCCACTCGGTGAGTCCGTCGCCCTCGATCGTTTTTTTGTTTCACACACACACACAGACGCCTCACGCGTGCTCCACCTCGGTGACGACGCCAAGGTCATTTTATATTAAAAAAACACACTGTACAGTTGAAGCTAAACCAGACTTCGTTGCCCGTCGGCGAAGTCTTATATTGTTCTCCACAGGACGATATAGGATATAGGTCGACCGTTTTGTTCGCGTACAATGCCATCTCATGGCCTGCCCAGAGAGTAATCTGGCTTCTTGTTTGTTCTCAGTTTACAAATATTTTTGCTAGAGCACGTCAGCGACTCAATTATATTTCTTCACTAACGAGACCCATCGCTAAGACATCCGTGGGCCTAGTTATCAGCACGTTGTATCTAACCGCCGCCTAAATGCTATCGTGACGCGTGTAAACTTGTAAATCGACTGTACCATCAGGTGGAGAATTGGGGTGTGTTGAGACTACAAACTTTTAGCCCGCACCGAGTGACGTGCGCTTTGTGGTCTAGCATGCGAGACGCATAGCACGTATACGTGTTGTTAGACTTCACTGTCTGGATGGAACGCTTGTCTGACAGCGATAATGGTAGGGGTGCGATTTGCGGTACGGCGGCCTTTGTTTGTGTCCGCCAGAACCGCTAGATAGTGCGTGCACCTAAAATCCACATGTTGCGTTCAGCCGGTTAGAAGCTACAAAGACTACTACTACTACTATCAGAGTTGGCTATGTCGTAGGTTAAACTGCAACGTAGGTAAGCCGAGCCTGAGACGGCCGCTAAATGATAGTGTCAGAGGAGTGTTCTCCTCCTCGACCTGGCGTGTCTCCATCCATTACAGCTCGAGGTACAAGCAAGGTAGGTCCGAATGGAACTCTGACTCAGTCGGCTTACTCTCTAGCTCTCCTATCCCGCAGGCGGTTCCGCTCGCCCCGACGCAATCAAAGGCCGAGTCACGTCCTTCTTTACGAGATCGCGTATTGCAACCATCGGACATTCAAGAAGCGTCCTTGCCGTCGTCAGAATCCGAGGAAATGCACGGATCTCCAATTGCCGATTACTCTAGCGAGGGTTCACGTACCGACCGATGCAGAACTGAGCAGGATATTACTAAAATCCGTGACACTGTTGTTGTTGTTGTTGGTCGACGGAGGAACATAAAATGTTTAACTGCGAGACAACCAGTCCTCCTTTAGTGAAACTAAGCACACCGTCGTGCTCGTTCTAAGAAAAATCTGATTCCTCTAAAAAACATATACCGCCGGCCAGAAAAAGAAACATGGTCGTTTAAAAGAGGATTCGCAAAAAATAGTGTTTTTTTTATTTGCTTTCACTTTCAATCCCTCAAAATTATAACCCTACGATTATTTGCAGCGCTCAAAACCAACACATTCAGGCAAATGCTGTCAATGCGGGTCGGGTTCCGCCTACTCGAGAAAACGAAACATAAAACGTACAGAACGAACAAGAATGCCAGACGGACAACATTTGACCTGTTGTCGAGGAGGCCTAACTGCGCGTACAGCTGCGGGTTTCATTTATTGCAATTTTTGCAGGGATTTGCAACCTGGCCGGTGGTTCTACCTATTTAGTTATAGGTCACTACATCTTTGAATATAAATAATATATCTTATCAGTTAGCCTGAGTTTGCTCTTGCTTTTTATTATTCTTAGTGGTGTGTTGCCGGAATTCTAATTGTACAAAACTTTATATATAGAAAAATAGTAAATAATACAAAAATATCACATCAAAACGCAGAGGAAATCGTTTGCAGCTTGTCTACTACGGTAAATATATAATTGCGTCTGTACGGAGTATACACACAGAGCGGCAGTTACGAATAGCTAGTTTTTTTTTAAACTTTGAAAACAAACATCTCAGCTCACGGGAGTGATCACGCAAGCAAGCGACTCCTCGAGAAAAAAAGACTGCCGCAAACGATGAACAAAAGCACGATGGACGAAGTTACTATATAATGCTATATACGGTTATGGCTACACGATGCCCCATTCTTTTGACATTGACGGTAATTGGAAGACGCATTTAAAGCGGGATAATACTTTGTACTATCATAGTAAAGCAAAAAGTGCAATGTATGCCGAATCATGTTGCCTGTGGCAAAGAAACCGTATCGGTAACAAAAATAAATGTAACAGAGTCCCTGCGCCGTGTTTCAGCAACTGCCTTACGCACATTCTTCTAAATGACCTCGCACCAACGAGTTACTTCATAGCCACGTACTTTAATATAACCACCTCTTCAAATGAAAATCCTATAATATAAAGGATAACCAATCGTACAATTTAACCACGCGTTTTTGCAGATCATTCTGTTTCGACAAGAAGCGGCGACGTGACCTAGCTTATAGAGCATGGAACCAATGTGTCAGGTACGCCAGAACCTTGTACAACTTATAGGCCAGAAGCATTTTTGTTTTTACGGACTTCCGTTTTACTGCAACGACATTAGCCCACTCAAGTGAGACTATAGTCCAGTCTCGTTCCAACTCACGAAACTTGGAAGCTACTAGTGTATACATATAGGAAGCGGCAAATGTGAGCCGTTGTAGATATCACGCCATTGTAGTCAACGTTGTGTAAAAGAACTTGTAGACTCGCCGATGAGTCAGAGCCTATCCAAATGAGCACAGCTTAGAATTGGTGACCACTTGGTGGCGCAGCTGGAATGGACCCGCATATAGGTTTTAGTGCCGCGCTTATATGTGATATTTTGTTGGGCTTTCCACCAGCGTCATTGACGCTTTTAGATGCATGCAAAAAGCAAGGTCATAGACGTAGTCCAACTGTCCCGAAGACTATAGAAGCGGAGAATGAAGGGAGAGTATCCCGGTCGGGAAAGACAACCTTGACAGCGTGCTACAGCTCACAGTCACAATACTGCGCGCAAAGACGCGTCCCTATGGTCTAGTGCTGGTGCGCGTGAGGGTGAAGTGATTGATCGCGCGGACACCTGTCCGATTCCCTCCTTTTCTCCTGACTCCTACTGTCGCGTAGTAGTACTTGCGGTCCTCGTGGTCGTCGCTTTTGACATGGCCCTTTGTGTCGCCATATGCTCAACCTAAACCTAGTATTGTAACAATACCATCCAATTAGGTTCGCTACGAATACGATGTCATACGAGAAAGACTAACCTGGTTTTCCGGATGCCCGACTTCCATAGCAACGATTGACACGGAGGCAGAGATTAAATGCTTGCTGCATTATATATATATATATATATATATAAATAAATATATATGAGAGAAGACGAGAGAGAAATAAAGGAGACAAAAAGTAGAAAAGTGGAGCAATAAATTGAATATGTTTAGAAACGGTGCTTCCTGAATTGCAGGATGACTTGACATGCCTTACCTCGGCTGAGGTGTCAGGACTGTTTAGTTGCATTTCCTGCGCAGCGTAGCACAGCTGGGCCATAGCAGAGGCAAAGCACACCCCTCGTCGCTTTTCGTCTTCTCCCTGTTTCGAGTCATGCCTGTACCCCCGATGTCCGGGCCCGGGCAGGCAGACGGACGAAGGGTCGGGGCCACAGCGGCGTCAAGCTGCTCTCACCTGCTTGCCAGCTCTCTTGTCGGGGTGCCCGCACCTCACTTCCTGCCTTGATTGAAACGTCAACACCTCACGTTCAGGGTCGTTGCTATGTGGTGTATGACGATGACTTACTTCACAGTTCTGCCGGCAAAAGACTTTGTTGACCCGCTGGCTAACCGTCAGCGCCAGAGCGTCGCATTGCATGCAGTACGCGAAGCCTCAGCCAACGCATCTAGTTTATTCGTTCCCCTTGCTCTCTCTCTCTCTCTCCTCCCTCGGTCTTTCCCATCGGGGAATCGCCTTCACATGACGATGATACGAACATATTAGGTGAATTTTTACCCACACGTTTCTTTCGCCACCACGCATACCAAGACGCATTCATTTAGCATGTCAACATTCTAGGCGCTACCGTGGACTACTACCGCTACTACGACTTCTACTACCACCACTACCACAACTGCCCAGATAGATGTAAGCTAGGTAGATAGATGCAGTGGTCTGACCAACAACAGCAACAGGGGAACTTGTTGCCTTTTTACCTCTTCTGAAGCAAGGTCCGTTGGGAAGAATCTCTGCAGCCGCCACCCCCCCCCCCCCCCTGAAAACCAGATTGCCAAGTCTGCTCGAAGGACAGCATGTTGTCACATAATCTACGGTGCACTGTGATGCTGCTACCGTCTCTGACCTATATAAGTCGATTTCGTTCATGCCTTCCTTTCAGCTCAGCTAAACGGACAAACATGGCCACGCAAAGGATCCCCCCACCATTACCCTTCTACGGAAAACGTTTCTCCCGACTGGAAAAACTCCACATCGGCAGCGATGAGCTCACATACATCTACACAGTTCTGGTGTTCCTGATGCACAGGCAATACGCAGCACGACACTATAGATGACAGCCTACATGTACGGTTGGATTAATAGTACCTTTCTAGACGGGGAATACAGCAAGTATTTCGTACTCTATGTTGTACATTTTAACGGCTTCCGTTTAAGTAGTCGCTGTCCATACTGCCAATTAATTTATTTGAATCAAAGTCGAAACTGTAAGTGACCCGGAACTACTTCTGATACGTTACATATCTATCACTAGTGTTCATAGTCGCTCATCCTTCCGACGTTTTTAGGTCAAGTAAGTTCTGCTAGATACCAAGTGTATCTCGTTCTTTGTGTGCTCTTGTTTATTTCGCTAAAAACATGAGCTAAAGGCACTTCCATGAATGAACATCCAGGATGCTTACATTTTCTTTTTTTTTCATTTATTTTCTAAACTTATTTAAAGCATTTTTGCTACACAAAGTTTTGTGTATTCATTTAATAAAAACAAGATAACAAATGACACACCGGACAACGGCGGCTCAGCAGGAAAATTCAAGTACCAACCAATTAACCTCGTACAGTTTGCAAATTATCTTATATAGATATATATATACCTCAGCTTTCACGGCACCGCTAAACGATCCCTGGCTCTGTGCGTCGCATACAAGCAGCCAATGAGAACGAACCGCACGTCGAGATCTATTTCTAGCAATGGCTGACGAGCAGAAACGATTTTATGTTGGAAGAGATACCGTTTGAACCTGTCGTCCTGGCCAATTCTCTGCTTTTTTATTTTCTGTTTCACTGGCTGTTTCCTGCAACACAGAGAATTGAAAAGAGGCTAACTGAGCAGCCAACGTGGTGACTCGCTTGACGAGTGTTCTGCACGGGCGGCTTTTTCGCATGAGACAAGTAGAAACACAACGGGCCCATTTTTGTGGCGACAGCGACAGCGTTTGCGACTCAGCCTGACGCGAATGGGACAAATACTACGACAACCGCTACTGTCTTGTACGACGACCCACTTTTCTTATTGTTGTTGCTGTTGTTGTTGTTGTTGTTGTCTTCTTCAACTTTTCTCCTTCCGATTCCGGTCCACACGCGAAGCCAATAAATTTCGGCTAACCTCCGTACAAAAATCCGCACGGTGGTCTCCTCGTTCACCTCGAGCGCTGAGGCAAGCTACGTAGCGTGCGTTGTCAGGCGACGCTAGGTTTGGACAGGTCGAACGGGGTCGGCATACAATAAGATCGGATATAGCCTCTCTATCTCTCTCTCTCTCTTTCTATATATATATATATATATATATATATATATATATCGAGAGAGAGGCTATAGAGAGAGAGGGAGAAAGAGGGGCTCTATCCGATATATATATATATATATATATATGTATATCAACCTCTATTTTATTTCACTTCCTCTATTCCTGCCTGTGTACTCGTATTTCTCCATCTTCACTTTGCTTTCTCTCTGTGTCTGTCTAAAGATGAAACTTACTGTTAGCTGGGAAGAGGCAGAGATTCCCGCTCCCTAGCAGTTTCTCTGGAACATTTAGAATACGTATGACAAAGGCTACTGACTCGACAGACTCTATGCTTGACTTCTTCCCGTTGTCGTCGCAGCATTAAAGGTAATTTTTAGAAACGCGTTTGCGCGCTTCTTGTCGGATCTCCTTATGCTCATATGGGAGAGATTATATATAATGGGAATGTAAATTACCCTTTAGACAAATTTCTAAGGCAATTGCGTTGGGAATCTTCTCCTTGACTTGACGGCGAATATTCTTCCGTCCTTTGATTCCAGTTTTAAAAAAAAACTTAACTGTGCAAACGGACAAACTCTGTCTGCTTTAACATTTTTTTTTCGTAAGGCTTATTGCCCGTGTACGGTTTTTTTCATGTCATTGCTATTTTTTAATCCACTCCGGCATTTCCCTTGTCTAAATTGGAAACCATGCAAACCAATTTAAGAGTGACCGGTCTGGGTCTCGAACCCAGTCCTCCCGAATGCAAGGCGAAGACTTTGCCACTAAGTCACCTTGCTCGGTATTTGATCTTATTTGATCGCAAACAAATATGATAAAATTAAACGTTTATTTTCCAGTAGGTATGCGTTTTAAAATGACATGTAATTATGAATATAATATTGTTATTATATACAATTTGAATACTTCATCGACCATCCCATCGAGCGAAAAAATGCAGAGACCGCCCATGCGTCTGGCAGCTTGCTGCATGATATTTAGTGCACGTCTTTGAACAGAACCGGCAACGGCATTAATCGCCAACCTGGGTATGATAGCCATGCACAATGTACCTTGCGTACCCGTGCCTATTGGTGCAAGCCATTCTATACCAAAACTCCCTGGCAAGGTTTCCCTGCACACTTCGACCAAAATTACCGAAATGATAATTTTTCTCTTTATCTTTAAAGTAAGATAATATCTGTATTATTATTATTATTATTATTATTATTATTATTATTATTATTATTATTATTATTATTATTGTTTAAATGTTACAATTGTGAGGTGTGAACGTGTACTCCTTGTCTTCTTCTAACTCCTAAATATTATTCCATGGAACCGACAATACAGCCGGCGTTTCCTCGGCACACAGCAAGCGACAGCAGTTGCCGTAGAAACTCGCCTTCGCGCCGATTCCCTGTGAGATCTGTAATCCGTTGGCCCAGCTCACTGATGAATCTCTTGGTTCCCTTGCTTACCGGGCCCATTGTTTCCATCGATATTGGCACTACGATATAACTTGTCTCCAGTTCTTGGTACTTGCGTTTTTTCCCATTATCTGCGCGCTCGGCAACCCATCCCGCTTCTAGTGAACTGTGGCGTATATACGAGGGAGCCACTGTACAGGACACTGTAGCATCCCATACCAAGCATCTGCCGTTAGCCCATAGCGGGATTGTTACACCGTCTGGTCTTTTGTCGTCATGAAGTCCTATTCTGGGCTCGAGCGTGCTTGGTATACCAGCTTTGCGTAAGGCTCTTCTTATAATTGCATTGATTTCAGCGTGTCTAGAAACTCTACCATGGCTTTTGATGCAGCTAAGAGGGTGAAGTCCATCCTCAGTTACTGTGGTACCACATGCGCGGCAACTGTAGGGGTTGCAAACCGGGGCACCTATTCGAAGAGCTGTTACCATGCGGAATGAGGTGTTGTCCAGCATGGTACCCAGCTGCGGGGAAGGGAGACACTTTAGAAAGCCTCCACTAAATGTGTCCCGTGCTGCCAGAAAGACAGCTTTTTCCACTGGAGATTGGAGGTTGTCTAACAGCTCTCTAGCTGCAGCGCTGCATCTGTATTATTATTATTATTATTATTATTATTATGTTGGGTAAATTATAAACGCATACATAGGACACAACTAGTGCTTCCTTCACATTACTGGATTTTCTCTCATCTTACTAGTTCAGCTATTGATTAAACTGCTGGACATGCTGTGGCGTGGTATCTGTCGCACTGGCAAGGGCACCTCGTACGCCTACAACACTCCTAAAGATCGTGGAATTGCTCCGTGCTGCATAACATGTGATGAAACATGTAGACTGTAAACGCCGTAGCTAGATGTCTACTCTTATATCCGGCTGCTCGCCAGGCCTTGCTTGTCATCGCTACCGTAGTGTATATTCCTATGTCAATTTCCTTTAATTTATTTGCCCACTTCATACTACAGACCTCAAACACTCTAGTAAACCCCATCGAAGTTGTAAATCCTGTGTCATTAAGGTCCCCCACTCTAAGATATAAACTATTATATTTCTACAAGAATTGGCTAACCCCAAACGAGACTCTATCTAATAACTGTAATTCTGTCTGTCCAAATTTTTCCCATACCAATTATACACCGAATGTTGCTATTGGTTCTACTTTAATTTTGAAAAGGGCGGACACATTATGTGAGACTAACGTCTTTTTCATGTTGCTTCTCGGCGCTAGGTCAAAGGCGGCCTTAAGATTTATAAATACCGCGACTGCTCGGCTCGGATTGTTTCCTAAATCCCTGCTAGCAATTGGCGCAGAGCCGTATGGGTCAACTTTGATTATCTAAATTCATGTTGTTCTGCGTTTCTGCTTTCGAAGGAGCACTTAAGTCGATCTAATATTATTTTCGAGAATATCTGATAGGGGCAACTCTTCTATTCTTCTACAAATATTATTCCCCTACCTCAGCATCAGGTCCTGCTTCTAGGACTTTCCCTTTAGGTAAAAAACGTAGGGTATCCTTCTTCCACGCTTCGGGCATTTCCACGGAAATTAGGCATTCGTCAAATAGAGCTTTCCAGCATGGTGCCAGTGCCAACGTTTGCTTTAAGGAGGTGGACAGGTCGCCTGTTCAGCTTCAAGTCAAGTGAAACATTGGGGATGCAGCAGCAGCAGCAGCAGGAGTGTGAGAGCGCAACATGTGCTGCATCGATTCCGATAAGACAGTTGCCGTGTCCGGAGCTACAGAGCTGGCATTGACGCGTTCGGTACGGTGCGCGTCACTTTGCCGGTATCCGCGAGCTTGTCACCGAGCGCCAGCTTTCGCTCCCGACTTAGTGCTGTCCTTATAAAGCACTTTGTAGGCATCTCTGCTGCGGTTGCATTTCAGCTGGAGTATTTAAAAAGCTGGCGTCATGCATGACTAGGAATTACTTGCGCGTTTGATGCTTTTGAAGTCGAATTATTTACTTTCCTATTGCTTCTTTTAGGGTTCTTGCTGCTGCTGCTGTTGTTGTTACTATGGTTGTGGTCGATGTTGATGTATTGCGTTTATTGTTTTTCCTGTCATTGTTATTGTCATTGTCAGTGTTTTCGCTTTCTACTGTTTGTGTCGTTATTGTTGTTGTTGTTGTTGCGACCGCAGTTGCTATTACTTGTTTTGTTGTTATCGCTCATCATTGTTCGTTCTGCTACTGATGTTGTTGTTGTTGTCGTTGCCGTTGTTTGCGTCGTTGATCGTTGCTGTTGGTCTTGACGACAGGGCGACAAAGTCGTTGAAGGAAAAACAAAACAACACGAAGCGCGTTTGACAGCTGACAGCCAGGCTGACCTACGAACGGATGTGTCAAATTATGAATTCGCCCCGCGACATCAGTTGCCAATTCAGCTGAGCAAATCGAGGAGCAGTCGATAACGAAGATGAGATTGTTGTATACCGATATCGCTGCAGCGCTTTGCTGCTAAAGCTGCAGCCGCTGTTTCTGCTGTTTTGCTGTGAGCGATTCGTTGACTCAGCAGCAGCAGCATCATGACGCTCACTATGAGCGTACTGGGCTGGCGTCACCAACACCTCTCGACGACTTCGACCACCACCACCACCGCCGCCGCCGCCCGGCTCGACTCCGGCCTCCAGCACGAAGGCAAGCAGAAGAAAAGTGAAGTGGCGTAACGGATCAGTGGTTCACCAACGACAACAGCGATCAGGAGATGAGGATGACGATGATGATGATGATGATCGTAATGATGTTGATGGGAGCCTGGGGAGTTGTACATAGCAGCTACCAGCAAATCTGAGGTTAACAGCAACAGCAACAACAACGCTAACGACAGCAACAGCAGTAACAACAACAATACCAGCAGCGGTAGCAACAACAACAACAACAACAAAAACAACAAGAACAACCTCAACAACAACAACAGTAACAACAACAACAATACCAGCAGCGGTAGCAACAACAACAACAACAACAACAACAACAACAAGAACAACCTCAACAACAACAGTAACAACAACAACAGCAACAACAACAGCAACAACAACAACAGCAACAACAACAGCAACAACAACAGCAACAACAACAGCAACAACAACAGCAACAGCAACAGCAACAACAACAACAACAGCAACAACCGCAACCGCATCGTCGTCGCATAGTTGTCTGTAAATCATCGACAACAACGACGACAACGAGATGTCGCCGTCAGAGTTGCTGTCATCAAATTCGTCACGCCGTTAGAGATCTCCGTACGCGTTCATCGGACGAGCAAGCGCGAACGAAAGAACGCGCGAGAGACAACAAAAAAAAAGAAAGAAGACCAGTTGGACACGATCGTCAGTCACAACGGCTCAACAAGGATGGGTGGTGGCGGGGGAGAACCAGCAGTCAGTAGTATCCAGTAGCCCATCGTTGGCCGGCAACAACAGGCCCGCAGATGCCATAAGCGAGACGAAACACGCGGTTTTGGCGGTCAACTAGCGCAAAATTGCGATCGAAAAGTCTCCTCCGCCCGCCTTATGACCGAGCGGAGGGACGGACGGAGCGGAGCCGAGCCAGCAGCTGAAGTGTCAACGAGCGCCCCCGGTGAAGGCCGTTCTCTGTTGCCGTTGATTCCCTTAGTCAGATTTGTTGCAGACCTGTGTGGAAAGTGTGACACCACCAGTAGCTGAGGTACGGGCTATTGGGGGGGGGGGGGCAAAGACCACGAGGGTCGCCACTCTTTTGCGAAACTCGGCTTGGCTATGAGATCATGTGGAAGCATATCTCTCTTCTATGTTTTCACATCTCTCTCTCTCTCTCTCTCTATATATATATATATATATATATATATTATACGAGTGGCAGTAGATACGGTCAATTTGTTTTAGTTTCATTAGAAAGTACCTTGCATACCGTTGTGTCTGAAAGACGATGTCAGGAAGACGGCCGTCTCTCGGGCATTGTCTGACTACACCATTGATGACTTATTAGCATAACTAGGGCGTTTTGGTATCTCCCGTCGAATACCTTCCTTGAGCTTGTTGTTGGTAGCCGGCTTATTGACAAGCCTTCTTCTTTCGCTTCAAAAACCTTCATAGAAAAACTTTAAGGGCCATCAGGTCGCACGAACGAGATGGCCACGGAACGCCTGCCTTCTGTGAGATCACGCGTCCACAAATGTTTTTTTCAAGTTTGTCTTTTTTCTTTTTGTTAGGTCGCGCGTAGTAACACTCAAGACAGCCAAGGAAACGGCCAGGCGGGAGAGGTTTGAGCGGGTCTCTCGGGAGAGTGGTCGAGACGAGGAGCCGAGGGAGGGGGGAGGGGGTGGGGAGCAGCCAGGCCCTCATGGTCTCGACGCACCCTCACAGGACGGATTACAAAATGGCATCCCCTTATCCAACCGCAGGTAGACATGCGGGATGATAGTCAGGGATAGAGCTGATTGAAGGAGAACGGCAGGGACGCCTCTCCCACGGTTTCGATGTAATGCCAAAGTAATACCGAGCCTGGGGGGGTGGGGAGGAATCCGGGTTTAGTGGGTTTGCGAGTCTCACACTAGTCACGCAGGCTGCTAGTGGCGCATGTGCATCATGCATTACCGAAACCTCCCAGAACAAAAAAAAAAAAAAAAAGGTCGCGCGTAGTCCAGCTCTAAGCGCACCGAAGCCGACCCTTAAGGGGGGAAGCGAGTCGGTTACGGTGGCACCTCAGATGAAAGTCCGGCCCCGTTCAAAAAGAATGAGAGTTGAGAGTTCTATTGGCAACTGTCATTCCTGCTTAGTTCAGTAGGCTAAAACGAAAATGTCCAGCTTCCGCTCTCAGGGCCGCTCTCAGTTTGTCTTTATTAGCCGCGTAGCGTGGTCGACGGCCTTCACAGAGAGCGCACGATAGATTATGGTAAGCACTAAAGCCAGCTCCGCCCATCAACATATGTGAGAGTGAACGAGAGATATATTGAGTTTGAGGCCAACACATACACACACGCATATACATATATACAGGGTCATTCATATCGTTATGTACTTATTTCGAGGTTTGGTAGAGCTCGGCAAGAAAATAATCTTTCCCAATGGAAGAAGGACGCGGAAACGTCTTGTTTAGGAGAGAGAGCAAAATTTATAAAAGTAGTTATTCTGCCTTTTTTTCTCCTACATAGTTGTGCGAAATATACGTTTGCGGGAGAACCAGTTAACGCATGAAGGCACCGATTATACCGACGTGTTCGGAGGAAATGTCTGCACAACAGAAGACACTTCGCTAGCTTGCGTAGCGAAAAGCGAATAGCAAGGTTGAGGAAAGTCATAAAATGTCGATATGTTGTTATGTCTTACGTTAACGCTTTTTCGTGAAAAATCGTAACATTCTTCTTCCATTACGGCCAAAAATGTATGTCCAAAAGACCAGTCTCACGCAATAGCAAATGCAACGCCCACCATTTTCGCACCAAAGTGATAATGCTGCGTTACGTAGTTGTCATGTAACTAAGCCTCCTCGATAGCCATATCGAAAGCAAAGAGATGCATACTTGCATAGGATGTATGAGAAAGTAGGTACATATTTTAACGTTTGATAGAACTCAGCAAGAAAATAATTTTTCCTAGTGGAAGGAGGGGCCGGAAACGTCTTGGCAAAATTCGTCTTGCACATAAGACAGAACAACTATGACTGTCGAAAAAGCTTAGTTACTTCACAACTACGAAACGCAGCACCATCACCTTGGCACGAAAATTGTGGGCATTAAATTTGCTATTGCGTGAGAATGGTCTTTTGGACGTACAGTTTTGGTGGTAATGGAAACATTTTACGATTTTTCATGAAACAGCGTTAACGTAACATATCGACTTTGTATGACTTTCCTTAATCTGGTTATTCGCTTTTCCCTACGCAAGCTCGTGAAGTGTCGTAGATTTCGCACAACTCTGAAGGAGAAAAAAGAAAGAATAACTACTTTTTTATACTTCACTCCCTCTCGTGAACAAGACGTTTCCGCGTCCTCCTTCCACTGGAAAAAATCTTTTTTTTTGCCGAGTTCTACCAAACCTCGCAATAAGTACATAACGATATAAATGACTATATATATATGTAATGTTCGCAAAAAAAGCATGATATCTTTAAAGCAGCATAAATACAAAGCGTATTTAAGATATCTTAAAATTGATTTAAATATAGGTACAGTGCCATTTTTAATACAATACCAGTTGTGTAAGATGGTCGTTTTTTTAGTTTGTACAAACTGTATACGGGACACCCAATATTCGAGCACCTTGTCACATCGTGGGATTATAAGTGTACGCTTTACTCTTTAAACAAACCCATAGGAAGGATTCCGTCTAAATTCGGCTAAATACAGTAATAAGGATCATGTTGCAATAACGCTCGCCATTTACTGGTTTAGCAAGGTGAAATCAGTGAACAAAAATAAATGCACATGTCTACTAGGCAGTGCATGTCCTCTAGTTGTTGACCTGAATGCAGCAAGCAGTAGTGCTGATCCGAAAGGAAGAAATAAGCCCGTTTTGAAGGCCAACGCTCGAGCCAGCAGGTAGAAGAAGACTTCCTTTACATGGCAAACACGTCCTGATTTCATTTTCAACCTCACACGGAACAAGAACGGGCGAAGGCCAAGCCCGTCCATCTTTTATAAAGGCAACCCACAGTGCACCGCGCTGCTCCAGCGGCATCAACGCCCATCAAGTCGTGTACGTCTGTCACGTCTAAATGGACGTCATCTAATCTCGCCTCGAGACGGCATTTCATCGTGACCTACCCTACGCTCTGGACGAACCTCAACGACGGTGGCAAGTTTAATCACAAATCCCCGAGGTCGCCTGGCGAGTTGGGCATCCCTATGAGAAGATGGCCTCTTTGCGTACAACGATTACTCACACTAACACTAATGCACCTACTTCTACTTTGATATCTACATCGACCTTTACTTTGTCCTAACTGTTTACACTATGATTATCGTCTAGCACTATCCTACTATAATTTAATTTCTTCCAAGCCTACTGCTAGCATTATTGAGCGCCATTACTCTTCGACTGCTGAAGGTTCTGATGCCGAAAAAACTCCTGTTGCAATTCCATTACTACCGCTGCTCCGATTTGTATGACTGTGACAATCACTAAGCAATCGCGTATCTGTGTGCTGGACCGCAGAGAAGCAACAACTTTGATTTTTTTTTAGCAGCCCTCATTTGTTGAGGTTCCGAAGGATGATGACATTAACGTTTTCACATTCGGAGCGTCCTAAAAATCTCAGTGAAAGACACTTAAAAAAATTATATATACGTTGTATGGGCACGAGCACTAGGGGATCATTTTCTCAACCGATTTTACCCGTACACTGCACGCTATCCTGCATTACATTATATTATTATATTATAATTGAAATATAGTATAATAAAATAAACATATTTTGATTATATTAAGATTACTACGATTATAAATTAATTTGCGATGAATTTATTCAACTGAAGCTATAATGGTATTAAAACTTTTTATTTCTTTTTTGCTTTTTGAAGAGCTACAAATGATCATGGTATAATATATATATATATTTTTTAAATGGAATTAAAACATCCAGAACAGATTATTGGAGATGATTAGATCTTTAATAATATTATTACTTTTTTTGTAATAATTAGAACGTCTAGATCAACATAACTGCGACTTCATCCACCTCGACTTAAGTGAACTCTCGGCCTGACCCTCTGCTTCTAACTTTCAAGCACTATTCGGAGTTTGTCTGCCATGTCGTGGTAAATGCTTTGACATGCTCTATTGCATTCATCTCGGACAACAGGCAGGGGCCAGTTACATAACTCCTCAATTCAACAACACTACGGCTCTAGCATTAAGGTTAAATAACCAAAAAGGTGCCTCATTGCCCTCAGCGGCACAGCCACCGAAGGGTAAAATACATTGGCTCTGCAAATATTTGGTTTACCCTAACCATCCTAATAGTGGCCTTCTCTGGCAAAATAAGTTTCCTCATCTAATAAAGATCAACACCAACAGAAGGACCACGCGGTTTGCCATCAAGCCTCAGCGGACGGCCGCCATTTTTATGTATTCTGTATAGATGCTACCAGTTCTTTCGCCGCCCTCTCCTGTTGTTCTTCCACCCCAAGGAAAAAGTCCCCTTCGTTGTTCTGAGTAACCCCGCGCATGCTTGCCTCCACTTCGTTCGGTCTGGATGAATCCCACGTCTCCGAAGGGTATCTGCGGAAGTCTGGTCTTATTTTTAATCTGGAAATAGGGTTTCTTGGGTGAACATAAAATTTTAATTACCTGCGGCCACTCTCGTTTCGAAACCCTTCTGAAATTCTTCACTTTAAATTTGTTCTTCGACTAAAACTGCCTTCTCAATTACCTTCTCGATTTGTGCGACCACCCTGTCCTCTTTCGGGCTTTGGCATCCGAAACACAGCACCCCACTTTTGTCTCTAGATTTTTCTGTCTGGTTTTACCTTCGTTTCTAAGTTGCCTCGTTTTTTCTTCTTGAATTAGTTTATCTCCTTTTGTGTCACACGTTTTTATATAGGTGGCCGACTTTTCCTTTGAGGTCTTTAACAGTGCCTTTGTTTTCTAACCTTGCGTCTCGAGTGCCATTTACTGTATAGTTTATTGGCACTACCAGCCAATTTAGCTAAAGACGGTTTTTGGTCATTTTCTTTTATGGAAATGCGTGTTTCGCACAATTTCGCCAAGCTATCTGTCCGACTTTTTAACCCTAGGACAGCGTCCCTGCGTTGCGTTGTTCTAAACCTCCTCTAGGATATCTATTTTAGTTAGCTGAAGATCATTAGAATTGCGTGCAGACCTGTACGCATTCTTGGCGCGAAACAAGCGAGATGTCCGACCGTTATATCGCGTAGTGTCAAGCCCGGTGGCGTGGTGCAGTCGTCTGCGCCTCGCAACCGGAGGAGACACATAGTCGCGCGGGTTCGAGCCTCACCGTTGCACATTTGTATTTATAGGGGTCCGTCTATGAAGCAATGCAAAAAGCAGTCCCATGGACATTCAATCTTGGCTGAAGAGTCAGCCCAGAAAGTCTTTATACCGTGTAGTGAAAGCCTGGCAGCGCCAGTATTTATAACTTCATTTTACGATTCCACCTCAAAAGTTGCACTAAAGTTTACAACGCCGAAAATCAGCGATGCACCGTAAGCCAGGGCGCTTATACAGGTTGACTAGGCTGATACAAGCGATTTCCGCACCATTTTCCATTTCCAGAAAAATTTACTCAAAAGTCCAACCTATGCTTTAGGGGGCTTTTTGAAGGGACGATCGAGGCAACTGCGCTCTATCGTACTGGAAATCGATTGCCACGTTGCTGCCACCTCAGACTATCTCATAACGTTTTATACACTTGCAAGCTCTCCATGTTCGCTGCAATATTTGCAGGTTTGCGTTAGATGACAGCTTAGATGAGCTGTAAGCTTGTCACCTTTACCGTAATTCGCAAACGCCAAGAACGTATGGTCTGTGTGACCTGTCAGAAACTACTGGCAACGTGTCAACCCAAAACAATTTTTATATTGCCAAACGGAATTTCGCCCAGGCGTAGGAGTACCAGTAACGCTAAGAACACGGAAAGGCTCTACCGAGATATGTGGTGCTAACGATTATTCCTAATTTTGCTAACAAAAACTGAATACGTGCATCTCTCCCATTGGCACGCACAGGTCAAACTAAACCGACACGTTCGCCCTACGACTGCTCGCCTGCGCAGGCGCCGTTTTTCCGCAGAGAATAGCACACAACGTGTCCCAGTGAACAGTCCGTACGATTTAGCGTAAACACACTCTCACAGCATAGTGAACCGATCTTCTCAGGCATCTTATTACAACAGCTACTACTCCTACTTCTTCAGGTACTACTCCTACTTCTTCAGCTACTACTCCTACTTCTTCAGCTACTACTCCTACTTCTTCAGTTACTACTACTACTACTACTACTACTAGGAATGATAATAATCAATTATCTCGTCGACAGGTATTTAGTTACGTTACGTTTGCTCGTAGCGCGCCCGTATTGAAAAGCTGGTAAACGTCGGTTAAGGAAACCGACCGACAGACTATCGGGCAAACGGACGAGCGACGCAGCGTTAAGTCGGCGAGCGACGCAGCGTTAGGACGGCGATACGGGCGGCTGCAGCAGCAGGCGTGGCCGTTCTTTAATTTTATCATCTCAATTATCTAGTCCCGGCAAGGCAATATCATTTTCATTTTGTGCCCCCACCCCCCGACTCTGTGCGCTGATGATGCTGCTGTTGCTGCCGCCACCACCAAAGAGGCACCCTAACAGCTTTTCGCAGCAACGGAAGGGGATCTTGCGTTGTGTCCTGTAGAAAGACCGAGAGAGAGAGAGAGGAGAGAGAGACAAAGACAACGGACCACCAACTCATACGTGCACCACAGACAGCGGAGACATATCCCCGCGTCCTCCGCCTTCGCTGGGCACCCGGCCCTTCACGGCTGCCCTCCTTTAAGCGGCGCTGAAAAGCTGTCAACCGCAGCTGGGTCTTATTCTTCGGGCGACTACTGCTGCTGCTACTACGACATACTCATACTACAACATCTACTACCCCGCCCCACTAGCACCCGCACCGCCATAACTACTCCTGCTGCTGCTGTCGCTGTCGCTTGCTGTGGCCCATCTTCGAGGGGTTCCTGCTGTCCAGTCGCTCCGCGGAGCTGACGCACGGAGCTAACTCAACTTCCGTCGTTCACCACCGTATGCCCTGGGGGGCGGCCACCTGCAGCGCACCTCAGCTTCAAGCCACGGTACCTCGTTCTCTTTCGGCAGGAGGAACCACCACCGCCACTGCCACCGCCGCAGCAGCAGCTCCACGAACCTCAAACGAACTTCCTCTCCAGGCAGCCAATGGAAAAGTGGCCTCATGGACGCTGAGTTAGCTCGCTAGCTACCTTAAGGAATCGCAATGACGATGGCGATGAGGACGACGACGAAAACGCCGTCTATACAAGAGTCCTGCCTAATTCAACCCGAATCAGGCACGAATTGTCTCTGATGCTGATCTGCAGACCTGTCGCATTGAAAACAGGCGGCAGCCCCGAGCAGCTCTTTCTCGAGAAAGCCTTCGAGCTCATCGTCCCTTTTGCAGAGCCATAATCTGTCCAGCCCTTGGTGAAGCATGGTTGGGCATCGTACACACACATTCTGAACATGCCAGACTATATATATATATATAGTCTGGCAAGTTCAGCGGAGGCGTTCTAAGGATTTATTCCTACTACGCTATCCTTTTGTTCAATTCAAATTCGTTCGGTCTGACATCGGTTCTGCTGGTAACCGGCTACGTAATTTACCTCGTTGGCTCGATGAGCCCGAGGCATTTTGTTCACACTAGTCTGCAAAGAGTAGGAAATAATATCGCAAACCTTACAACAAAAGGAAAAGACGATCACCTTAAGAAGTAGTCCTCGTGTGTTTGAAAAATTGTGCAACGGACTTTAAAAATTATGCACTACGTTTTTGAATGTACACTTGAAACCTGGAACCAGCATGCAAAGCTTGCGCCGCCAAAGCGCAGACGCACTTCTTGCAGGAGTTTGCTTTAAAATCTTTTTGAAGCGCATCATTCATGAACTTTACGGACTGTCTTCAAGACACTTTGTAAAACCTTGTACGAACTATGTAATTGATTTTTTTTTAAAAAGAAAATTTAAGAATGCATAATCTGCATGCGGTATTAGCAGCTGGCAGTGGCTAGTGTGCGACTCACAGATCCACTCTAAAGGCAACAGTGTACGTGGCAGGTTATATTCATATCTAGATTAAATACCTAATCTCTGCAAGACCATTCATATAGTGATTTAGAGTCGTAAAAACACTCTCTAATAGAACGAGATGCACAAACGATTATGCGCTGATTATCGTTAGTCAACACCGAGACTAAAGTGAATAACTAAACATCGCTAAACAAAAGGATAAATAAACACAAACAATTTTATTTTGAGATTAAGCTTAGGTGAGGAAAGGGGTCCTTCACTTTTGTCCGAAGTTTTAACCACGTATGGTCCCTTGCACAGAATCATAGCCAGGCCGCATGTCCTTTCTCAGCAGCGTCAACTTAAAGCCGTGCTACAAAACTACAACCACTATGGCATCTTTGCAGCACACTAGTAGGCAAACGCTGCAAGACGTCTTATATGCAATATAGCGGTCTCACTTATACTTGTGAAACAACTCTCAATATGAATTTGCCACGTGTCACACTTCGCTCCTTTCAGGCGTAGCCTTCGCCGCATTTACAAAAATGCGGTGGCAGCACACGTTGATTATAATGTGGTGTAATCCTCTACAAAATTACCTTGTAAACTGAGACGTCTGCCCAGTTAAGAGCGATTGAGTAAATAACTTACAACAGCAGTTTAAACCAAGTCTGCTAGCAGTATATATATATATCCAGGAGTGTTGCAAGTACACGAGGCGCTCTGGCCAGTGCGAAAGATACCACGCCGCAGCATGTCCAGCAGTTCAGTCAATAGCTGAACTAGCAAGATGAGAGAAGACCCAATGATGTGAATGCAGCACTAGTTGTGTCTGGTGTATATGTTTATAAATTTACCCAACCTGGGCGTTAATTAATCATATATATATATATATATATATATATATATATATATATATATATATATATATATATATATATACATATATATATATATATATATATATATATATATACAGGGTCTTCCATAACCGTATGAACTTGTTTTAAGCTATGGTAGAACTCGGCAAGAAAATATTTTTTCCCTAATGAAAGTAGATTTGAAAATTTATAAAATCTGTTATTCTGCTTCCTCTTCTAGATAGTTGTGCAAATCTACGTTTGCGGTAAACTTAATCAAGGCATGAAGGAACCAATTATGCCGGCGTCTTTGGCGAAAATTCTGCATAGTCTGAGTGACACTAGGCGTAAGTTGACGAAAGGCAAATTAAAAAAGTCATAAAAGGTGGATACGTTGTTAAGTCTTACGTTGAAGCACGTGCAGAACCATAAAGATTTGCCATTATGACCAAACATGTGCGTCTAAAAGAAACATGTGTGCGAAAGCTTCAGCGTAAGATAACAACATATTAACTTTTTATGACTTTCCTTAGCCTGGCCATTCGCTTTTCGCTAGCTTGCGTCCGGTGTCATCCAGGTGATGCAGAATTCCGCCGAACGCGCCGGCATGATCGGTTTTTCATGCGTTGACTAGTTCTACCGCAAACGTAGATTTTGCACAGCTAAATGGGAGAAAAGAAGACAGACCACTTTCTTTTATAAATTTCATCCTCACTTCTAAACAACACGTTTCCGCCCCCTTTTTTTAAAAGAAAAATGTGAATAGTAGTGGTAGGATCGCTTTTTTACCAAAAGGTAGCCGCGCACTGCCGTCAACTCTCAATCCCTTGCCTAATGTGCGAGCACTTAATCAAAATGGTGATATTTCAGGATGACAAATCTGCTAAAGTTTAAGACACGTGGCGTAGTTATGCTATTGTGGGATTTTCGGAAAAGGTTAGCACAAATGCCAAGCAAGTTTCCGAAAGGTCATCTAATCTAGATTGACATGCGTGGTCGCCGGAGCCCCCATACAATCGATAGCCGCAATTTCTAGGATTTACTATGAAGAGTATTGCAGAGTCAACATATATAATATATATATATATATATAATATACAGATATAATATAAATATATATTATACACCATTATATATATATATATCCCTATATATATATATATTATATATATACTATCTATATATATACATATATTATATATACACTATATATATATACCATCTATATATATATATATATATATAATATATATATATATATATATATACACATATATATATATATATATATATATATATATATATATATATATATATATACACATAAAACATAAGCAGTCCCTCACACCTCCTGCACATAGATTATCGTGTGTGCAATATCCGAGATCTCACCTGCCGCAATCGTCTGTCGCGAATAGTGTCTGTCCACCGTCAGCGATAGTATTCAATACTAAGCTGAGTATAGTGAGGTGACCAGCAGGGTGCAGCACCGCCCTTTCTGCCAGTTATCGGGCTAATTTCGTCACCTCGCCAGTTTTGTCCTCTGTTATCCGCTCGGCCCGTGCACCCGTTTTCCGTACGAACCCGCTTGCGATGGTCTTGCGGCGAGGGGCCGCGTGGCGTGTGCTCTCGGCATCTCGGCCAAATAGCCACCGTTGTCATCAGCCCTCCGAGCTGCCACCAGCGATCCATCTTCTATTGAAACAGTACAAAGGTTTTCCGAGGAGCAGCCTCGGCAGCTATGAGCTCCTTCGTCTAGCATTCTCGTACCACCCGCGCATGCATAGACACATACATCCGTACAGACATGCACACGCCTGTACCATATATATATATATTCTTATGCTGAGGAATGTCCTTATATATATATATATATATATATATATATATATATATATATATATATATATATATATATATATATATATATATATAAATATATATATATATTTGTATATCCCTATATATCCGTCGTCCAGATCGCCAGAAACCAAGCCAAGGCGAAGGATCCTTCCAACACCATGTCCAGAGAATGAAACCATGTCCCCCTTCCAACACCATGTTCAAAGAATGAAAAAGGATGGGGCTACCAGCGGGAGATGCAGCAACATACACACTGGAGGCTGTTGATACACAGGGCACAAAGACACAGGGCTGTTGCTGATGATGCTGATAGCATAGTGGTTTCTGTTTGCAGGCCTCGCCTGCAGACCAGCGCCGGCAGCCAAGCAGACGAGGCCTGCGAAGCATGCGTTCTAAGCCTCCCTTCCCGCCCTCATACACGAAAACAGGACACTGCACTCTGCAACGTGTCTGTGCAGCTGAGTCACGCCCATACTTAGGTGTCATCTGCAGGAGTGACGAAGCTTGGTGAGTGAATGCCCCGATTTGCCGAGATGCGTACAGATCTCGGGTTCCTGGCGAGCTAAGATATATATATATATATATATATATATATATATATATATATATATGTATATATATATATATATATATATGTATATGTATATATGTATATATATATATATATATAGAGAGAGAGAGAGCAATGGCTGTTTTTCCATTAAAATAGGATCATCTTGTACTCGCATCATTCCATGCATCAATTTTTTGCTAAAGGTTACCTCCTAGATTTTGCGAATTGGAGACAAGCAAACTAAAAAAAATAAATTAACAGCAGGGTTCAACGCCACATCGTTATGGTCAGCGTTGTCGGATCTTTTCTGACAAGGGTCTAAGCATAGGCCGATGAGCACGTGTTCTTTAACGTAAAATTATTAAAATAAACTCATAAATTTTGCTCTGTGATTTGTGAATGTAGGTGTTAATGTGCAGATTGATTTTATTTAAACTTATTACTTAAAATAATTTGCATAAAAATGCGTAACAAAATAAATAAACACGTGTTCACTAGGTATGCTCAATGATGATCACTAGCATTAGAACAATGTGTTGAGACTACATAAAAGTAAACTACATACGTATATAAAATTAATGAGTTAATTGAACATACTGTAAAAATGCAGTTATGGAGAGAATAAAGCCTTAGGACCAAATGCAACGTACTGTAATTCGTAATGTTATGTTTGGTCATAGAGTTTGTACCGCTAAATGCATGAAAGTTAAAAATATTGATTTTATTCATTTAATACCGAGCAAGATGGCTTAGTGGCAAAACCTTTGCCTTGCATTCTGGAGGCCTGGGTTCGAGACTCAGACCGGCCACTCTTAAATTAATTTGCATGGTTTGCAATTCAGACAAGGTTAATGCCGGAGTGGAATTAGAATCAGCCATGACATGAAAAAACCGTACACGGGCATTAGCCTAACGGAACAACTAAAACAAACTGTCGATCTTTAATACTTTAAATACGACTTTCTTTAGACGGCCCGACGACTAAGGAGATTACGTCATAAAATTATTTATCCTTTGCTATCTTAGGCATATTAGTATTAATGCGTTTTACTCAAAGCAAAATTTAGTGTCTCTACGTCGAGCTTAGTGGCAGCTAATGGAATAGACTCCATGGGGGCATCTCTTTCAAACGTTTCTCTATCGTCAAAAGCTTCCCAAATGTGTTTTTTACGACGCGTTAATATATGGATAACGCTAAGCTTCTTTAATAATAGTTCAGTTTACGTTGCTCAATAAGTAAAAAAATGAAGATTTTCTTTAATCCTCGGGCATGTTGGGAAACTACGCATCTTTACTATGCGATCCTGCGTTGGTATGTGCTGTCGAAGCATCCCTAATTAATTTTAATCATAGGTTCTAAATTAAAGCTGCACATGTGCTTAAATTAAAATATTTTTAGTACGTTAGTACATTCTTTTTTAGTATAGCTACACAATTTAAATACAGTTATACAAGTTCAATCATTACCCAAAAATGGGGTGGAAGTGTCATATTTTGAAATTACTAAAAGTGGTTTTACCAAGTTTTTTATTCTAATATATATTCACAAAATTTGCGATTGCGAGGCCCCAGCTATCTTATCAACAAACCAATAATACCTACGGGTTTAGAGGAAATGTCTTTAAAACTTCATTTTACGTTAGCTTAAACCAGAACAAATATTGTACTGAGGATCATTCTCAAGAAATCAAAATATTTGTAATTCTTATATTTTGGCTTTCACGCTTAATTACCTATTTTTAAAAGACAATACCGCCTTTCTGTTTCATTTGAAAAAATATATTTATTTGTCGAGTTGTACTAGATCGAAAAGTTTGTTGGACGAGTTCTAGGAGACCCTGTACATATATATATATATATATATATATATATATATATATATATATATATATATATATATATCCAGGAAGTATAACCAAGCGAACACCCAAATGGCTGTTGCTACCCAACATGTCTCATGATAATCTATGATGCAAATGAGGCTGCGAAATGTACGACGACATGTGATTGTTGGCAGTTCGTACGCAGCTAAATAGTTTTGAGTGCACCCTAAGTATGGCGGGTGAGTTATTCAATCATATCATTCACCCCGCTGCCCTTCAGAGACAACAATGTCTGTTAGACGCTTAACTTAGATCATCAAATGTAATCGCATCTAAACTTTAAAAACATTTTTAGAGGCAGGGAGACGACTTACTGGAGTGTAATCGTTTCCGTGCCCAAAATGAAATACGACGAATTTATCAATCAGCAGTATCAGTCGGATAACGTGAGTCACTCTACTTGTGACCATTTATCGAAGTTGCGCGCAGTTCCCCGTGTATGTCCGCGCACCCATGTATTTTAGCATCGTCCGCATAAACTATATATTGTACTTGTTTTAGGCATAATATTTTTAAATGACCTAATTTGAAGAATCACTGCAAGATGATTGTCGCCGTGCAGAAAATCTTTGGTGTCATACTGTTCTTAAGCGACCAACGCAATATCCAGTACAATAAGTGGCATATCAGGAGTTCGAACTGCTTGAACACAACGAAAGATTATTGACTCGAGCTTTCATGTTTATTTATACCTTACGTGCGCTAACGAGTGCATATAATCAATAAGCTTAGTATGTATACAATTCACTAAATGGAAAGCTTGAACCATCTAGTCCAGTTAGTGAGGTTAAAATGTAGGCACCGTAGGTCCGTTTTGCTGTCGTAGTTAACTCGGTACTTGTTAATTGCAGGACACACTTGATATTTGTAACTCGATGACGAGACGACCGATCGTTGGGTCGTATAGCAACTTCACGCTGCAAACGACGAGCTTTAGAAGCTACCGTATTATAGAATAATAGAAACACGTAAACTCGCGATGGCTGCCTACGCGGATTAGTTATATAACATGCTGTTGGGGACCATTACCGATGCAGAAATTGCAGAATAAAGTTTTTGGGGCCTTATATTTTATGTGTCGTTATTTACTAAGCGTCTGCCAGTAAAATGCATTTTGGTACTTACATAGTTCCCCAGTTAGCTAAGGACGCTTATGCCTAGCTAATGAATTCCGCTGTCTCTAAGAAAATGTCCGCCAAGATTGTTATCTAACTTATTGCACCCATATTTTGATATTCAAAAAGTCGCCCCAACGAGAACAACCTTTAGAACGCGCAGAAAAGCGTATATTCGAATGACGCTCGATCAGAATTGTTGTGGGGGTGCGATAAAGAATTCCCGGAAAAAGCAGTTCTTTCCGATTGTGGAAGGATATGTGTGGGTAGATTTAATTATGTTGAAGGACTAATGCTTGTGATGATCAAAGCTTCAAATTTGTATTTCTATTACTATTATTATTCAAGTGCTTGCAGATATCGGCAACACCTATGGTTTCGTTTTTAAGTAGCTCATCGTAAGCCACTCTTTCTCAAAATCATACATGCAAGACAAAATGCAATTAAAATAGAAAAGACATTACAATTTGGCCAAATATCCCGACTAATACTAGTTTTTTTCTAGTTGTTCTGTAAGGCTAAAGTCCGTGTACGGTTATTTTATGTCATAGCTGTCCACTTTTTTAGTCCACTCCAGCATTTACCTTGTCTAAATTGGAAACCATGAAAACCAATTTAAGAATGGCCGGTCTGGGTCTCGAACCCAGCCCTCCCGAATGCAAGGCAAATGCTGTGCCACTAAGCCATCTTGTTTGGTTTGAGCTTCAAAATATCAGAACTAAACAAAAACGGCGCATTCATTTGTCTGTTGTGAAAGGGCAGAACTGGGAGGGACGCATATATATATATATATATATATATATATATATATGCACTTTGAGACATATTCATTCCTGGCCAAGTATACCACATATTTCTTTTATGTACTAGTTGGTGATATATAAATGTCCTGTTATTACGCCCCCCCCCGCCCAAATGAAATAGTTCTTGATTTCCAGTGGGTTCATGTGATGATTTTCGATGCCTGGCTCATAGAGGCACTACAAGTTACTTTCATTACGCTGTGGAGTGTGCTGGTCGACGTAGCAGAGAGAGAAGGAAAGAGAGATATAAATGGAAGTGAGGAAGAGAGAGGGATGGACGAGAAAGAGTGAGAGGAAGAGAGAACGCGCTGCCTGGAAAGCAACCCCACCATTCCACAAGCGGCTAAAGGTTGCAGTTGCTTGATTATGTTTACTCGTTACCATGGACATCATCATCATCGCCATCGCCAGCGCCATGATTCATCGTGATATGATTGCTGCCCCTCAGTAGCATCAGAACAACACTCATCTTAGCGATGACCTATGTATGATTGATTCTCTTTGCTCATCATTGCGCCACTGCGGGGTTGTTCTTTTGTTTGTCTTGCACTGACCACGTCCGTTGTTACCCCCGCTAATCTGCTGCTGCTGTTGGTACCACAACAATTACATCGTTTCCCCCTTTCTTTCATCTTGCTCTGCTATTATTATTATTGGTCCAATGATTAGATTGACATATGTATACCTGAGTACAGACACATACACCTAAGCCTCTTTGCTATCAGGCGCGCCTAGAGCGGCAGCATAAGCGAACATGATATGTTACATATATATATATATATATATATATATATATATATATATATATATATATATATATATATACAGTAGATAGTCGTTATCACTATTGTTGTGGCTGTAAGTTTGTATGTACGTACGTACGTTAGTGTGTATGTTCGTGCGTATGTATGTCTGCATGTATGCATGTATATACGTAGGCTTGTATATATGCATGTATGTATGTACGTGCATGTGTTTGTATGTATGTACGTATGTACGATCGTATGCATGTACGTACATTATTATGTATGTATTTACGTACGTACAATTCTATGTATGTATTTACGTACGCACGTACGCCTGTATGTACGCGTGTTTATATGTCTGTAGGAACTTATGTTTGTTTGTATGTATGTATGCACACACGTACGCTTGTATGTACGTGCGTCTGTTTGTCTGTACATACTTATGTTTATTTTGCTTGCATATACATACGTGCATCTGAAGGTATGCATGTGCGTACATTTGTATATGTGTACGTGCATACGCTTGCATGCGTGAAGGTACGTACGTACTTACATTTGTATAAATGTACGTACGCACATTTGTATGTATGTACCTGCGTTTGTATAAATGTGCGTATGTACATTTGTATGTATGTACATATATATATGTATAAGTCATGTTTCACAGTGCTTCCTTTCCTTGCTGATTAGGGCCACGAAGGCAGCGCAAGGGCGTGCGCAAGGCAGGCAGGGAGGGAGGGAGGGAGGCAGGGAAGGAGGAAGAGTGGGCGGACGGACTTGCTTGTTATACTAGAACTTCTACTACTCGTACTACTGTGATTATTATCAACTGACTGACTGGCCGAGGTCAGGCAATAGCAGCAGCTCAGGCAATAGCAGCAGCCAGGCCACCAAGGCCTCCTTGGCGATTTGAGGGCCCAGGATGGATCGGTCACCCAGGGGCTTCTTCCGTTCTTGTCGTTGTCGTCGTCGTTGTCGAATGTGTGATCTCGTTGTGATAAGACGCCGACGTCGTTGGGTGGTCGTTAGACGTCGCGCGCCTAAGAAGAGGAGAAAAAGATACAACAGACATAAAGGAAAAGGGCAGGAGCAGTCTAGGCGACTCTACGAAGCAGAACGAGCATGAGAAACATGGAAAGCGAAAACGAGGGACAGAAAGAGAGAGAGAGAAAGCGAAAGGAGGACGTAGAGAAGGACGAAACTGGAAGAAGAAAACTTACGCTTAATTGGGCGAACCAAACCAAGTAGTAATGCAGGAGAGCAGCAAAAGCGAGTCGTATCGACAGAGCTAGATTAGACAGAATATACAGAGGGAGAGAGGTTGAAAGTGCCCATATATATACATACATATATATATATATATATATATAGAAAGAGAGAGAGAGAGAGAGGGGGAGGGGGGAGAAGGAAGAGGGTAGAGATAGGGGCGGAGAAACTGGAGGGTAGAGAGAGACACAACAGAGACGGAAAGATGTTGTACGGCGGCGGGCTATAGACGGGCCCGCTATCGCACCGACGCGGAGGAAATCCTCCTCCCAGGAAGGGCCCCGGAGATCGGATTATCTCTGGAGGAAGCCGCGGCAGCAGCAGCAGGAAAAACAGCCAAGCGCCGATCCAAGCGGTTGCTGGCGGTCGCCCAACCGCTCACCCCCAGGGTGGTGGCGGCGGCGGCGAAACGAAAAACCGTTCTCGATCGTTGTGTTCATCCGAGACAGACAGACAGGCAGGCAGACACGCAGGCAAACGGATAAATAGTATCCTTGTCGTCGTAGTAGTAGTAGTGGTTAGTGGTGGTGGTGGTTGCGGTGGTAGTTGTAATAAAAAAAAATGTGGTGGTAGTTGTAGTAATAGTAGTGGTGGTGGTCGTAGACCGGCTCCGACAGAGAGAATTAACTGCAGGGTCCCTGGCCTTCTCTCGCTCTGCAGGCCACTTTCCAGTCTGTCGTCGCCGTCGTCGTCGTCGTCGAAGAAGCAGCAGCAGCAAAAAGCGACTCAGCGAACAGCAAAGTCGTCAGCCAACGAGTGACTAATATTGACACGAAGGAGGCAGGAGTAACGGCGACGCTGGCAGCGGCAAGAAGCCGATTATCGACCGTAACGTACTAGTATCTAGTTGTAAAAATAGTAGTAGTAGTAGTAGTAGCAAGAATAGGCTTCGACAAAGCACGTAAAACGCAGTGTAATAATAATAATAATAATGGCGGGGTGGTCTAAGATGCAATCTCTAGGAGAAACACTAGATAGCTTAACATGTCCTCGGCTCTCGGTGCATTGAACATTGAAGATATGCCTTACGGAGATATCAAGTCCGTAGATAGGTGACGGAGGATGGTCAGATAGAATTAAGTAAGTATTATCAGCATTATCGTCATCAACAGCATTATGAGGACATTTTGGCAACAGCAATTGCCTATTGGGGGACTGAACTCGAGCGACTGTGTTTAACCCGGCTCCTGCCACTACATCTGCAATCTTGCTGCATTGCTTCTCGGTAAAATGCTGCCGACTACATGCAAGCCAGAGATGTACCAGGCTACCCAGCTAGTTGTCTCTTAACTGACACGCGCTACAAGATTATTGAAAAGTGTGTGGCAACGATACCACGAAATTACCTCAGCGTCGGCGTGCTGATATACGCTTTGCTCTCAGAACGATAAGGCAGAGCATTCTGCTTGCTTAGTATTCGTAGTAGCTTATGAAGGGCTCGAAGGACAAGCAATGTGTTTGAATGTAGGCACTATAGCGCCCGGCAGTATTTACTGCTCGTAGTTGGACAGTGGCTTCATAATCTTTACAAATCATAAAGTTAGCGATGAGTTATTCGGCAAAACACCGTCGCATGTAAGCCGGTGGGGCCGCGGAGGAGCTCTAGCAGTATAGATGGGTTACAAGAGAGAGGAGAGATGTGCAGTTATTTTGTGTCTCTGAATATATATATATATATATATATATATAGCGTATCAAAATCTGCCTTTTTTTAGGAAATGGACGTCAATCGGGACGCGTTTATTTAAGACTATTTTTATTTTTGCGATTATGGCAAACTTTGGTGTGTTTAGATAACCCAAACACATTTTATGTTCCTCCACAAAAGCGGAAAGGACGTGTCGGCGCCTGTTTTTGCGTCCGCATATTTGTCCGCTACCACAAATACAATCTAACAGCCACAATGACTGGCAACGAATAACGGGGTTCCCTGCCGTGTTGTTGTTGTTGTTGTTGTTGCCCTGCCTCAAAGTCCAACCACTTCCGGTGGCGTCCCTGAGGATGGGAGAAAAATCATTTCGAAGAGTTTCATGCCGCTTCTCGCACTGCCTGCCGGGGCGCAGCAGCCCGAGAAGCAGGACATTCAATTAGCGGCCCCCGGCGAACATTGTCTGTGTCCCTCGCATGCAGATATCACTGATAAGTTAACCGTGATCTTGATGACTTTAGTGCTTAATGTATTATGACACCCTTCCCCTGGGCCATTGTCGATGATTCTTGATAACAAAAAAAGTTTGAAGGGGTTGTTGAGGCAGTCCAAAAAACGCAATTTGCCAAGAATACAGCGATGCATTGATAACACGCAATGTAGCCTTTGTGGCGCCATATTTCTACGAGCGTGGAGCGCGCAGGCAGTCCAAAGTTGTGCTACGCCAAACAAAGTGATTCCCTTCAATTGGTATCGGCATATAATGCCATCTCTTCTTGAATCGAGCTACTACGGTCGGTGCCGTTGCCCCTGTTATAGTTGTCTCAACAGAAGTTAAGCCCAATGCATCAGTGACGACTATAACAGCATGAACAGCGCCAAAGGCGACAGCAACAACAATCATAACAACACCATAGAGAGCAACAATATCTACGACGACAACAATAGCAGCCATAACGCCAGCAGTGCAACAACATCAATGACGACAACGGCAACACTGTCAGCAACGTCAGCAACAATAGCCCTCCTTCATTGTCCAGCTATCATCGAAAGGTCGAATGTTCATAGATCTCTATTAGGAATCATTCGGAGGACGCCCTTAAAAGATTGACCGACCGGATAAAGGAGCAGACGGCGAAAAGAACGCTAGGCTGGCTAGTCATCATCAGAGAAGAGGAAAACGCACAAGAAAATGAAGAAGCAGTAGATGAAGAAAAAGAAAAGGACTGAGAAGAGACGACGAAGAAGAAGGAAAGCTATCTGCGCCGTTCTTTCTCCGTTACCCCGCTCTCGGGCTAGGCCGATGGGTGGCCAGACGGACGGACGTACGCACAGCGGTCACTGCTATTGACCAAAGGAGAAAGCAGCTGACCGGCAGCCGGAGCAAAAGTAAAGGAACGTGAACGCAACGGACCGCTGCCGCTGCTGCCGCTGCTGCTGTCGTTGTCGTTGTGCAAGGATGTTTCCTCCATGCCGGGGAATTTCTCTGTCCGCTTTCTCGCTCTCCGTCGAAGCGGAAGGACGAATCGCAACCTAATGAACTTCAATGGCCGGACTGCGCGAGTCCAGTTCTTCTGTCCATCGCGCTGGCTTGTATCTATCTCTCTCTGTCTGTATTTTTCTCTATCGCCCCCTCCTCCTGTCTCTCTTATACAGGTTGATCTCCCTTCTGACTTCCCCTCTTCGGCGGTAGGGGGGGGGGGGGTTGGGGGTGCACGGGAAAGCTTTAAAAGATGAACCATCATCAGTCACAATCGGGCCTCCTCTCGTTTCGGCTTCCCTCGTTGTTGTGCGTTTGTTTCTTCATGCAGACGCGCACAATAGTAGTAGTAGTAGTAGTAGCAGTGGCTCGAGGGGCATCATAGTCCCTTGACGCGATGACGGGCAGCGTCAGGGGGTTCGGTCACTGCTCTGGAAACGGCCTATGCCGTACAATGGGAGGCCGCCGCACAATGTGCACCATTTCCGTTACAACTTCCGGGAAGTGAGCCAATCGCTAGCTAACTGCTGGCCCACGGACGACGCTACGCGATGTTCCTGTCGCTGCCGTCGCCAAAATCCGCGCTTCAGTGATCAGCAGCTGATCTTTATGTCACCGAACTCCAGTGCGCCCACTCCCACGAGGGGAGCACATTTGATGATGTGTTGGTCGGGCGGAGGCATGCAGGGCGTCTAGCACAGCAGATAAAGCATAGAAAGTCCAGGCAGCAACAGAGGGCGAAAGAGACCAGGCGAAACGCTGCAATGCTTGCCACAATGTGTTCGACAGCACGGCAACGTGCGGTAAAAATGGCCCGGGGTAGAAAATGGCTGGGTCAGCAACGCACGCAATCCGCTTTCAGTTGCGTGAGCCCTACGAGCGGGGTTCGTCAGCGAACTGTGAATACGATGGCTACGATAATCGACTGCTGGAGCGAAGCATAGCGGCTAAGATGGCCAATGCGATCTCCGCCAGAAAAAGTCCTGTACAGAGACATAAAATGTAAGTTCGGTGTCTCCACTTGCTTTATGCGTACGCTTTGCTCCTCTGCCCAACTTATAGTACTGATAATGCAACAGCAACAAGTGAACAACGCTAGCCCGCGACTTCCGGTTGATTATTGCGACCAAAAATAGGACGGCAGTACCACGTGGTTGCTACGGTTCGATGCGAGCCTCCACGAACCTAAATTAAAAAAGGGATAGACCGACAAAGAGGCGTACTTCTAAACAAGCTCCCCTCCTCGAAATTAGACTAAGCACAACAAAAGTTCTACCCACGCCACTATGTCTGGCTCTCTTCATGTACGAGGTTGCTTAATGTGCACGAGATTATATAGTGATGTCGAACAGAAGAGCAGCAAACTGTTGCCGGTTAAAACATTTTGATCAAGAGGCGATCAAAAGAAATAAGAAAGCCATATCATTTCCATCGTCTGCTTACTCTGGTTCGATGGAATACGAAAAGGATTGTTGAGCTGACGTCGGTGGCCGCCACGACGGCGACGACGACGACTCAATCACGTCCTGCACCAAATGCCAGGGCCCCATCAGGTCTTATTCATATCAGCAGAATTTCATTGCGCTTTCTCATTTCTCCCGCTCCGTCTGCACATTTCACCAATGTTGCTAACCTTGGCGTCAGTTTAGCCTGTTCCAGAAAAACGGTCGTCTACGCTATCGGACGTCTTTTGAGTTCTCCAATGGACGGCCCGATTGCATGCAAGAAGCTCACGAATGAATGAACAGTCAGCCCAGCCCTAAGGTTCTACGTCTATAATCTTGGCCAACGGCGACCCGCAAAGGCGCGGACGAGGGTCCGGGCGATATTACCAATGAGGAATACCAAACTAGTAGAGATGACAGCAGAACGAAGGGTCATCGGGCAGGCAGCGAAATAAGCAGCAGGCCAAAGGAGACGATGCCCAAAGCCTCGTCCGCTATTCGTGTGTCGTTCTACAGGGCAGTTCTTTTCTATTACAACTCCTGCCACTACCAGATGACTACCTCCATGTTCTCGTCGTCTCCTGTCGTTGACCGACGTCCGTCATGCCATGCAAGTTTCCCGATAATATCATATCCCTCCGCTTGGGCTTTGACGCTTTACGATAACGTCTGCTCGGTTCGTCTACCACTGCCAGCACCGTTGCCCCCAATGGCACTGGCCGGCAACACGGCATCGTTGAAGCCGATGCGCCCGTTTTACATCGGCCGCATCGCCGTGTCCGCGTTTTACCGTGCCGTATTATCGTCACACGTATCGTATGGGCCCTGTTTTGAATATGACCCTTCGGTCTACGAACGTCTTATCGCGTTGATGGCCACATAAAGAAGGGCCAAAAGGGAAGAGGGCTGGGAAGGCAAAAAGACCAGAAAGAGGAGGGGGAATGCTGTTCCATGAGAAACGATAGGGTGAATAAATAAACGAATGAAGGAGGAACAAGGCGCCTCTTGCAGGGCGCATATGTAGGGGGGGGGGGTGTTCCACCTCCCCTCAGAGAGAAGCATATTGTAGCACAAGGGAACAGCCTATTACTGCTTCTACAGGCTGGATATGTGGAGAAGTAGCATTGTTGTCCATAAGGGAAAACGATAGAAAAACGAACAATGGATAGATAGAGAAAAATAAATGGAGCTAGAAGAGGAGAAGAAGAGAGCAAAGGGGTATTGGAGCAGTATGGCAATAGAGTTCGGAAAATAGGCGAAGTCCTTTAAGGGGAATAAGGCACGCATTACGCCGTTTGGAAATATTTCCCAATACGGAAAGCAGGTTTAGCAGCATGCTGCTATTGCTCTTTTTCTACATGTATTATTTTTTTGTATTGCCTTATCTCTGCGCACCGGGCACGGCGTCAAGAAGAGGCTCAACACGGCGTAATTTGTAATATAGCTGTGACTCTCAGGTATAATAGCTAGCACAGAAGCTGTTAACTACAATTTTGCTATATTCGTAGGATGTTGCATATCGATTAAATAAGTAAAATAATAAACGAAATAAAGATCAGCAGTGTAAGCCTGCTTCATCTTTAAGGACGCCCTTTGCCATACCCCTTATCCTCCTGATTGCGTTTAGTGCTTCATTTCGCATTAATATTATCGCAATTATTTTTACAGGTGCATATATTATAAATATGATTATGCTTTCATCAATAAATGTTTAGTCTAATAACATCGAGTGCCTATGGCGTGTTGGCGGGTTACTCTACATGGGAACATATGGTTCATAACTCTTCTGTCGCACAAATTTTGGAAGAATATTCTTCTCGCGACACGTCGTCATATGGACGACGTTGAACATCTTTTACATTAGTTCACTATGACGTTTTTTAACATATCTCTAGAATTTAAATCTAGACGTCATCACTTGGAATCCCACACTTGTACGTGTGGGATTCAACACACTCTACGTGTTCCGTGTACTTTTTATTAATAGGCGTCATAACACCACAGTCTCTGATCAGTTTTTTCGAAGCACGAAGATAGCCATCGATGGAATAATTGCATTCCGCATTTCCGAGGCCAAAATAGAGTACAACGCACTTTGATAGCTTCAGATCGAGCGAGACAGAGCACTTGTATAATTGATTTACCGTATCCTGCAGTTTTCTGCAGTCTTTGAATAAGTCTGCTTTTCCGTATATTTTAACATTATGATAGATCTTGCCGCCCACCCCGACAGGCAACACTCCGAGTGGTTTACTGTGTGTTACAGTTTCAAAAATGGATTGAAAATCAAAGTATATAACGCCAAAACGCCTTGATGCGTAAACGCGCTCTACTCAATCAAACTGCGTCATCAAGTTGGAGTGTTATTTTATCATCAATGTTTGTTTTTTGGCGTTTTAATATATAGTCATGTAAATTGCACTTCCTTATAAATTATTAGTTATAACGGTAACCGAAATCAGTCGCCTATATTTAGGGTCTGACTTATTTCACTGCTCGCCCCGATCAAAACTCTGGTACAATCGAATCTTCAAGCCATCGACGAAATATCAAGCTTAAGGGGTGACATATCGAGATTTCAAGCTGCTTGAACACGATTGACGGCACGCCATCCGAGGCATCGCTTGTCTTAAATTTGACATTTGTGACGTCATCATCAATCTGGATCACTAAGTTTTCGGTTTGATAAAATGTGACCTATCTCATATAAAAATATATCACATAATCAAACCACGATATGTAACCTTGAACAAGTGGCGTAGGGGAAAAACCGTTAAAAGTACGCGTTCCCAGTGGACAAATGACCGCTTCATTTGACAATATGAACTAAAACATAAAATAGATATTGTTTTCAAGTGGACACCATATCTATATTATGTATAGTAAAGCAACGTATTATATTATATATTTTTGAATTTTTTATTGTAATTACTTGATTGCCCTGATGCAGATTATTTCAGCCCATTGCCGGACAAACCACTCTGTTTTACTTTTCTTAGACCACTGACAACCTGGCTCTGTTTTACGCAGAAGGTTAATACCACATTCCAGCCGTATGCGAACTAGTCTCCGGGCAGCTGCTTATCCATAGTTTGAATCATGAAGAAATGTTTGAACGGTGCGGTGACGGTGGTTAACACACCGTTCAAACATTTCTTCATATTAAAAGAATGAATCAGGCACCTGTCAACTCCAACTCGTTTATGAATATATATTTTCTGTATGCTTATATATACATATGGTGTTCAAAACGTATCGCGACTTTTGTGTTTTTTCAAAAATTATTCATTTATTATTATTCATGAATATCTATTTTGTCCCCTTCAAAGTAATCCCCATGAGATATTATACACTTGTGCCAACGGTTTTTCCAATCTTCGAAGCACTTCAAAAAACCATTTTTTTTAATCTTGTTCAGCTCCTCCTTCGATGCCGTCTTTATCTCGTCAAGCGTAGCGTAACGTTGTCCTTTCATGGGCCTCTTCAGTTTAGGGAACAAGAAAAAGTCACAGGGGGCCAGATCTGGGGAATACGGTGGCTGCGGCATCATTAGTGTGTTGTTTTTAGCCAAAAACTCGCGCACAAGCAACGATGTGTGAGCAGGGGCGTTATCGTGGTGCAAAAGCCAATTTTTGTTCTTCCACAAATCCGGGCGTTTCTGGCGGATTGCTTCGCGCAAATTGCGCATAACTTGCAGGTAATATTCCTTATTGACCGTTCTACCCTGTGGCAAGAACTCATGATGCACCACGCCCCTGCAATCGAAGAAAACTGTCAGCAAAACTTTCACATTCGACCGAACTTGGCGCGCTTTTTTCGGTCTTGGTTCGTGCGGCAGCTTCCATTGAGATGATTGAGCTTTGGTTTCCACGTCATAACCATAAACCCACGATTCGTCACCAGTTATGACCCTCTGGAGCAAATTTGGGTCGTCGCGGACAGAGTCCAACATCTCATTAGCAATGTTCATGCGATGCTGTTTTTGGTCGCAATTGAGCAATTTTGGTACGAATTTCGCGGCGACCCGTCTCATGCCCAAATCATTGATAAAAATCGAATGGCACGAGCCAATCGATATGTTTAGGTCCTCAGCAACTTCTCTAACGGTGATTCGACGATTGGCCAATACCATTTTCTCTACTTCATTAATTTTTTCGTCTGTTGTTGAAGTGCTCGGGCGTCCGGCACGCTCTTCGTCGTTCACATCTTCTCGGCCTTCTGAGAACATTTTGTACCACCGATAAACGTTGCTTCGGTCCAAGGTAGCTTCTCCGTATGCCACAGTCAACATTCGGAATGCATCCGCGCACTTAATTTCGTTTTTCACACAAAATTTGATACAGGTTCTTTGATCAATTTTTTTGAATAGGTAAAAATCGAAGACGATCCAAAACACGTGCAAGCAAAGCAGCTGTCAACAATTAAGTGAACATTCAAAATGGCCGAGCTTGTCGGCATAAGTGAGAGACATGAGTACCAACATAACGCCACAAAAAAAATCGAAATTCGAATATACGTAACCCGCGAAAATTCAAAAGTCGCGATAACGATTGAACACACCTCGTATATATATATATATATATACTTACATATATTTTTTATGTTTGACTGTTATAAATTTATTCTTCACCAGATGTATATATATATATATATATATATATATATATATATATATAACGGTAAAACGCACAGTAAAATTTAGTGAATAAGTAGCGATCATAGGCTGAAGGCGATAAATATGACTAAAGGTTTTGGGGACTTTTGTGATAACCTTTGAAGCTTCCCTATTTACAAGAAGCTTCTAAATGCGCTGGTGCAGTTGATTGTTACGAAAGAGAGCGCAGCCATATTGTTAATTAATTGGCTCTGGCTTGTCAACTGGTTAACGTACGCATCTCCACCGTCTATCATTATATACAGACGTTTTCTCCTTTTCAACAGTGTTGCAAAATAAAATGTTTCGAACGACAAATAATTCACCTCCAAGACACGAGTAAGGTATATACGTCTCATACTCGAATCTATGAAGCAGTGAACTAGAGAACGCTTAGGTAAGATATTTGTTCTCAGTCAGCCAGTGACGTTGGTCAGTTGCAAAGCCAACAATGAGTTCCGAGAAATTAATCCCACATCAGAGAAAGCCGATTGTTGCTTGACCACGATTTAGTCAACGCTCTCTCTAGCTGGTCAAGTGACTACCACCCACCAATCGCAGAATCTACCAACGAGATTAGATTGCCAGCAGCTCCCATCGGAAGGTGGCTTCGGACAGAGTTCGAGCGACAACTAATAATAAAAAAAACAATTGCTTCCTGCTTTACTTACTAAATGTTTTGTCGCCGTCTTACTTCATACGGTCAACGTGACCTTTGTAGTACTCTCGGTATAGTTGCAAGTGCACGTGCTGTGAGGTAAAGACTGCATCACAACAATATTAGGCCCTACAGGCCAGCTATACTTAAACAACTGACCAGAGCCGATACCAGGTTCCGCCAGGTCACTAAAATGGATCCTTTAGCTATATATATATATATATATACAGCCCCTGAAAAAGTATAAGGCCACCCCTTTTTGTTACATTTCACGCATTTATTATAACCAATCGTGTAAAGATCACAGCGATACCTGCTCACAGAGTAACAGCGGAGACTTCTATAGACATTTGGAGCCGAGGATTACTTTGAACCACGAGATTTTTACATTTGGCACAGCTACACCGCAAAAAATTATAAGGTCGCTAGCAGGATACCTGTTTTAACAAATACATTAAGCGGATTAACGGCATTTGGGCTCATTTCACGGCATTTAGCAACTATACTTAATACTTAGTGAACTTTCCATTAAGTCGGATAACCTCAAAAGTGCGGTTTGGTATAGTGTTAAACAAATTTTGGATGACGTTTTGCAAGAGCTCGTCCCAAGCCTCGAAAATTGTTTTTTTTATCGGTGTAAACTTATTGTTAGAGCCAGTTCCACACATTCTGGATCATATTAAGATCAGGTGAGAATGCAGGCCAGCGAAGGACTTCAATGTGACGTTGGTCGAACCAGCTTCCGATCAGCCTGGCGGTGTGAATCGAGGCGTTAACGTGTGTAAAAACGAAGTCTGGCCCTCCCATCAGCTTAAAATGCGTCGATTGCTCTTTTAGTAAATCCCCGTGGCGCGCCGAATAAACAGAACCGTCTAAAAAGACTGTCGACGACTTTGTATAATATCCGACAGCAGCCCAGATCACCACTGAACCACCACCTGAGTGACGTTTTGACAAAATGTATTCTTCCTTGCGGACATCGTGCATCGAAGTTAAACTTTTTTCATCCGAAAAGAGCACACTGTGTCACTTAGTGGTCCATGACATCGCATCGTGGGCACTCAGTGGTCCATGACATTTTATCGTGGGCGAAGTCAAGACGAACTTTCATCGGTCAGCGGTCAATCGTTGTTTTTTCTTGTGTTTTTTTGCCACTGTGTCTTTCTGAGGAAGCTTTGCACATTTCGCACGTTCGTTTGCGCGTCGGCCGCCACCGCAATCGCTCTCGCCGAGGGCGCAGAATTTGACGCTTTCTTCAAAATTGCTGTTTGTTTCGTTCCGAAATAGAATTTGGACGCCCGACATTTTTTACAGCGTATTTTTTACCTAAAGTAACAAATGTATTTACCACTTGGGCACAACGCCCCAATTGACGGGAAATTTTGCAATTAGAGGCCCATGTCCTTATAAGCCTTGTTTTGGGCCTTTTCTTCACCCATGAGGCGCCAGCCTAAGCCTATCGTTTCAACAAAGAAAAAACTTCTGGTAGGAGGTCTGCCTTTGTTTCTGTCGAGTCGTTAAGCTGTGCCAAATGTGGAAATCTCGTAGTTCAAAGTAATCCGAGACCGCAAATATGTGTGAAATGGGGCAAAAATGGGTGGCCCTATACTTTTTTCACGGACTGTATATATATATACAGGGTGTTTGGAAAAACTTTTTTCGTTGTAGTAGGGAATTGTAGAGCCTGTTAAAGCAAATATTTTTTCCAATGAACGAGGTGATGAATGAGGAATGATCTTCCGAAGAACACGTAAGGCTGGTCAGAAGATACGACACGGTCGTTTAGAAGAGAATTAGCAAATAATGAAGTTAATTATTAACTTTCTCGCCAAATACCTCAAAATCATTACCCTACGACAAGTCACGCGCTCAAATGCGCATTTCATGACGATCACTCACGTTCAGGCAAATGCGCATTTCATGACGATCATTATGGTACCAAATATATGTCAATGCCAGCTGTGATTGCGGAGTAATTATGATTATTCGGCCAGATGTCGAGATTGAGTGCATGCAAAAATGACTTTGTTCCAGAAAGGTTTGAAGAGCGATATATGGATTTGTAGAGCTCGTTAAAGGAAATCTTTTTTCCAATGGAACATGGTTTCTGAAAAGTATTGTTTTGGAGTGAGAGCGATATTACTACAATTTGTGTCACTGGTGTTTTTGCCCGACATAAGAGCATACAATGTGCAATTACGAGACAACCGGTCCTCCTATACAGAAACTAAGCACACCGTCGTATTCGCGAGGAAATTCTGCTTTTTCCGAAAAAAATATATAATATTGCCGAAAAGATGCGACACAATCGTTTAGAAAAAAACGGCATGAAATTAAGTACTTTTTTTAGCCTTCGCGTTCAATAGCTCAAAATCATGACCCTACGACCAATCGCAGCGCTCAAAACTAACACATTCAGGCAAATGCGCAATTCATGCCGATCATTTTGGTACCAAATACATAGCAATACGAGCCGTGATTGCGGTGTAATTAAGATTGAGTGCATGCATAAATGATCTACTAGCACTTTAGGTCATTTTTGCATGCACTCAATCGCGACATCTGGCCGAAAAATCTTAATTACTCCGCAATTACAGCTCGCATTGACATAGATTTGGTACCAAAATGATCGTCAATGCAAGCTGTGATTATGATTTTTCGGCCAGATGTCGAGGTTGAGTGCATGCAAAAATGGCCTAGAGTGCTAGTTGCTCATTTATGCATGCACTCAATCTCAATTACACCGCAATCACGGCTCGCATTGCTATGCGCATTTGCCTGAACGTGTTAGTTTTGAGCGCCGTGAATGGTCGTAGGGTAACGATTTTCAGGTATTTGGCGAGAAAGTTAATAATGAACTTCATTTGTTGCTAATTCTCTTCGAAACGACCGTGTCGTATCTTCTGACCAGCGTTACATGTTTTTCGGAAGAAGCAGAAACTCAGGAACACGACGGTGTGCTTAGTTTCTGTCTAGGAGGACTGGTTGTCTCGCAACAGCACATGTTATGCTCCTATGTCGGGCAAAAATACTATTGCCACAAATTGTAGTAATTTAATTCCCATTCCGAAACAAGACTTCTCAGAGGCCATGTTCCATTAGACAAATATTTGCTTTAACAGGCTCTACAATTCCCTACTACGGCGAGAAAAGTTTTTCCAAACACCCTGTATATAAAGTGCGTTGCAAAAAATTAGCAACTCGTGTTCTTTGGTGATAATTTCGGTTTGATTTATTTGAATGGCTTGAAATTTTAAGGTAGAAACACGAATATGGTGTTTATTTCGTTGCAATCTTACAATCGGTTCTTACAAAAAATAAAAATAAAAGTGTGAAAAAACAGTGTTGCAAAATATTAGCAACAATAACGCCTTACGGCGTATTCAATTCTTAGCAGGGCTGTATGACTTATTTGATACTACATATTCTAATCTAGAAACGGGTTTTTCGTCCCTTCTTCTGAATGAAATCGTAATTTTGGTCTTTCATGGAGTTAATGAGCTGTTGTAAGTACGAAAGTGGAATATTAGTCCATGCTTGCTGGACAGCTTCTTTGAGGTCCGACAAATTATCATATTGTCGACCATTTGCGAAAATCTGCTTCACCAAATGTCCCCAAAGATTTTCGATGGGATTCAGGTCTGGACTCAATGCCGGCCAGTCAAAAAGTGGCACTCCTTGTTCTTGAAAAAATACTATAGTACTAGCCGAGGTATGAAACGTGGCGTTGTCTTGTTGAAAAACTGCGTCAGGTCCCCCAATTCTTCTGAAATGGGCTTCTAACTGAGAACCGACGATACGCTGGTACTTGTCAGATTGTTTCGGCCCACAACCATTTAGGTTCCTTCTGTAAGTCGTGTCCAATACTACTAGGATTGGAAACATTTTAAGGAGGTTTTTTATGCCAATAGTACTGACAGCCTTCAGGGCCATCGAGATTAAATTTCTTTTCATCCGAGAAGACGATGTTTTCCACTCGTTATCCCAAGTTTGGTATCTATGCGAAAATTCACGCCGTGCGACAATGTGCTTCGGTTGCAGTCGCGGCATAAGCTTCCTTTTCGCGTATCGCACGTTTTTGTTAGAACTTAACTGTACACTGTGGATCGGTGCACTGGCACTCCCAAAGTAGTCCTGATCCTGGAAGAAGACATTTGGTCGTGAGTAGCCAACTGTATGATCCTACGCCGATCTCGAATAGTCAAAACTGGCTTACGCCTATTGTTAGATCTGCACCTTTGGTTCACTCCTGCACCTTTGGTGTAAGAACCTGCTGATGGTGCTCTTATGCCGTCCTAATCTGGTTGCTATAGCAGTTAATGTATGACCGAGCTCAGCATATGCCTCAATTCTTGTCTTTTCGTTATCCGACAGATCCTTTGTACGACCCATGGTTTAAACATAAGCTTCGCCGTTAGTTCGGAACAACGACTGAGCTGTAGAATATTTTGCAGCTATAAAACGATTGATTTAGCTAGACAATATTCCTGACATTTGATCCCCGGGATTGTATATCAGCTGTAGTATCGACTATCCTTTACAAACAAGAGCTGTGTTGTTAGCATGTTATTGTTGCTAATATTTTGCAACACTGTTTTTTCACACTTTTTTATTGTTTTGTATCAACCGATGAGATTGCAACGAAATTAACATCATACTCGTGATTCGTCATGTACACCATGCCCCTAAAATTTCAAAACGTTCAAATAAATCAAGCCGAAATTATCACCAAAAAACACGAGTTGCAAATTTTTTGCAACGCACCCTATATATACCATGTGGATCGAGTATATTCTGTCTGCAAGTTTATTTAAGTACGTTCTTCTTTGCAATTGTCAATATCTCTCGTCACCGTTCGTATAAAACCAGGGTGAACCTAGAATTGGATCATTTCGACAACGGCGCCACCAGCGCCTTTGCGTTGCCTCGCTAGAAAAAAGTTGAGATATTCTGCGACGAGACTAACTAGCTCGATATTTTACTATAAACATAGGATGGGGCAGTTTGTGGTGCATTCTCTTTAAAGACTGGTAGAACTTGTTCCACTCCAGAACACACTTTTTTCAATAGAATGGGAAACGGAAATATCTTAATTAGGAGCGAGGGTGAAATTACAGTTTTAGTTTAACCGATGACACTAGCCGGTATGTATGTATATATATATATATATATATATATAGGCGAAGGCGAGCACTGTCGAGTGTGCAAACGTATTGTAAATTATTAATAAATCATCACAATATTTTCTATATATAGCCTTCTTGAGCTTAAATGCGGTCGTACGAATATATATATATATATATATATATATATATATAAAGCTCAAGGAGACTATTCATCATCTGCTGCTTGTACACGTGGACACTATACTAGTAGACTATTCTAGTAGCATGTTAGACAATGCACAATGGCGTTTTCGTTATCGAGTTTGACGCCGTTGACCTTTTCGTCGTCGTCGTCGTCATCGTCGATTCGTGGTAGCTAGCCCCCATTATGCATGTGGCGAAACCCAAGCGGGCGTGAACTCGGGCGCATCGAGACTCTAGCCAACAGACAACAAGGCCATTGCCTTGTTGTTTGCTGCTGTTGCTGATGCTGCCTCTGCCGAAGCCGAGTCGCTTAGCCAGCCTTCTTTCTAGTCTCAGATCGGTGGATAGAAAACGGCGCGGTCATGTTCGCGCGGTTTGACCTTCTCGAAGAGCACCCTCTTTATTTTCCCTCTGTTTTCTTCTCTTTTCCCTCGGATTTCTTCCGTCGATTTTCCCTCGATCTTTGTCATTTCATCCCCGCGATTGTCGGCGTTCACCGGTGAATCACTGCTGGAGCTAAAGCCGGCGTTGTTGGAGCCGCCTTTCACCGCTACTGACTGCGCTCGCTACGTCTGCCGCCTGCCTTAGCTGCCACAGAAGCATGCCGTGGTTTATTATATCCAGGTCTTGTATAACCTGGATTCCTGTCCTGGAGCACGGCCAGAACACTGGCCCGACTCAGCAACAGCCGTCATGTGAGAGATATGGCGCATTTCGATACTCTCTCGCCGATTGCTGCCTGTCTTTCTATGTCGTTCTGACGGTCCCTCTACTAATTAGTCTTTTGTGACTCTTTGTGTCTTTTTTTCGAGTCTGTCTCTCTCTCTCTTCCTCTCTTGTGTCTCATGCGCAGCTCGACGTGGTTAACACATTGTAACTGCTGATGAACTTTGCGTTCGCGCCTACGAGAGCAGCCGCGAACACAACAACAGCAACAACGACAACAGCAGCAATGGCTGCTTGAGGAAGGATAGATGACAATGAAGGATACCAGCAAACGTGTTGCGACAGACAAAGGCAATCACGCTATGGGAATACGCTAGAACATCCCCCGAAAACACAATGGATACGCCACAATAGGTTCAATAGGCCAATCGCTATAACAGCAACAACACCTGGATTTGCTTGTATCAACGACCGGCGTGTCTGCTTCGCGCATCATCATCATTATTATCACCATCATCATGATACAGACACCAGCTCTATTCTAAATGTGTGTGTGACTTTTAAAAGTTAGCACATTCCTTGGTTAGTTTGCTACTTGTAACTTTTCCGTTTTCCAGGAACAAGAAATGGGTGGTCGAGTCGAGCACGTATGTATGCATGTATATATATATATATAATATAAATATAATATATATAGATAAAGATAATATACTCTTAGAAAGTTCTCTATATCTATAGATATATTATCTCTCATAGATATCTTATTTATGATATTATAAAATATCTATCTTATCTCTATATTCGCTCTAAGCCTTATTATTATCTATCTATCCCCTATATATCTATATATCTATATCTCTCTATATATATTACTCTATAGTTTCACATCTCCGGTGCCGCTCCTTGCCCGAGTTGCCTCTCTCACTCCCCGCCCACCTGTCTTTATCAAACTGAATTTATAAATGCATCACAGAATTCAGGCCGTGTCTTGCGAACATGTTTGTGTAATCGCGGCCTTAATAGCCAAATCCAATTTTATATCTGTTAGGAGTTGACTTTGTCTCAGGTTATACTACAGCAATATTCACTTTAAATCGCCACGCAATGCTACTCTGGCGTAGCAAAAACTTAGTTGGACCATTTGACATTGCCAAACACCTCTTCTAGGTAGGCAGACCGCAGCATATGCATCAAGTTAAGCAAACTTCGAGAAACCACCATATGGAGGCGTGGTCCTTCTATTAGAAACTAGCGGATTGCACGCAATATAGATGTATGAGGGCTCAAACTATGTGTATGTTTATTCTGGTGACCACACTAACATGCACAACGAAATGTAAGTCTAGGTTTAGGCGTTAAAGCTCCATATGGACCACAGGCATAACACCAGTTTGTCGCCAGCTTTTTGACTTGCAAGTTTTAATGTTAAGCCCAACAAATTGTTTTTTAGCAGGTTGATCTGCCGCCTTACAGGCCTATAGGGCGCAGACATACACTCTTGCCATCCGAAAAAGAGCAGAACCTTGACAAAGCATTTTTTCCTCTCCACTATTATCTCTACCACCTCTCCTCTACAGGATGGTTTTTTGGGACGAACATGGTGTACAAGTTACAAACGTACTGTTTTTGCGCGCCGATAATCAGATATTGTGTTGCCCGGTAGAAGTTTAACGAGTGGTAAACACTCTTTTTAAATAAGCATACAATTATGGGGAATAAAAACAGTTTCTACGCGATCTCCAGAAGCCCTGCGGCTGACGGAAGAGAACCTTCCACGGCCACAGCGTTGCCGTGCTGAACCTCGATCGATATGAGCTGCAACATGTATTCGCTAGCTCGGGGGTCCTGAGTTGCAGCGATGACTTTCCGGCCCAGTTCCTTAATACATTTTATAGACTCCGGTCCAATCGGTCTGAAGGTCTTTATGGCGATCGGCTGAACTATAAATTGCAGCGCTAGTTCCTGGTATTTCGTCACTTTTCGGTTCTATTTTGAAAGAAAAACGTCTCAATTATGTACACCAAACAGGATGTTTTCCTGAAGTCAGCTCTTGGAGTATGGACTTGACTACTTGCCGAGCCCGGTGGCGTAATGCATTCGTCTGCGTCTCGCCACCGAAGTAGACACATAGATGCGCTAATTCGAGCCCCACCGTTGCACATTTGTTTTTATGGGGATCCGTCCATGGAGCAATGCGAAAAGCCGTCCCATGGACGTTAAATCCTGGCTGAGAGTCAGCCCGAAAACTTTACTTAGACTTGACTACTTGACGACTTGATTACTGGTCTATTACAAACGATGATGTTATTATTCATTACGATTAGATCCGATGCGTATTCATCAGATCTGCAGCGTGTGCTACGATAACAGCCTGCAAAAGATTACCGAATTTTATCACACTCCTGTATGTATCAGTTTGTGGCAGCAGAGGCTCAATTCAGAACGGCAAACGTGCAGGCAAATCTCTGGGCGGCTCTGTCGGCACACAGCATTGCGCGTATCAAATGTGAAGCTTGTATGCTGTTCGACGCTATTCGGGCAGCTCTATGGTAACACCGCACGCAAAGAGACAATAAAAGCTTTAATTACGTCTTGTGGGGCACGTTTCCGCGGCTGCCGGCCTCTAGAGTAGAGTCGCCGCGGCTAGGCGTGCGAGGTCTGCGTCAGTGGATGTGGGTGTGGAGACGGCTATGGACAACGCCAACTCCCAAACGCGCCCATTTGCGCACCGACCTCAGTCATGACTATTTAGAGTAATTTGACTTTTGGACAATGCGTTCGAGCGGCCTACAGTCTATTGACCTCGCTGAGAGCGAGGACAAGCCTCTCTCTCTCTCTCTCTTCCATTGAAGTCATTCGTACCTACTGTTCTCTAAAACTGTAATACAAAACATCGAAATCATTTTTTTTTTTAATTTAATTAAAGGGTATGCTAAAATTGATTTTAGACAACGTTGCGTATTTATCTTCATACACAGCTTAAAAAAACAATAACGGACTAATATTATCCCTAATTCGAAACATATGAAAAGTAGTGAGTAGTATGTAGTGAGTACTGAGTGGTTTCACTTATTGTTCGCCCTATTCTAAAGTCGCCCTTTATGTGACACTTTTATGTGGTCTTTTTAACAACAAACCCTTGTGATAGTGTGTAATGACCGAGCACAAAATCCAAGCGCGCCCGTCGGCAAGGTGTGTCATCTTTTTCTAGTGCGTTACGTGCCTATACATAGATCAGGTCAGCATACCAGAAGTAATGGGAGTATCCTGCCTAGCCAGCTACGCAGACCGCGCCAGTAACGTGCTACGTTTATGTGGGTGCTAGTCCGTAATTGTCGCCGACAATTCTAAATCAACCTTGAGAAACCAAATGATCCACCTCACTTTATCTATCTAGGTGTAACATTCTAGCAGATATACATAGCAAATTCAGCTGGTAGTTCAATGCAAACACTTTGTTGAAACGATTTGTACAGCGGGTAGTCATCTTGTGAACATCCGAAACCAACTTGTAGCACACCTACGAGGCTCGCAGTTTTGACTTAGTGAGACGCTGGAACGTTGCCAGTACTTCAGAAGCGTGACCTTATGCAAACAAATCAATTACCTCCGTTTTGTAGACGTACCTCCTATATCAATCATCTGTAAGTCATCTTCACGTATGCTAAAGAAAACAGTTTAAAGCTCGTTGACTTTAAGAGTTCGGGGTCGCCAAGGACTATGTATATGTACGATGTAAAAATAAAACGTATATATATATATATATATATATGTGTACGCATAAGCACAATTGAGACGTTACTTAGTGTAACGGATAGCACGTTTCCCAGACGAGGGCCAAACAGGAGGAAAGCGCACAGCACAGTATGAACCCGCACGAACTCGACACTCACTTGGACTCTACCGAAAAACACCGCATTACTCTTCTTCGTCGATGTGCGCGGCCAAAAAAAATGCCAACCGACCGGCCGAAAATGGAACTGTCACGTTTACCTCGCCCGGTCCATTCACGTGCGTCTGCGATCTGCGTCTGTCCGTGTACGTTCAATTTAAGCTGTCCGCCTGTTCTTCCTTTACTCTTACTCGGTAGTTGTTTGTATAGTATATATATATATTTATATATATATATATATATATATATATTTATATACAAACATACATATATACACATAATGTAGAAATAATTTCCTTTACGCTTACGTCGTGCGGCGGCCACGTTTCTGCCTAGACGGTAGTGCGGTCGCGCTAGGGTCACGCGAACGGACGACGACGGGTCTGAGATTGTCTCTGTTTTTCTGTATCCTCTCCAGCCGCAAATAAAAGCGAAGCAAGGCGAAGCAATCGATCCACACGAGCCTATCGGCTGTGTCTGTGTGTGTGGGTGTGTATATGTGCTCGACGACCTATCCGTGAGAGTGTAGCCGACGTAAAAATCGGAGAACGAAACCAATTTCGACGACTCGAATCAGATAAAGTTTTCTCATCTGTGTCTCTCTTGCTCGCCCACTCTCTCTCTCTCTCTCGCGCGCGCGCTCTCTTTCTTATTTTTCTGCCTTTCTCTCTCCTTTGCTTCTTTTCTGCTCTCTATTTCGTCCTGGCGTTCGCTGGCGTGTTGCCCTACGTATCGCATCATTGGCGATTGGAGAGCACAGCAGCGGCAGCAGCAGCAGCAGCAGCAATCCAACGGGCGTGTGGATTCGGTACAGCAGTTTGTAGCAACTCTGCCCTGTCTAAGAGATAGAAAGTGTGTCAATGACATGTGAAGAGGACACACGACAACACACACACAAGAAAAGTAATACCAACGAAAGCAACATCCGCAACAAACGTAGGGACACCAAGCTCAGCAACAGCAATAACAACAACGACAAGGGTAAAAACACCAAGAGCAACACCAACAACAACAACAACAACAACAACAACAACAACAACAACAACAGCAGCAGCAGCAACAACAACAACAAACAACAAACAGCAGCAATAACAACAACAACAACAACAATGATACTAAGGACAGTTGCAACAAAAACTGCCGCAGCAACTGTATCAACAACAACAATGATACTAAGAACAGTTGCAACGAAAACTGCCGCAGCAACTGTAACAACAACAACAACCACAGCAACACCAGTAAAAATATCAGGTTATTCGAATGACCCTAGCAAGAAGAGATTAGGCTATCGATGACAACAGTAGCAGTAAAAGCAAACCGCATAAACAGCAGCGGCAGCAGTAATGAAAACAACATTGAGCAGATAAAATAATTCTTGTAAATGCAGCGCCAGCAGCAATAACGACAGCATCGACCAAACAAGTATGACAGAGTTACAGCAATGGCGATAACAGCGATAACCAACAGCAAACGCGATCATCAGAACTGTCCGAAACAATTTTAGCATGTGGGGCTATATTCTGTGTTGTTGTTGTTGGCCATATTCGACTGACTGATATCGACTCTGCAAGACATGTAGATGTATCGCGGAACCTTTATACTAAAACAGGCGTTTAACTAAAAAGCGTTTAGTGCAAACATTTTTAGAGTATATTATTAAGATCATGTTGGGGGAGATGGCCGGCATATATATATATATATATATTTATATGCTGCCGCTCTAAGCGCCCCTGATATAAAAGGGTGACATGTGTATTTAGGTGTACATGCCAAGTGAATAATAAATTGCGAATATATATATATATATATACGCTGCAAACCAAACGGGAAGGCGTCCAGACGATCGCTATCCGGGCGACTTAGCGCCATTCTGGTCAAGGCGCGCGAGAAGAACACAAGGACGTCAAAAAAGAGCACAAATAGTCATCGACGTGGTGAACGACTTGATACGGTCGGGCCGCCGAAAAAGGGTAGGCCGTGAAAAAGGGCAGGCTTCTGACGAGCCGAAAACGACACTGAGACATCAGCTAAGCACGGCGCGAGCGGAGCATAAATCGAGCGCGAGCGGAGATCAACAAAGTCCGTCCGATACCTAGATGTAGATACAATCGACACGGTCCTCCCGGGTAACGTGCACGTATGACAAGATGACCGCGAGGCCAGTAGCGAACGGCTGGTAAGCAGTGCCAACCTCGTCAAGATCCTGCCGAAGACCCACGGGCCGACGGAAGGCAAGGTCACGCTTCGGCAGCGAAGCGTCCACCATACTATATGCCGCCCCTACATGTTGGACCAAGCGCCTCTATGTCTCTGAAGGAAGCAGAAGAAAACTCCTGAAGGCGCAAATAAAATTGGCAAAACGTATTGGGAAGGGAACAGTGATAACTTGAAGCCCAAACAGAAACACCTCAATTTTCAGCAAACTGAAACGAACATACTTCCGATGGAAATGACTCAGTCATTCATTTATATATATTTTTTGTTTTTTTGTTAACTTACCTAGAAACAACATAAAAACGTTGTATTTGTAGTAATTCCTGTGGTAGTAGCTGTTGTAATAGTAGCGTCGATTAGGCAGACGCACACACAGGTGTGGCGGTCACATACGCCGCACGTATACAAACCAATAGAGAAATAGGGCGAGGGAGAAAGAGAGATGGGTATAGAGCTGTGTAGAAAGCTAGAGAGAAAGAAGGGAGAATAAAGCTGTGGAGAGAGAGAGAGAGAGGGGGGGGAGAAAGAGAGAGACTGTGTGGCCTAAATGTGAATGTGTCCCATCATCAGTGAAGACGTTCGAGCGGCACCGCCGCTCACCGCCTAACAACGATATTGCCGACTCTGACGGCTTTGCCGTAGTGAAAAGCCGCTGCTGCTGCCCCCGCCGCTGCGGTGGCTCGCTTGCTGAGGTTTGTGCTGTCGAAGAGCCTCGCTGCGTTCGTGAGGTGCGCAGGCGGCCTGCGCTCTGATCCGTAGAGGACTGCATTTACGACATTACATACGACATTACAGTCGATGTTACGTCGTCTATTGCGGACCGTCAACGCCGCCACCGTCGCCGCTGAACCGACAATCTGCGGCTCTAAATCTGATTGTCCTGCCGCCTCCGACACGATCAGACCGCTATTGTTGTTGTGGAGTTATTGTGTCTGTTTATGTTGATGTTGATGTTGTTGCTGTTGTTGTTATTATTGCTGCTATTGCTATTGTTGTTGCTATTGCAGCAGCAGCAGCTGTTGTTGTTCTGCTTATTGCTGTTGACGGGCTCGTTGTTCATTCATCTTCTATCAACAGCCGGCACACTAACGAAGCAAGAAGCTGAATTCTCAATACGAGCCGCTTCGGTGCCCCGCTAAATTACAGACGACATTCGGAGGTGGCGACAGAACCGAAATGGTCAATTTCTGCCCCAGCAAAAAGCGCGACATATGTCTCTATTTCTCCATATATATATATATATATATATATATATATATATATATATATATATATATATATATATATATATATATATGATCCTCCTCAAACTTACTTCGTTTCCAATGTTTTCACCTGCGTGTGTCTACTTCTTTGCGTGTTTTTCTAGTTTTCTTCTTCTTCTTCTTCTTGTTTTTTCGTTGTGTTTCTCCTCTTTTTTCAATGTACTTCCTTGATTAAGCAAAAAATAACCAAACGTTCGCTATTCTTTTCCTCTCCTCGTACAGCCTCTTCTCGCAAGATGTTATCTTCGTATATTTGGCTAGGCGTACTCCGTGACTTCGTATCGTTGGCTTGGCGTACGAAGTTGGTTACGCGCGGCTGGCTGGCTGCGCGTCGCGTCGCGTCACGTAGTTCTTCGGCCGAATTGACGGTTGCCGCCCGCGCAGATTTCGTCATTATGTCCTCGGTCAGAAGGAAGACAGCAGATATGACGAGAAATAATCCCCGCTGCTGCTGCTGCGGTTGCTGCAGCGACTGTCTCGTCGGGCGGCTGGGAACGACGATTTCCGCCAGCCTCCGACACAATGGCCGTATTATATCTTGCCTTGCCGCTTGGCCGCTTGGCCGCTTGTTGCACTTGTTGGCAAAGTTCGGTAATTGTGTTTCGTTGCCGCCAGTGGTAGCCGCGCCAGTGGTCTCTATTCCCGTAGACTATAATTGTACGCCAGGACGCCGCTTTCGGGAGTCGACTCGGTTAGCGTGTTCGTCGTCACGTCACATTTTTGGAATCGTCATGAGCTGCTGATGCTACTGCCGTTGTCGTCGTCGTCGTCAGTATCTTACTGTGCTAGCACTGATGCCTGTTCCTTCACACTCGCCGCTGGCTGACACGGGCCCTCTCTCTATCCGGGGTGACCGAAATACCTACTAGTGCGTGCGTAGAAAAAATACAAGGGGAATAGACAGGGATAGAGAACTAGGGAATAGAGGGATAGAGTAGCAAATTCACCAGCCAGTCGAACCAATCACTCAATCAACTGGACTGTATGAGGGAGTGCATGAAAATTGAATTCAAAAAAAGGCCAATCACCGAAAATTGTTTTGCTGCCGGAATCGTCAATCTTGCTCTTGCAAAAATGGCTCCAAATACTGTGTGCGTATTCCATACACCACGTATATTGTTGCAAGGTGCCGTTACAGATGACTGACAGGTCATTCGTTCTTTTTTCTTCTTCTACTTTTTCTATTCGTTTTTATTTTCCTACCCGTTCAAACCGTGTTACACTTTCTACTACTGCGGAAGCGGCTGTTGTTGTTGTCGTCGTCAGCAGCAGCAGCACCATCGCTGCATTGGTGGAGAACAGTATACCCATTTGGCGAAACCAAACTACAATCCTTCAGCCGTTTACCGCTCCTTCATCAAGTCAGCATATCTGCTATTATCGAAATGCCTACCAGTATAAGTAAGCTCACCGACAGGGTCTCGACATCCTGGAGTCATTTTTACCGGGCCAATGGCAGCAGAGCAGATTATTGAATGTATCTCTATCTCTCCCTTTATATATATATATATATATATATATATATATATATATATAGAGAGAGAGAGAGAGAGAGAGAGAGAGAGAGAGAGGAAATAAGTAAATATAAATAAATATTAAATAGTAAAAAAAACGAATACCTAGGAAAGATGGAATGATGCCGTTTAATCGAGCTGCATGCGTCACTGTTTTTCTTTTCTACCAGGTGCTGCGTTGACCAGAAAAGCTGTGTTAGAAAAACATCTCATAGCAAGCAGCCAGTAACGGTCATAATTATATGGCGCCGCCGTATCAGCACAAAACATCTGCTGTGCATTGTGTTACAAACAGCATCTATCAAACGAAGCATTCGACCGAAGGCGTTCATTAGTGTTCTGCTAACAGTTCATAAAGCATACATTCTTATATTTTCCAGTGACCACTGGCCAGATCCTCCCCTCGGTTTGCAATAGGCGACATTTGTGCCCGATAGTGGTAGGCGTGCACATGTGCTTTTGTTCGAACACAAAAGCAGACTGCCGACAGATAAGTGCGTATAATCTTTACATATAATAGATATATTCATAGCATATCTATCTAGCTGACAGTCAAATCGTAATGATTTGCCGCGTGACTGTTTTTCACGTCATCATACCTAAAATGATCCCGCGTCCAACTCACTCAGAGTTATTCTCCATGGGTATCTGCCGTCGGTTTAGCCCTGCAGTATGTTCATATATAAACATAATTTAGCCTACAAGTCTTAACGAAGACCGCATCGAATAGTCATAAGTCGCGCCGGGATCGAACCCGCGATTTCCATGTTAAAATCGCCGCTTTTCCAACCCGTCGACAAACTGATTTGATATTGATATAACGCAAAGTGTTGTGCACTTACCAAGACTCCACTCAAATGTTCAATTCGTAATGAATAAATAAAACTAGTGGTTACTGTAGCAAAGAATGTCTTCTTAGCTTGAACATACGTGGCCAGGGCTCGCCTTGAGAGAAGATTTTGAAGACCGCTGTCCATTATACTAAAAGTTTTTGTATAACGTCACGACTTCTTCACCAGTTACTTGCAATCTTTTCCAGCAGGTTTAGGCTTGCAGTATTTTTATCATGATTTAACCCAAATTTACAAGTCTTAAGAAAAACCGCATCAAAAGGGCATATGTCGGGCCGAGACCTAGACGGTAGCTATATACAGGTTATTACAGGAATATTTGATCAACGATATATGGAATTGTAGAGCTCGTTAAGGCAAATATTTTTTTCAATGGAACATTATCTCTAAGAGGCCCTGTATCGGAATGAGAGTTAAATTACTACAATTTGTGACATTGGTGTTTTTGCCCGACATAGAAGCATAGAATATGCGGTTGCGAGACAACCAGGTTTCCTAGACAGAAGCTAACACACCGCCTTGTTCGTGAGAAAATTCTGCTTCTTTCGAAGAACTCATACGGCCGGTCAGAAGATGCTACATGGTCGCTTAGAAGAGAATTCGCCAAAATGAAGTTATTTTATTAACCTTCACGCCTAATACCTCAAAATCATTACCTTACGACCACTTACAGCGCTCTAAACTAACATATTCAAGCAAATGCGCATTTCATGACGATCATTTTGGTACCAAACTTATGGCAATGCGAGCTGTGGTTGCGGAGTAATTACGATTTTTTGGTGGGATGTCCAGATTAAGTGCATGTAAAATGACTGTGTGGCGACGTTCACTACCGCCGACGTGTCGCGCGACAGCCGCAGCGCGTCATTTTACATGCACTTAACCTGGACATCCTACCAAAAAATCGTAATTACTCCGCAACCACAGCGCGCATTGCCATAAGTTGTACCAAAATGATCGTCATGAAATGCGCATTTGCCTTTTGAATATGTTAGTTTAGAGCGCTGTACGTGGTCGTAAGGTAATGATTTTGAGGTATTGGGCGTGAAGGTTAATAAAATAACTTCATTTTGGCGAATTCTCTTCTAAGCGACCATGTAGCATCTTCTGACCGGCCTTATGAGTTCTTCGAAAGAAGCAGAATTTTCTCACGAACACGGCGGTGTGTTTAGCTTCTGTCTAGGAAACTGGTTGTCTCGCAACAGCACATTCTATGCTCCTATGTCGGGCAAAAACACCAATGTCACAAATTGTAGTAATTTAACTCTCATTCCGAAACAGGGCCTCTTAGAGACCATGTTCCATTAGAAAAAATATTTGCCTTAACGAGCTCTACAATTCCATATATCGTTGATCAAATATTCCTGTAATACCCTGTATATATCTCCGCCCGAATTCGTAGTGTTCACAAAAATAAGGTTAATGCCCGTATATATATATATATATATATATATATACGGCCAACCTTATGTTTGTGAACACTACGAATTCGCGCGGAGATCTACGAAATCGGCATTCTCGTACTAAACAATGCAGGTTACGCATTTATAGATTATCAAGAGGTTCGGGCGAACAGCAAATCGCCTGTTACTAATCCTCATAGTGCGCAGGACACAGCAGGACAACAATGTAAATAATCTTAAAATTCCGTTTAATTTACATTATCTGTACATTATTTTCTTCACGAGTCTTTCGGTGCTTAGTAACGTAAGTCCGTGTAAACAAAATCTAAAACCGTGACCAGTCGATAGGCTTAACACAAACGATTTTTATTTTTGAAATTAAAGAACGGCCAGGCTTGCGCTATGCGACTTTTCTCCTATAACGTTTGTTAAATGTATTTCATAATTAATAGAACTATATAATTTCGAAATGGTCAGTCACAATCCAGCCCAGGCAAACTGGGCTTAGTAAATGCAGGACATACGCGCCGCTGGGATGCCCGCACAACTTTCGGCGACCCTTGGCATTTGAAGCTTTGTATAAGTCCTATCACCGGGCAGTGAATTCGTTAGCAGGACAAATTTCGTGTTTGCGCGTCGGGTGATAAGCTTACCGCAAATCCCTACGACAAAGGCTCTGGCTTGACGTCAGAGGCGGTAACGTCGCAGCGGTTCACGGGACCTTGCTAAGGTCGTCCGAGCCTTATCTTCTTTAATGACGTCTCGTTATATATATATATTTTTTTTAGATCAGCAGTAGCATTAAAAGACATTTATTGTTTAATTTTATGGCTACAGGGAAATGTGAACAACTAACTACACTTGGGCTTGTGAGGAGTGCTACCAGTCGAGACGTAAAATACATATTCATTTTACGTGTCGTGACTCGCAGTCACAGCAGACGTGAATGTTATGTATTAGTACTCAGGTAGTACTGACACTTGGGTCACTTCGTGAGCACACGTAGAGCCTTCTCAAATGCAGATATTGTCGAAGAAATACCTCATCGCCGTCCGTGCGACAGACAAAAAGCGCACACTTGATCGTCAGTCAAAACCGTAATAGTTAGACGAAAATGCCAATGTAAGCTGCTGACACTTAAATGTCTATTGTCAAATGAACAGTTAAATATTAGCAGCCTTACAATTGAAATTTGCTTTTAACTTTGTGTCTATTTAGATTAGGACTGTTTCCGATTTTTGGAATGGCCCTCCTCTGCCGTTATTAGAACATCTAAATCCGCTGGAAGATACTCATGATATAGATTTCATTTATTTGCGTCTCTATTTCTTTATATATATATATATATATATATATATATATATATATATATATATATATATATATATATATATATATATATATATATATATATATACCTCTGTTTGTTACCGTAAAGCGTCGTTTATTGTATGACGAAGTGTCGCCTTAGAAAAGCTGTGAAGCTTCCAGAATGTTGTTTAGAATGCTAGTCGGTAATTCGTAAGCAACTCTGTGCTATCACCACATAGGCCGTTACAAACTACTTCTCTCGGATATACTTAACGACAGCAGCCGAGCATAACGTGAGGTCGTCTATATGATCACGTAAATGGGTTGTGTGAGCATCCCATTTAAGAGTAACACATGGTGAGGGAATAGTATGAGCATAAATATATATATATATATATATATATATATATATATATATATATATATATATATATATATATATATATATATATATATATATATATATATATACAACGAAATGGACTGCAATTGATTGGGTTAGTCGATGGGCCATCCGTAGTACAAACAGATCGTTGGTCATTCGGTATTTATAAAATACTGATATATTAGATAACTTGATTTGATGTTAGAGAAGTGGTGCAGTGAAGTTGCTTGACTGAACTCGCGTAAAGCAAGTCACTCACGTCACTCATGCTGTTGAGAAACTGAGACTAATTTTCGCAATCGTGCTAAGAGAACGTCTCTGGCGCAAACGTAATAAATATGAAAAATGCATTTTCTTACTAGTTTCCTAAATTTCATCTGCTGGGGTTCCCAGACCGCGGAACCAAACATGAGTTTAGGAACCAAGCAAGGGACCTATGCAAGCGTGTTCAGACCTCGTACCATTGATGACAAGAGCAAAACAGGTTGTTGACATGAAGAGATAAGGTACTGGCTGACTGAGTGATGTGGTGGCTAAAAGGTTTTCTGGGATGTGAAATCCGAGACCGAATAGAAGGATAAAATCTTTCTATCTACTCCCTGGTAAATTCTAGGGCTTCATGCTTTAAACACGACACACACATCTCGCAGGTCGAGAGTCTTATTACCTTCTGCACACCAGCCAGCAATGCCATAAACCGAAAGACTACATCACCTCAGGATGAGAGCACAGGCAATTAACTGAGAACATAGTTCCGCCAGTATACTCAACACCTTTTGGTGACATGCACTTGTCTGTATCTAGGATAGAAAAACGTAAAGGAGAGATGCATCAATTTTACGCCAAACAAGACAGGATCTGCCCGAAGCGTTTTCCAGCCTGATTTAAAGCTCACGACTACATTAATGTGTCATGAGCCACTATCTCACCTGCTTAGTTAGTGGATGTGCGGCAAACATTATATCATCACGTAGAAAACTAAAATACAATTTAAATAAAATGCAAGAATAACAAGTAATTTTGTGTAAACGTTATAGACTCACCTTATAGTAGTAGGTTTTGTATTATTCACGATTGAGCGTTACAATTTAATACAACGTCTACAAAAAAAACCGGTGCTATTGTTATTTCTTTCTCTCTGTGACAAGAAACACGGAGTAGCCTAGAACAAATGTCACAGAAACAACGCCAAACGGACTTTCTGATGCGACCTGCTAATAACGTTACTCAGAATATTCGTTTTAGAGCTCTTACAGACTTGCAAAAGACCTGGCTGTTCCTGGCAACGGTCGAACCAACTGAGATAAGCGGAAAATGCATTGAAACCATCTTAGGGCCTGACTTCGATCTAACTTTGCTTCTGCTATTAAACCGCAGAGCCATTTGAATTAGCCAGGCCAATTGCTTCGATCTTACTCAAAAGGTTTTGGCGACATCATGTGTGCCGGACTTTCCTCTTCTAGGGCCGAGGGAATTTGTCTATAGAATACTCGTATGGCTGCTATTGACGTTGTGTGTGGGAAATTTCTTCGCAATTCTGCTGAAACCTTGACAGATTTTTATTGTATAGCGCACATGAGGTGATCCTGTGAGAGCATCGTACGTGATCACGCCCAGTTGCTTAAGCAATGGTGTGGCTATACTGGCCCATCTAGGCGATTCATGCCGTTGAAAATAATAGCCTCCGTTTTTTTTTTTTGGCGCGTGGAGATATAGATTGTTGGATATCCGCCCAAGCAAAGTCGGACATAAGACCGATATTATTTGGCTGTGTTTTACCGCCCGAAATATGTCGATATGTTGGAAGTACAAAGACCTTTCTGTTCTCTTTTGCTATTGCTCTTTCTTTCTTGCGCGCGCTCTCTCTCTCTCAATCTGTTCGCTATGCATATATCTTCCACATTCGTAGGACAGCAAGGCAAACGAAAAAAAGACATGCAAGCCGATAACTAAGTTCCTGTCGTCCCAATCAACTTCGCAATCGGTTGGCCCGCCGGTTGGCTTCGGGGCTGTGACGGGGTCCGCCGTCCTGCCTCCGTCCGTGCCCTGGCCACTGGCAGAGTAGAAGGCAAGCTCTTCAGCGATCAGCCGCAACGGGTGGAAATACTGCATTATTGTCACTCGTCGTACAACTTCTATAACTGCTAGTAAAGTTTTCGGGCTGGCTGACCCTCAGCCAAGATTAACGTCCGCGGAACTGTTTTTCACATTGCGTCATAGACGGACATGCCCCATAAATACAAACGTGCAACGGTGGGGCTCAAACCCGCGCACCTCCTATGTGTCTCCTCCGGTTGCGAGGCGCAGACTTAAGCCACCACCACGCCACTGGGCTCGACTCTACCACTGCTATTGTGGACAACAGTCTACGCTGTCTTGCGTCTCTCCGTTCTGAGAGGTCACCTTTAAGAAGGGATGCTCGTGTTGGTGCTACCGCTGCTCCTGCTGCTGCTACCGGTGCTACCAGCCATGAGTACGATGACAACCACGATAACGACGACAACAACAACAGCAACAATAACGACACAACAGCAACAATGACGACAGCAACAACAACAACAGCAGCAACAATAACGACAGCAACAACGGCAACAACAAAAACAGCGGCACATTGACGGCAGCAGCAGCAACAACAACGACAAGAATGGCAACAATGACACGTACTAGTACTACTACTACTACAACAATGCTGCCGCCTTCGCCCTAGTAGAAACAGCACTCGCGGCTGTTGTACCCTTTTTTGGGCGCCCGCCCTTTCCACAGCCCCCCCCCCCCCCCCACAACGTCCCTATCCACCACCACCACCGCCGCCGCCGACCTCCTTCCGCTTTCGGCGAGCGTCGCCAGATCCATTTCTCTGCAAGTGAACCGCAAAGATATTACCATCCTCTGCTCGATCGACCAACCGACCGACCGACCACATCGTCGGCGATGAGTAGTCGCACGGCATCCCGCTTCGCTTCATATTTGCCAGACAAGCAAGCAACTTTTACTCTTACTATAAATAAAACTACTATTTCTACAGTTGCTGCTGCTGTTGTTGCGCCTGCCGTTGTCTGTCACTCTACTGCTGTGGCTAGCCGGTTGGTTTTCTGTTGATTTTTTTAACCGGTGTTGGGGGAGTGGAGTCTCCAAGTTTTCTCTCCATCGAACAATCTCCTTTCGTTCTCTTCAACCTTCTAGTGATATCGCGCTCGGTATTGCTGGTGCTGCTGCTGTTGCTGCTGCTGACGACGACACGGCAGCCGTCCTCACTGTTATCAGAGGACCTTTGCGACGCGTCCTAGTGGAAGCGTCGTTTCTTGCGACTTTCCAGCAACAATTTCGCCCATATTCCCCCATTTCGCGTTCTCTAGGGACCATCATCGAGCTTATCCTTCCTTGACTTTACCGTCTCATTTTCGCCGCCGCCCCCAGACGTGCAAAGTCTAGCCGCCGTCAGAACTTGGCGCTGATTTTCTACTATTTCTGCGTCTTTATCATCATCATCATCATCGTCGTCGTCATCTCCTTCTCGTTCCTCTTCTGTTTCTCCTATTCCCTGCTTCATGCGTTTCTTTTATTCATTTTTTTCTTCTCTTGTTCATCTTCTCTTTTTTTACTTTCCTTCTCATACATTCATACATACGAACACACTCACCGACTCACGTCCACACACACATAGTCATACTCGCACACGACGTCTCCTTGTTCGGCTCGAATTTTCTCGTAATCTCGCTGGCTCGTGAGATTCAATTTGCTCACATTTTTCCTATTCTTCGTTGATGGTTGGTCGTTTTGTTCGTTTTTCTGTGCTCTCCCTAACCCCACCTTTTTTCTCCTCTCGCTCTCCCTCCCCGCCCCTCCCCCTCTCTCTCCGGGGCTTCTTTTCTATGATCGCTTCCGTCGTTTGGACGATCGGTACTCGCCTGTTTTTCCTATTTTCTCTCAATACCTACCCCAAGACCTGCCCCAATGCAGGGCTGCAGAGAGGGCCGCTTCACTTTTTCAGTCGTTGCCGTTTCTCAGCGACCGCGGCGTCGTTCACGTTCACGTAACGTCACGTCGTCCTTTCATGCGAGTTCGCAAAGTTCCTGAGGCGAACGACGACGCGAGAATAAGAAGAGGAAGAGGAAAAAGTGCCCGTCCAGTGATAAGAAATGGAACTGGGGCAACAAGAGGCAGAGAGAGAGAGTTGTTGAGAGGCCGACCACACAAACAGAGATATGGAAAGTAGGAGAGGGAGATGATGACAGGCATGGAAAGGGGAGAGAAGAAGAGAGCGCCAGAGGAAGAGAGAGAGAGAGGGGGGGAGAGCAGAAGAAAAACAGGAAATGCAAACCTTTTGATTCCGTTACTTCGTTTCCCTGATGCGCCCCATTATCCCCTGTTCCCCCTAGGCCACCCCCGCTCTGAAGTTCTCGTCTGGCCGGGTTCCGCCGTGTGTCGACGAAAGTGTTGACGACGACGGCGATGAAGCTGTGAGTAACTTTTTGATGCACTCCGTCCAACAGAAGCATAGCGGTTGTGACGAGAATAACGGCACGAGCAATCTCGGTGTCGGGGTAGCACACACATCGCTGGCAGAGGGGAGACCCATTCGTCTAGTTCGGCTTTCGGTCTTCGATATTATTCGGTAGGGCCCTTGCTAGAAAGGCCAGGCAACAGGCCGCCTGCAGAAAAGCAGCAGACTTTGCGACTTACGAACTCCGTTGACGGATCAAATCGTCAAGAATGGCTATTGGGTCTGATATGGCCGTGCTGTCTTGCTGTCTCGTCGCGCGACCAGGCGTTGAGCCAGCAGCGGTCCTTGTCATCTTGACATTGTCGGTCGGAACCGGTCAAACTTCAAGCGGCGCGCGCCTCTCCTGGTTGAGAACGGTACCAAAACGATACGAGATTTAAAGTCGTCCAACGCTTAAACAATGACAGAAACTGATACGCGCGACACTATATATACATATATATATATACACGTGGAACAAGCCCAATATTGAAACTCGTCATCCCACTCTTCGATTCGCTGTGCGTAGGCTTCACCATGCAAAGTATATACTAGTTACCATATACATATAAAATATATTGCATTAGATAAGGGTACGTTCAAACAAACAAGAGTGCCAATGAAGAATAATTCAAATCTATTTCTCTCATACCTTGTCTTTGGGTTCCGCGTGCTTTTCGCTTTCCATCGTTAACCCCATAGGTGCACCGCTACGCTAGTGGCTTCAGCTGTAAATATCAATTAATCATGTAGCGCACGTGATTGCAGTTGCTTCGTTTACACTTTTTTGGACTCTATGAGTACTTCTTTATTTGAAGAGAGAACGAAAACCGCACAGGCTCATCGCCGGTCACTTTGTACGGAGATAGTGTCATATATAAGCATGCGAATATGGGCGTACAAGCTTTTATATTAGCCTTTATTAAAAATACTTACAATTTATTTTCCGTGCTATGCATTCCACCGCATAGCATCTCCAGCCTTAGTCGGATTATTTCAGTAGTTGGTGGACAGCTTAGCGTGAAGCACACAAAGCGAATCGCATCCTCGCTTCCATATACAAACAAAGCACCCGCGCAGACAACAGCAACCTAATTGAAAATGTTTTTTTATTCTGGTATGAGTCTGATATGCACATGGCGATTGTCATGCAAGACCAGAAGTAAAGTTTAATGGAAATACCCAGGTTTCTAACTTATCATTGGACTTGTTCAAGTTTATTTTCTATTCCGAGACAAATCATTCTGACAAAGACTGCCTGCAAATGGCCTCTGGTATTTCCACAGATCACTCTATCTCTGACGGCAGTACATTGATTGAAGCATAATTGCTCAGAAGGATGGGTCTAGTCGACCACGTACTCGATCCGGGTAAATTTGGGTCTCGTCTGTCATCGCTCCGGTTGTTCTTAAATAGCAGAGAAAACTTAGTGATATGCCAGGCTCCTAGTATTTGTCCGCTGTTTATGATCTCGTCAAAGCAGTCACAAAAATATTCTGCCAAAAGTGGCTCAGACTGCACCTAATGGTCATGGTACACCTGGTCTGGGCCCGCACTCTTTCCTCTCAGAAGAGATCACAGGATCTGACTTACTTCTTTTACCTCAAAGGGCAGATGCAAATCGTTATGCTTTATGTAAGCTTTTCTACTACTGAAATAGTCAAGTTTGAGTCTCACTTGCGGGTGCGGCGGTGCCTTCACCTTCGCTTGGCGCAAGAGCTCGAGCACTTCACGGTGGCTGAGATAGCAAGCCTGAGAAAACCGCAGTCGCGACCTCCACTGCCCGGGTCTCTTCTATATATATATATATATACATACATATATATATATATATATATATATATATATATATATTACGAGCGCTGTCCGGTGAAAGGGACCCGGGCAGGTTCCGCTGTCGAAACTAAAGGATAGTGCAACAGGTGATTGCGACGATTATGCCGAGGTGAAAAGATATCATCGCGCAGACGGTGGCTAGGGCCATTCAGGAAACTATCCCGAGCATTTTGGTAGTGATGTGTGCCTAACCTATGCTGCAACTTACGACTAACGACGCTGATAGGACTAGATCTACACGGGAGGACAGAAGCGCAAATTGTGTATCGACATCTTCATTATATTTTCTATGCGACCTGAAATCTGAAGACAACAGTGAACAGGCCCATTCATCTTGATGGAGATCTGTGCGCCGACCCTTGTGGCCCAGTGAACAGGCTCCATCATTTTGATGGAGACATGTGCGCTAAAGCTGTTTGAAATACGGGCATTCTATTGGTATGATGCACTGGCATCATGCAGAAATGGTCCGGGTAGACCAAGCGGGAGGGTATTGACTTTCGTTATACCGACGGTGGGAAAAATTAGAGAGGGAGTACTCTCGATGTCGGTGGCAAGCCAGGTAGATTGCTACGAACACAGTCTGGTAGGCTTAAACGGTGCAGGGCGGCCCAGCAAGCTAGAAGGTTAGCGCGAGAATACGTAAAGACCGTCCCGGTGACGAGACCGTTGGCTTCGTTGGTGAAACGGTTGGTTAAGAAATCGTACAGGAAAAATAAGGCCGTGTGATTAGGCAACGGAAGGCAGCGAAAATATTAATAGCGCACGGGAAATATTTAATAAGGAATGCACACATGAAAGATACCCTGGTTCTCGTACCATGCTGGCAAGCTCTTTTTAATGAATGCTCAAGCACGAGAAAAATTCTACAGGCCTGGAGCGAAACGACCCTAATAGTCATTTCAAAAAGGAAGTAGAACCGGAACTAGAGACTTAGAGCGGAATAAAGGGCTGCCTGTACAAGATATTTAGAGCGGAATAAAGGGCTGCCCGTACAAGATATTTTTAGAGTAGTAGCTAACAGACCCCAAAAATGGGGTCTTCTTTGAGGAAGAGGGGAGTGATACCGGAGGAGCAGCACGGCAAATGAAGATCAACTTACTCAGCAATTGGGGAGCCGTTAGGAGCAATACGGGATACGCTGTCCAGGCCAATTATCTATATGCTGTTTGCGGATCTAAAGGCAGCGCTTGACATAGCACCAAGGGATAGGATAGTAGAAGAGCTGGCAAATTCGGAGGTTACCTATCAACATTTTAAAGCAAAGCATGGTGCTGATTGCAAAGGGCGATGGACTGAGAGTACTGCTGTTTTCCGTATTTCTGGGTAGACCACCAGAGCGGATAAGGGCAGACTGAACCCGAGAGTTGGCCAGAATATTACGCAGATGATGTGGTCATCTGTAGTTGCAGCCCTTTCAGGGTGAAGCCTGGGTCGACTAGTTGCATTAATGCATGAGAAAGGCTTAAAGGTTTATTGGAGAAAGCCAGTAGCATTGAAATGTTGAAGGGGCCGCCGCATGGCCAAGGGCGACGTGCTTCAAATCAGTGGAACGGAAATAATAAAAAATTACATACCTAGGAATTACCTTATCGACAGGTGGTAGCCGCTTTCGATCAGACATCCAGGAGAGAGCCGCCATCGCAGCTGCGGCAATTAAATGCCCACATATATTTCTGGTTCATGCAGCAGTCGCTCTTTTCGGTCACACAGTCAGCACCCATCGCCACATGCGGTATTCTAATAATATAGAGTAAGGTGGGAGTAGACGAAGTGCGTTTAATTGACGGGGCAAGGTTTTTCTTTCTAAAGAGAATTTTTGCGCTATCAAATACATGCAGCAATAGCGTTATCCACGTACTGGAGTATGGGCCGACGCTGACGGAGAATCTGCAAAAACGGTGGAACCTGAAGAAAATGTGCGCCTTTGACATTTATATACAGAACTGGCAAACCAAACTTAGCGAAGCAGACATAGAATTTATGGAACAGCCGCAATGAGGAGTACTAAGTGGTGGGTTAGCGGAGTAAGATATCAATATCTAACTTCGGCCTTTGCGGCCCACGGACTTCATCACGTTCTGTACAAGGTGGAGGGTACTGTGCGTGAACCACAAAGTGGATGTCGATACAGACAGTGCTGGAGCAAATCTGATAGATTGCACGCCGCGGTACGACCAGCAATGCGGTCCATAGATGAATTAGCAAAAGATTATTGATTGTCTCAAAATACGTTGACGTAAGATAAACACTTACCTAGCCTGCAAGTTAACAAACAAATTATTTTTGTTCATTGAAGCTGGTTACGCATCATTTTTTTGTTGAGACATCGGCGTCCTTTTTCATTTACTTTTCGATCATGGCCGATTATAGCCAGTTCCGACATTTACCGGCAGTAGTTTGTAAAATGCCCACAAAAGGTCTACATGGACATCCAACACTAAACCAATACTTTTTTTTTATTTTAGGACAAAATTCTAGAACATACATAGAAATGCTTTTATTTAAATCCGTGTAAAAATATTGTCATATTTACTGATACTTGTTTTGTCGATCCAGAAGTCATATTTCTTGTTTTAACAAACTGCAGCAGTAAGCGGACAACATTAAGTAGCAACATCATTATCAGATCACAAAACGGTCCAGTGTTTATTCGTCGTTATTTTTCATACAGTATTCTTGATATAAAGGCTAAACGCCGTCATAGTCGTGTTTTACATTGTCTCACTTATACGTCTCCTAAAAATTACTCTTGCACAACGCAGTCAACTTCTAGATTTTTGGCTTATTGTTGTTCAGCAGCCCCTATATGTCGCCCTGCATGTTTACTAACGAAGGATCATACGGAGTCCCCTTAAAGGGCGAACCCTCCGCGTTCCATGCAGCCTTAAGCACATCGTCGACATCCTGAAAATGTGTGATAGTTACAAGAACATACACGTTTCAGAATATAATTTTACGCCTCAAAACCGGACACCAAAGAAAACAATATATTAATATATAGGTATATACATATATATATATATATATATATATATATATATATATATATATATATATATATATATATATATATATATATATATATGTGTACAAATGTTATTTATGTCTGCTAGTAGGACCAATCTAGAATGATTGTGTGACGTCACAGGCAACTGGCTTTCACATTTTCAGTGTGATATTTTCAAATATCACAGAGAATTTAAAATACGGTCTACCAGGCGGTCGCTGAAGTATTCAAATTGTAGCTTACTCGTATATATTTATTTAACTCATAGTGAGGTCTAAACAATTGTGCAATTCATTTTGTATAATGACTACAATATTATAATTACCATACATGCCATCTTGAAATGCAAACCCATTGCGACGGAAACTGTATATACAGAAGGCCGTAAAGTATATAAATCATTTGTCAAGCATTTCGAGATGCAAAAGACTGCCCTGGGCAAGAATATATATATATGTCGAGCCTTGGATCTTTGGCACGACTGGATTATGGGTTTAAATCCTAAAAATGTTGTTAATTTAATTACTTACTCTCTTCGGGGGCTTTCCCTTCAGTTTGTCTAAGGCTTCCTGCTGAAGCTGCCGAAGTTTCATCTGTTCTTCAACGCCAAGGTCTGTAAACGGTTTCGTTAGTTCAAGCCCATTAAGGCTGATCTTCGCTTCCGTCTTCAGCAGGCTGTCCCACCAGCGGCTCTCAGCCTTCTCCATCGAAATCTATGTTGAAAAATCCGTACAATCCCTTTAGTTTACGGCATTTTATCATAGCAGAAATAAGCTAACTCACCGTTGCTAATTACAGGGCTACCGTACTGGTCACCGTACTGGCCACCGCTACTGGTTACAGGGTTACCAGTTGACGCCTAGCTATTAAATAGTGGTTGAAAAATATGCGTAGACAGACTAGTAAACATGATAAAGCACGATATTATAGCGCTACATATAGAGCAAATAGTATTTCCGATAGTTGGAATGTACTTACATGCAGATGCTTTCCTCGCTCTACTGTCCAGAAAGTGTCAGACTCCTTGATCTTGTAGAGAAGTTCGCCCTCGACTAAGGTTACCGGAGTACCGTTCTGCAGAGCGGTCACTAAATGAATCGGAAACAAGAAATTAGCGCTCGCAGCTTAAATTTTTCCTCAGCTTATAAGACAGATGAGTAAATCAATCTGACAATCAAGAAGCAAAACCGTCAAATCTAACATGCTACATGGAAGCGCTGCGTACGGTGAACCGCGCTTTAGTAAATAACCTTCACAGCTGGAGTTGAACTATATGAATATTACTGCATACTTAGTTGCAATACTTTCGCTGAGATAATATTCCATAGTTCGGCAAAAACAACAACTAAACAATTTTTAATTAGCAAGAACATTTTTTGTGTAAAAGCTGAGGTTAGAAGTCATCTTCAGTGTAAAGCAAAGACGTACTTTTCTTTGACATAAAAAGTAAATCAAATATTTAAAAAAAATTATAAAGAGCAAATAAAATAGTTGCAAACTTTTTCGCGGAGATAATATTCTAGAGTTCGACAAAAACAACAAGTAGATCATTTTTAATTAGGCTAGTAGTCATCTTTAGTGTAAAGTAAATACGTACATTTCTTTGAGACATCTAGACTCGGGCTTTGTGTTCAAAAGAAAATAATGATATATATATATATATATATATATATATATACTCTGCAAATATAACTACCATATACTAAAGATGTTACTAGTAATTACCTTTAAGCGATTTCCCTCCTGGCCAGCTAACTGCGAATTTAGTGTGTTCGTTCGTCACTTTCACTCGAACGTCGATATCGGCGTGGCTTTGTGTCCAGTTGTAGTTATCGCGTTCTGCACCGTTGTACGAGTCAGCTCTGTATAAAGATCATAATCGCCAAGCAAAACTGCCATTTGTAATGACATACTAATGATTACTCGAACATCGTCGAGCTTGTTTAAAGCGAGTACTTTCCTTGATCAATGTGGGTAAAAAGCCGCTTTGTGTACCTAATGTTAACCTGTACACCAATTGCTGAGATAATTCGAGTGAAGTTCAAATAAGCCGCGTACAGTATCATTCGAAAACTTTGTCTCGAAATAGAACAATAAATGGTCTTCCATGTGACAATCGCCACTTCTATGCCAAATACATAGTTCATGGCTACCATCACCTGGTCTCTTCGAATAAGAACTTTCACGACAAGTACACAGAGCTCATTTGACTCAAGCGTGTACGAGGTATAGCCGAGATAACAGTATAAGTATAAATGATATATGCCTACTCAAGGAAAAATATATACTTATTATTACGACAGGGAAATCGTAGTGCATACTCAATATGAGTGAAATAATGAAATGTGGTGATGAATAATGAATTCCTAGGAGTGGCGCATATATAAAACGGTTAAATTGCACAGCTAGATAACATCAATGAAGGAAATGGGGCGAACATAGCACTCCGCGTCATTAAACTACTTTATACAAAAATACACGTATACGAGCAATTATTAGTTTAAATGCAGTTAAGCGAAATAAGCTACATGAAATATATCAATAAAGGTAAATCCCCACTAAAATATTCACCTCGAAAATGACCAGATCTGCCGTTAATTATCTAGTTAGATCAGCTTGGTACAGTAGTACATTGGTAGAGGAATAATGAAATATCCTTAAATTGACTAAATTATATCATAACATACATTATTAAGTGGTCTGAGCGGATGATGGGAAGTTTAAATTTTTTTATGTCGACCCCGGTGGCGTGGGGCATTTACGTGCGTCTCGTGCACGAGTTCACCGTTGCACATTTGTATTTATGGGGCCCGCCTTACGAAGCAATGCAAAAGCAGTCCCATGGTCGTTAAATGCTGGCTGAGAGTCAGCTCAAAAAGTTTTTAGACAATGATGTGAGAAAATGGATAAAATAAGCATCCGTACCCAAAAATTGGTCTGCGTGATGTTATGTTGTACAACCTTCACTAGGATTAAGTGCGCAAGAGTATTTCTAAGAGCTTCAATCAAACACTCGGGACGACGCCACTAAATATTTAAAGGTTTTACACCGAATTTAAACTTTTCAGCGCCCGCCCCCTATATCAAACTCTCGGCATAGCCACTACCTCTTTCGTCAAATGAAGCTGAATTCTAAACCACAAAATATCATAACATGGAACCCACTTACTCTTAGTGTTGGCCGGTAGGACACTACGATATGCCATCACTTCGTCTCTATTTTTTAGCCAAGCTATAACGTACTCATACTAGACTTATCTAGACTTTGTCCTGCAGACGAATAAAACTGCAGGACTATGCTCTCGACCCGATTCAACAGTCGAGGAAGAAGAAAATTCTACCCGAGCGGGATTCGATTCTACGGATGAAAAGGCGTAGGATCGAAATGATCGTGATTAGCAAAAGACCCCGCTCTTCAGCAAGACCAGTACGATGGCTTAAACATGTATGCATACATATATTTGATCAGAAAGTAGTCACCATTGATAATTCCATCGTATAAGCGCCTAAAATACCGAACCAATAAACGTCTGCCGTCTAAAACGAACCTGTCTTTGGAATGACAGCTAGCACCAGCTGAGTTAGCGGCTGCCGTGCTCGTTGTCGCTGCTGTTTTTGTGGCGGGGACTCCGTCTGCCTGCACAATTATCTCATCGCCGCGTCGCTGCATTGTCACCTGTAGAGCACATCGATGAGAAAAACAAATATCTAAATTAGAAAAACGCGTATTCGTATAAACACTGTATTAAACCTGCATAATTGGAGTCTAGCTCAGTTTGAGGTCCCGAAAGATTTTTGGCTTGCTGAAGTAATACCTTTGTCTAAGAAGAGTCATCGCAGAATGAGGTGCAAATTACCGATGAGTGTCATAGGGCAGCATTGCTCTCCCCATCATTGGGAAAGTTACTTTTGATTATCTTAAAATTCTAATCGACTCGGCCCGCTTGGACTCAAATTATTATGGCTGTTCTAACAACCGCTTCACCTGCACCCAGCTACTGGAAGTTATACGGGACTGGGGCGTAGCGCGTGGGCGTGGCCATGACGTTCACAGCACTTATTCCGACTAATATTGTGCAATTTTTTTTTTTTTTTTTAAACACTAGCCTTTTGTGCTTCTTGAATACTGTACGGGGCCCCTCTGAGAGCCCTATTACCTGATGCAATTATTTCCAAATTAATACTTACATTCTGCAAGAAGTACACTATAAATTGTACGCGAATTATTTTAAGATATATGTAAAAGTTGGGCAATATGGCACGTGTCGTCTGCTTCAAACAATCATCGACAGTGTTGCGCGGTGGGCCGTTAACAACAACATGGAGCTCTCTGCTTCTCAGCGTGCCGCACTCATACTAGACAAGCATCACTTCCTGTACAAACTTAACTAGTAAATAATACCCGCTCTAGAAGGATAAATATGTGGCTGCTATCAAATCATCTTAGATTTTGTGAGTCTGGCTTACGCAGACGACCTGGCACTTATTATAACCTGGCTTACGCAGACGACCTGGCACTTATTATAACAGCACGCCATGAGACCATACTCGAGGCCACAGCAAACAACGCCATGCGCTGTGTCTCTCGGTGGATGGCACAAAACAACCTTCAGCTGGCCCCAGAAAAAACTGAGGCAATCTATCTGTCAGGTCGCAAACGCACCCGCGGCATTCACTTGACATTGGACGGCCACGCTATCATGCTGTCGAAAACGGCAAAATATCTAGGAGTCACTCTCGATTCCGGCCTTACGGGCCGCGCCCACATCTTGGCCATATCCAAAAAAGTGCATACAATCGCTAGGGCAATGGCTAAAATCCTGCCTCGGTCGGGAGGCGCGGATTTGGAGAAGAGAATATTGATAGCGTCGGCGGCGGAATCCACGGCACTATACGCAGCGTCAGTGTGGGCTGACATGGCCCTTCGCACGATCAGCAACAGGCAGCTCCTTAGGTCGGCTCAAAGATCAATCGCGATACGTGTCAGCAGAGTGTATAGAACCGTCAGCACGGAGGCTGCGCTAGTACTAGCCAGAATGCTCCCATGGGACCTCCTGGCAGGACAGAGGAGCACCAAGCGAAGGGACGGATATACTGACTACAACGAAGCAAGGGAGGCGACGATGCAGACTTGGGCGGAGGAATGGCGCGCCCTATCCTCACGCGCGGGCTGGACCCGCCACCTCGTCAGTGATTTGCATGAATGGTACAACGGCCCAGGCCAAGGCTCATTATCATTCTACGCCACACAGGCTGTAACGGGACACGGCCAGTTCCAAACGTACATGATGAGAATAGGCAAGTCTCACTCAGACATCTGTGTTTTGTGCACAACTGGGGAACCTGACGACGTGGACCACACGGTCGCAGGATGCCCAAGGCTCTCGAACCTCAGGCAGACCTCCAAATATGTACTAGCTGGAGCTGACACTAAAACGATCATAACATCGATGTTGACGTCAGGCCAATCATGGAGAGAAGGAGCGTCATACCTCGACCGGATCATCAGAGAAAAAACCTGCCTAGAGAAAGAAAGACGCGCTTCACTCGCTAGAAGAGATTGTGAGACGTCCTTACAGGCCTCGGAGGCCATGTCGTAGATGTAGAGCGGACGACTCCCCCCCCAGGGCCTTGATGAACTGGCAAACAGTACCGAACCCTGGGGGGGTAAATGTGAGGACTAGGGTTTTTTAGTGGGTAACCCCATGCCACCGGGGAGTCCCACACTACCTACGCGCTTCTACACGCCCGGACAGTGATAACTGCGCTGGGTGTGCATAAAGCATTTTTCCCCAACCTCACAAAAAAAAAAAAAAATTGTGAGTACCTTACATAGATTCCGCCTCTGTTACTTGAAATATTTCTCTGCGATCATTCATTGGGACAAAGATTTAGTTGTTATCGAAAACCGTATATAGAGCTAATAGTGCCGAAACTATCATAATACACTGCATGCACATGTAGATGATACCTAGCATTGCATGCGAGATTCATTTACGCGAGAAAAATGCTACTAGACCTCATACACCCATAATCGAATGTATTCATCATTGACAGCATAACAGGTTTTTAACAGGACTTTAACCTAAATATACGCATACGAACCTCTTCACCACCTATAGAAACAACTTCTTCCTTAACAACGGCCTCCGGCACATCTGTCGTGGCCGCTTGATTAGCTGACGCCTGGAGCTCGAGTAACTGAAAAAACGTCAAAATTCGATCGTCACGCTGAACATTTGAGCACTGTGATAAATTATGTTTAGTAATTTTGAGATACTACATGACACAAAATTACCTAGTTTTGTCCCGCTATGCCGTTGCTATGATTTTTGTTAGTGACAGATGGATGGAATCGCGTCAGGAGCGAGCTCTTAACCACTAGACATGGCACTTAGTGTAAGGAAAACATTCGATTCATTGTGACGATGGCGCGTAACAAACACATTGCACACGCCATGTGCATCACAATCCAGATAATGAAAAAATGTTATTTGTTCTTTTGAATCAGATGCGCTCGCTGTGCAGCACGTTAGTGGCTTCGTATACTATTATATAATATAGCGATCACAGCTGTCAATAATTTCCACCTTTTCCCGTTTAGTCAATGATCTCGTTGTATAGCGAGATAGATTAGCTCTCCTGGTGCTCCCAAAGAAACAGAGGTAGATCATACGTATATTTCTCTAATGTTAATGACTTACATACACTCATAGATACGTACTTTTTGATCGTCCTCGCGTGCCTTCGTCTCATACTTCATGAATGCCTTGTAGACAACCTTCGAGGCGTACCCGGGCAATAATCCCTGAACATGTCCAATTCCGTCGACTTTGTAGAAGTTTGTCCTATCAAACGAGAAACGTAGTTTTTAATCAACTATTTGTTACAAAGTGCAATATATATTTAAAAAAACAAACCGCCCATGCAAACATGTAAGTATCCTCTGAAGAGAATTATTATAATGAGGATTCATAAAGATCAAATTGGCTTACTATGTTTACATCTGTGTACATATATATATATATATATATATATATATATAAGCTCATATATTCCGTATATATAAGCTCTCAATTCGAACAATAGAATATTGGCACATACATTAAAAAGTATTTCTTAGTCTGTGACATAAAGTAATAGCCTTCCACCACATCCTATCAATCATATCAATTCAGGAAAAATGTTGTCAATTGGTAAATTCGCGTGTAAAAATACAAATGCAGCATATATATATATATATACATTATATATGTATATATATATATATATATATATATGTACGGAGAGTCGAAGCAGTAATCGCACATACACAATATAACACATATACATAACGCGCATATGAGCTATGAATTGCGCACATTTTCGTTTAGTAGAATCGCCACAGGATTGATTGATCAAGCGAAAAAAAAAATATTAACCGCGCTTATAATCTAAAATTTCACAGGCATTTAAAGCCGGATGATCATTCACGGCCGGCTTCGACGGGTGGCGGACGACCGCTGACAGGTCGCTGACACAATGCGCGCGCTTCGAGCTAAGGCGTGACGTTACCTTCGATAGAGAAATCCGAACACGGTGTCGAGAAAGATCTCCGGTCTTCCGCAACTGCTGAGCACGCCGGCTAGCGCCGCGTCAAACTTTGAATCGTCGTCCATTGTCGACCCCCTGCAGCCTGCAACACTGTCTCACAGAATAAGCGTTCAATTCACTCTGACGCCGGACGCACCAACGCAGTCGAGTGAACGAATTGAACAACTCGCACAAACGGTTAACGCGTAACTGAAAGCCGCTCTTGGGCGGTCGCAATTTATGCTCAATCGCGTATGATCGTTTGTCTAGTTGGTACTACAGGACTAAAACCTCGTGTGGTCCTAAAACGCCTATGTGTCTGGACTGTGTGAATTTTTCATTTGATGATGACTGCTTCAAACGGGATGGCGGGATTATTGTCCAGTAGCAGCAGCAGCAGATTTCATGGTACATCTGAATAGTATGCACTATTGCTAGTTATATCGGCCGTTTTGTTGTCGTTGTTACATTTTAAACGCGCAGGCTGTATGTGAGCCGATTTAACCTTGTTATTGTTGTTTGTTCATCGCAGCTGCAGGGGACACCTTTGAAGTTTCGCCATGTAAAGACCATTCTAGTCATTTCTACGGAGCGTATACTGCACGCCGGGGTAACTTTCTGAAAATCATATCAGTTATTAACAAACAACTCGTATATTATGCGCATTGTATTATACAGGCATATACAGTACAAGGTCTTCTTTATTCGAAGGGAATTACAGCGATATGCAAGTTGGCGTTGCATCTGAATCCCTAGCAACATCACTCGTATCTAACTCTGGTGCATATACCGTAGCAATTGTTTTCGCATTTAAACATGATAAAGCGACGTCTCCTCTGACAATGTTTAGGTACCCGAAGACTTTGTAAAAAAATTCAGCATTTTTTGCACAGTTTGTTCTAGAAGGTTTCGGGAATTCACGGTTTGCATGTGCCACTAGCAACTTCTGTGTTCATTAAGTATCAAAAACGGCATTCGTTTTTGGTAATCTGCAACGTGTATAGAATATGTTGTATGCTTTGTCTGGAAAATGTTATCGACCCAACACCCAAATAGCTGGCGCTGACCGACATGTCTTATGACAATATTTGGTGCAAAATGTATAACGACACTCATCGCAAGGGTTATGGAACAACTCAATCCAGTTCCACATTTTGTGGTGGAAGCTGTGGACGGAAAATCAAATGAGAATGTGACGCTGCTAGAAAAACAGTTTCATCCATGCATTGACCAACATTGCCGGCGTCCTGTGGAAGGCCTCTAGTACTTCTCTCATCTTTTGCTTAAAACCCATACGAAACATCGGAGTGAATGCGTAAGCAAAAATTGGAAGCTGTTTACAAGATCCTTGATGAACGGCGTCGTGCTTGATAAACTATAAGTTAACCTACTACTACTACTAACTTTAGCAATACCTCTTTTATTGTTATTAAACTATTGATAGTAGAATAGTTAATAATTATAATACCTCTTTTATTATTATTATTATTATTAAATATTTAAAATGTGTATTAGCACCAACATTATCTATTTCATACTTTAACATGTCTCACTCCGTACGAAACTAACAATTGAAGTCGCTAAAAACCTCTCCCGTTCGCATACATGACACGCTTTTTTCTTCAACCTATTGACGGGTAACTAGTTTAGACTAGAGTTTTTACTCGTCACCCATTTTTCACCTCACGTTTAGAGGTGAGTACACGCATTTCTTTGGGAAGTTCGGTTCAGATAATCGGCAGAGTGTAGGCGAGAGCATGACGAGTGCACTGCTTTGGAGCTACTGGCCTCACAAATTCCGTTGCACGTCGAGTTGTGCGTCTAACAGCAGCTCTTATAGAAAAAGCAGCATCATCATCCGGAATAACCCTTCTATACATCTTAAATGCAAGCCTGGCAATTTTTTGCCTGCAAATATCCCCAAGTGGTAAAAGCTTAATGTATTGAAAGCACTTACGAACCGAATTGCTGCGGCGCAAGTTAAATACTGCCCCGGGGGCATCATTCTGAATGACTTCGGCCCTATGAGTTATACCTTTATTATGAATTCCCCAAATAGAGATACCATAACAAAGAATTGGCACTAATGGCATTTTATACTCCATAAGAAGACCCTCGACAGGCACTCCTAGTTCTCGGAGACGACGAATAGATGAAATTACCGCATAGCATTTAGGCGTAATAACATCTAAGTGATCATGCCATCTAAGCGTCTCATGTAAAGTTAAACCCAGACATTTGATAGTAGAGGAAAGTGTCACTTCCGTTCTATTGAGCTTCAGCAATTGAACCTGCGTGGCCTTTTTGGCAGGGCGAAACAACATGAGTCCAGTTTTGATTGCATTTAATACCAGACCGAATTTTTCAAACACAAGAACAGCACACTCTACTACTTGCATAGCCTTTTGTACATTAGCCTGTATCGCAGATTTTTTTTTTGAATACGGAAAATTAAGGCACTATCATCAGCATAGTCTTCGTATTTTACATGAGTCCAGAATGAACACTGAAATCACTTTTTCGGTATGCCAATGAACGAATTAAAGGAACTGAATCTCTTTCCCCCATCATTTTAGGCCCTACGGTAGCTTATACCGATTCACATAAAGCTGAGATTCTCGCTGAACAGTTTTCTACCCTGTTCTGTGCATCCGGTCCAGGTTTTTCAACGGCAAACAACCCATTTCTTCGCAACATTTCTCATCGCGATCCCTTGGTTACCTTCTCTGAGTTTGCAATCTATTCACTTCTCTCTGGGCTTAAATTGAAGACTAGCCTTACACCTGAAAACATTTCTCTAATTTTTTTACAAACACTTTGCGTTGTTTTTGGCTGAACCACTTAAACTCATATTTGAAAGATCTTATACCGACGGCGCTGTGCCCGACCTTTTTAGACTCAGTCTTGTCACCCCTGTCCACAAGAAAGGCTTGAAAATGAATGCTGAAACCTACCGACTAGTTTCGCAATGCTCAATACCACGCTGCATTTTTCAGAATACTTGACCCTGCCCAACATGGCTTTACTACCCACCGTTCTACATGTACACAGCTTTTAGAAATGACGCAGGACTGGGCTATGTTTATAAATGATCGAAAACCCTTTCACTGTGTTTATTTTGACCAAAAGGGCGCAATTGACAGAGTAGATCACTCTCTTCTGCTTCGCAAATTGGAACATCTAGGTATCCATGCATGTACAGTACAATGGGTGAAGGCATTTTTAAGCGACCGTCACTTTCGAGTTAAGGTTGGTGACAAACTTAATCGACCATATCCTGCATTATCTGGTGTACCTCAAGGGGGATGTTTATCCCCCCTTCTATACACAATTTTTGAATTGGACATAAATAAGTACCTGCCACCGGTGGTCAAATATCTTGAATATGCTGATGACTTAAAACTTTATTATCCTATTTGCTCTAGTGACTCCCATGCTGTTCTGCAGACTGCTGTCGACGGCATTGCACCATGGTGTTCTGAAAACAACATGATTCTCTCACCCTTTAGATGCATTGTACTGAAAAATGGTGCACTTGACTTTGACTTTAAAATTTACAACTGCATCTTACCGACCCTCTCTTATACACGGGACTTAGGCATATATATTACGCCTGATCTAAACTTTAGCCTTCACATTACCAAGGTTGTGGAGACATCTCTGCGCACAATAAATACTATCTTCCGCTGTTTTATTTTAACGACTCCTCATGTGTACAGTCGCCTTTACAAATCTCTTGTTCTTCCTAAACTCACACATTGCTCCCCTGTCTGGGAGCCTTATCTGTCCAAATATAGGAAGTTGGTGGATGGCGTCCAAAACATGTTTCTAAGACGAATCAGGTGCCCCTCAGCGTGTTAGATGACGTTGTTCCAAGTATTGACTCACTTTTCATGCAGTGCAACTTATCTGTTCTACATCAATTACGAAAATGTGAGTTGTTAGGACACTTTTTTGATGTACGCTTCAATAACCTAAAGAGTCAACGATCAATCACCTCAAAAGATGTGGCCCGCGGTGAATTCGTTAACGGACTGTTTGCGATTGTCCTACAGAAGTATGTATATTCATACCAGCCCTTTTATGTGTAATAAAAGTGATGTTATGTTATAGACGATGGGCGTACAGGGCCCTTCTGACGCGATAATGATAAACAAACGGTCCTAAGATTGATCCTTGCGGCGTCGCGATGTTTACTCCTTCTAAGGGCGATTCAAAACAACCTACCTTTACTATCTGCTGTCTCTCCGCTAGGTATGACCTAAGCCAACACACAACAGTGCTATCACAACCAAGTTTTTCGAGCATAGGTAAGAACAACGAATGATTTACACAGTTGAAGGCGGCAGAAACATCCAAAATAACGCCGAGACAAAGTTGGTTGTTTTGGAAAAAATTGGCTACCTCCTGATATAGATGAGCGAGGGCAAGCTCCGTTGAGCGTGCCTTACGAAATCCAAACTGATTCTCGAAAAGAAACCAATCGAACTAAGGTGACCTTCGCATCTGGAGCTAACTACCTTTTCAAATATATTTGAGAGGTAATCCACTAAAGAAATTGGTCGGTAATTATTCGGATTTTTACGATCGCCCTTATTTTTAAATAGGGGAATAATTGTGGACACCTTTAGTCTAGCGGGAAAACACCAGTAGTCAGGGAACGATTTTTAATATGCGCCAATGGATATTGAAGCATAGAACACAAGGCAAGCGAATTTCAGTGTCTACATTAAATCCATTACCTTAACAAAGGTCATTCCGTAGCCACTAGACGTATCTGTTATTTACTGCAGACTTGCTTTGTGCGAACTTAGCAGGGCGATCTGCACCGTTTGAAATCTCTTGCTTGCCCTATCTCCAGGATGTTCAAGAGACATATGGACTTTTGCCCTCTGTTACTTTTGGGGATCACCTTCGCTCTCTTTCAGTCATTTGATATCTTCCCACTGGCCACCACTTTGATCAATACCCTCGATACTATATCCAGGTGTTTCTTGGAGAGCGTCATAACCGCCATGGGCGGAATGCCGTCGGGTCCCGGAGGCTTTCCTGGTTTGACCTGGCTCTCCGCTCCCAATAGTACCCCGGCGCATGTGATAGGCGGGAACTCCTTTTTTCTGAGTGTCCCTCGTCTCGCACGCATCTCCCTACCGGAATGTGCATATTGTCGAATAAAGTGTGTTTTCTTTAACCAAAAGACCAATACAATTTGTCTAAAATGTCTACGGCCTCTGTGTCTGACAGTGTTACATTTAGATGGATTTGCCCTCTGTCCCTCTGACCATTGAAAGGCCTTTTTCACGGTTTGTCGTCTATTTTCATTATAATCTGTCGCCAGCAGCGTTTATTGCTGCTTCTTTTTTTACGGGGAACCTTGCTTGCTGATATTTCTGTTTTTAAATGGGCTTTACATTTTGTATAGCTATTTAAGGTGAGCATTTCGGATCCCTGGATTCGATGGCGTTTTTCAGCTCTCTGTTTTGGCTCTGCTACAATCCGCCTGTTTCTGCGTTATAATGCTGCTCTATCAGTATGTTGGTTGTCAGGTAGCCCTTCTTGGGTGAGGGGGCTTATTGGCCCTGGTGCAGGCACTTTTTTTTTTTTTGAGGGACTAACTGGGAAATGCGGTACGCACACCACGGCAGGAAAGCTCACTGCAAATGTGGGCCGGTAGTGTGGGGCTCCAACCCACTAAAAACCAGTCATGTCCCCATCCCCACACTCAACTGGGAACTGCGCAAGCAATACTTCAAACAATTGAGGGGGGGTAAATAGTAGCGTCCTTATCTTAGCTGCCCTGGAGTGCCTCACGGGGCCTTGTCAAGAAAAAACGATTCTTCTCTTCTTTGGCGTGCATAATACGTTCGATTGTTCGAGCTATAAGATTCCAGTCATCACGTGAGTACATAAGAAGGTGTGCCAGCTTCTTAAGACTGCCGTCACTTGCTGTGGTTATGTCCTTGCGTAATGGAGCCCACGCCGGGCACAGCAATATTGTGTGTTCCGGCGTGTCCTCCGTTGTTCCTTCACAGTGCTTGCAGAGTGGCGTATCTGCTTTTCCTATTCTAAAGAGGTAACTCTCGAAGTTGCCATGCCCTGTAAGCACTTGAGTCACGTGGTGTGTCAACTCGCCGCCGGGCCGGTTAATCCACGCCTTAACGTCAGGGATCAGAGCCTTTACACGGGCCCCAGGTGCCCCGTCCTGTATGGCGTCCCATTCATTTTGCCAAGAAATCAACGTTTTTTCCTTTCTTCTTCCTTATTGCTTGTCGGTTCCGCTCACAAGCGACGACGTTCGTCGGCCTTCAGGTCCCAAGGGATCGTACTAGCCAGTACAAGGACAGCCGCCGTGCTGACCGTCTTGTAAGCCATCGTAATCCGTAAAGCCGCGATTCGTTGGGTCTTGCGCATTAGCGCCCTGTTGCGGGTTAGAGTCAGTGTGGTTAGTGGCCACACAGGGGCCGCGAATAACATAATCGACTCGGCAACCGACATAAGAAGGCGTCGCGTTGATTCTCGCGGTCCGAATGTATTCGGCATCAGCCGGGCGATGTCGTGTGAAACCTTAGTGGCTTTCTCTGCAGCCAAGCGGAGATGAGGTGTTCCTCGCAGGCCTCTGTCCAGGTACATTCCCAGATAGCGGGCTGATTGAACCACTCGAATATCCTGGCCGTTCAAGAATAGCTTTGGGAGAGCACACCCTCTTGGGCCAAGGAGGATGACTCCCTCGCTTTTGGTAGGAGCCAGCGTCAAACCCGCTCCCCTCATCCAGACGGAAATCTCGGCCAGGGCGTCATTGGCTCTAAGTTCCAGTTGCTGGGGGGTGCCGCCCTGTACTACGACTGCAAGGTCGTCCGCATACGCAAGTAGCTCTGTCCCTTCTGGTAGGTGACTTAAGCGTAGGACATCGTCGTACGCCAAGTTCCATAAAAGAGGGCCCAAGATGGAACCCTGGGGAACTCCAGCTGTCATTTCAAATTCGGATCCCTCATTGTCTACCCGCCGTTCGTTCAGGTAGTCCGAGACAATTCGACAAAGGTAGTTCGGAACTCTTTTTCTCTTGAGCGTCCCCAGTATCACCCTCCAGGGTAAGCTGTTGAAAGCATCCTTAACATCCAGCAGTACGACAATGAGAAGATTTCTGGACCTTGCCGGGGATTGTCGTAGATCTTCCGCCTTAGCAACGACCCGCTGTATTGCGGTCAGACACGAGCGGCCTTTGCGAAATCCGAACTGATTCGGTGAAAGAAGGCCGCGTTCTTCTGCGAATAATCGCAAACGGTTTTCTATAATCGCCTCAATACCCTTGGCCAGTGTACTGACTAGGCAGATTGGTCGGTAGGTGCCGTTCATTTTGGGAATAAGCACAAGGTTGGCCTTCTTCCAAATCAGAGGCAAGCGTCCGGATCTGAGTATCCGTCTGGCAACGTGGAAAACTACTTCAGGAAACTCGTTAAAGAGAACTTTTACGGCGGAAGCCGGTATACCATCAGGCCCTGGTGCTTTTCCGGCCTTCAGTCTCTCTCCCGCTGTACGGACCTCCTCTAGAGTCACCCCTTGGACTGGTCTCTCGTCCGCACCCGCTTCGAAAGGCGTCCTGTTAAGGGATGGATGTCGAGGGAAAAGCGTTTCTATTACCCGTCGGCGTTCGTCCGGGGAAAGGTTAGCGCTCTTTCTTGTTTTTGTCTTGCCACGGATCAGCTTGTACGGTCGTCCCCACGGGTCGTTTTCTATTCCCGACAAGAATTCCTTATGGCATCGTTCCTTGCTTTCATCTATAGTTTTGCGTAGAATGGCCCTAAATCTTCTAAATTCGTTTTGCAATTGCGCAATGATTATGTTTTTCCTTCTACTGCGCCTTGCCCTGGTGAATCTTCGCCTGGCGTAGATGCAGCGTCTGCGGGCTTCCGCGATCTCTCCGTTCCACCAATACTTCGGCGAAACTGGACGTAGTCGCTTTGGATGCGTTCGCCTCTTGCTTGGCGTCTTGCACGCTTCCTCCAGAACGTTCTGAAGCTCTTGAGCGGTTTCAGGTTCACCCTTTATTTTAACTATTTTTGCTAGCCTCCTTTGCAGCTCCCTGTTGTCAGGTGGCTTTAGCCGGGTTGGCCTAACCGGGGCAGAAAGGGCTGCTAATGGGGTGGTTCCTTCGACGTCAAATTCTATACAATAGTGATCGCTAAGGTTCTCTTCGTCAAGTAGTATGGTCCAATTTGAAATCTTAAAAACGTGGCTTCTCTTACAGATCGTCAAATCGATGTGCGACTCAGTTCCCCCGCGGTGGAAGGTAGGGTCGTTTCCTTTATTGAGAACAACAAGGTCATGCATTGCTAACCACTCAAGAACAACTCTGCCTCTTCTATTAGTGTTGGTTGCCCCCCATGTTGTCGAGGCTGCGTTAAAGTCTCCAGTAAAGACCACTAGTGGTAGAGGGCAATCTTTCGCTGACGTTGTCATCTCCTCGAGCAGGCCCTCCAAGTCGTCCAGCGTGCCGTTTGGACTGCTGTAACATGAGTAGAAACGACCGACGCCGTCCACGTCTATCCATGTGAAATTTGATCCTCTTCCACAACCCGTAACTCGGAGACATGATGGCAGATTATGCACAATGCAGGTACTGGTCTGAGCATCCACAACCCATGTCGTCTGGTTCTTCTTTGCCAGTTTCACATTAGGCTCGCTAAGCAGAGAGAGTGCAGTGCTCCTCCTAGACACTATTTCGTCTAGCATTAGATGAGCTCCGCGGCTCCTGTTACAGTTTAGTTGAATAACCTTAATTCGCATCATTTGAGTGCTGAGATTTGGCTACCCGTTGATCATCAGTCGGGGATTGCTGTCCTCTTTTGCGGTTCTTTCGCGAGATAACCGGCCTAAAACCGTCTGCGTCGACAGTAGGCGTATCCGCAGGAGGGCTTTGCCCGCTCAGCGCCACATCTTCCGTGGGTTCAAGGGTAGGTGGCGACTCCGCTTGTGGAAGAAGACGGGTTTCCTTGGTTGTTGTTAAAGGACAGTTTTGCATTTTCCGTCGAGGGCCTGCTTGGTCCAAATGGCGCCTGGCCTCGGCGATCTTCATTCTATATCCCGGGCAGGCTGCAGAGTTGGCTGCATGCCCGGGTACTCCGCAGTTATAACATGAGAGGGACCCCTCGCAATCTTTTGCGACGTGACCCAGGGTGCCGCACTTATGACATCGTTTGACCGTGACTTCTTCGAATGTACAAGATTGAGCCTGGTGCCCAACTCTCTGGCATTTCTGGCATGTCGGCACGCTGACCCATTCTGAGATGGGACAGGACGACCAGCCAATCTGGATCCGTCCAACCCTCATCAGCTTTGCGAAGTCGGATGAGTTCATTCGGGCCAGAGCCGACCACCGGCCGTTGGCTCCTTTCTGTGGTTCTTCTACAAGCAAGAGGCCAGCAACGCTGGCGGCATGTCTAATTGCTTGGTCGACATCTCCCCGGTTTGTACCTTCGAGCAGATTCCTTACTATAATTTTTTTTAGTGCAGAGTGGTCAGTCGATACATTGGCGTCTCCTTTTGATTTTAGTGCATCAAAGAAATGTGCCGATGCGCCCTCTGTTGTTTCTGCGACCCTTAGCCGCATGTCCCCGCTGGCAAGCCGTTGCACCCCAGTGACCTTCACGTTGTATTGTGCGGGATCAATGTTGTTACACAATCGCTTCAAGGTGTCTGCGTAGGAGACACCGTCCTCCTTATGGACAAGTATGGACGTGCCACTCGGTGCCTTTCTGGCACGTCTTTCTCGTTTGGCAGAATCCCCTTTTCTGTTTCTCCCAGATGTCACTGCTACGCAAACGTTGTGTTTCCGGGCCACACATTCAAGAAGCTTTTTAACGCCCCTTACCTCGCCTTAACTAGTCATGTAGCACGGGATTGCCCCTGCTACGCGTAGCTCCTCTGTATTCCCCAAGAGCTCGTTGGCTCGTTCAATTACCTTCTCTATAAGCTCGAGGTCTTCCCATTGCCCCGAGTCCTTTGGCAACCGGATCGCCACCAGAGCTCGTGCAATGGTTCGTCCGTCGTTCTGCGTCTCCTTAATAAGGCTCGACAGCACGGTACTAACTTTCTTCCCAGCTTCCCCTGCTATTCCTTGAAACTGCGAGGCCACATTTTTCCAGACAACGGAGTCAGCCGGGTCCTCACTTCGTGCTATGAGGAGTCGAAGAGGACTATCCTTTAATATGCTTGTTTTGAGCTGAGACACGTTGTTAAACACGCCGCAGGGCCACTCCTTCATCAGAAGATCCTTTAGATCATCTGCTGTTTTGCAGTTCTTGATAAGATCATCTATGACCTTTATCTTGCCGTGCGTACTTAGCATATCCGGCGTGCACTGGCAGGCAACATCTCTTGACTCGTTAGGGAGCAAATCGGTTTCTTGCCGTTCGTCGGCGTCCTTCATCTTCTCTGCCCTCACCATGTCTCTGATTACGAATCTTAGTTTCTCCGATGAGCTTTTGACAACGAGATGCATATTCTTCAGACTAGCAGTGACCTTATATATGTCTTCTATTAAGCGCAGTGCTTGTGCTAGTCGAGGATTGGTGGAGCTAGTGGTGCAGGCACCTGACACATGGTATTGTAAAAGCAAACCGGCTTCAATTATAAGACTGCGCCGACCGCTGCTTATGGGATCGAAGTCATGTGGCCCCATTTATCTAAAGCGAACTTAAAAGTACTCGACAAAATAAAAGTGCTGCAGTTTACAAAAGTGTTTACCGCGCTTGCCGCAACCGGTATGACTATCTGTCGGCCACGACACCAATCTTTGTGGCGGACCTCAGAACGACGCATGCCTTATCGATAACGGGGGCCTTTGACAATCATCTGCTGAGTGGTAATATAAATGTGCGGATGTTACTTGGCGTTTTTATGAGACTAGAGCGATGAACACTTACTTCTGAAAGGGTCTTTGTTGTAATGATGTAGTTATGTAGAAAAGCTTTTTTACAAATATGTAAAATCTGGTTAATAAATAAAATCGTTAACGCAAACGATGCAAACGTCCGCCCATAGCTCGAAATCACCTGCCGAATAATGTTTACCAAATATTTCTGAAATTGCTAGAATGGAGCTAAACCCTTTGTTATAACCACGCAATTTTCTCTATAAGGCAACTTCATATCGATTGCGATTAATCATAAATAGTGATATCTCTTTAAGAATATAATAATGCATTACGGTTTCATGACAATTATATATATATATATATATATATATATATATATATATATTGACGTCCTTGCGCTTTCATTCAGTTGGCGTCACTAATACATAAAAGGCTATTACAACAGTTTGTCGTTGAATTATCATATTGCTTGCCTCGAGTCAGCTTATTGCGATAGGAGCTGCATCTGGGACACCTTTAAGTGTACCCCTAATCGAAGCTCTTCAGGATTCGAAATTTAGCTTTTTTCGCAACATCGGTGAGTATTAAGCTGATTGGTGCGTGAACCGAATGATGAATAGAGCGGTGCCATCGACATGGTACAGCTACTTTACATGTTACTAAGACTCTCATTTCGTGTTGATACACCTACAGTATCGGTGCAAAATCAGGAGCAAGTAGCCGATCGAGAAAGACAGAAGCACACTATTTAATACCAATAGCTGCAAAAATGACGCTTTTGTATTATTCCAAAATGTCATTCAGAGGGGTCAACCAAATTTGTTGTCGTCTACTGACGTTTTGTTTTTATTAACAGCATTATCTTTTTGGTACATATCATTAAAAATGCCCACTCATTTATGTTTGTCTTGGATATTACTTATTCGCCGTTCTTGTTTTTAGCAGCTGTAAACGTTAAAGAGTAATATTTGCGCGTCATAATTTAAGCGTTAAGTAATAATTGCTCCTTGTTTATCAGTTGCAAATAAGATCATGCAATCATGCAACACATGGTTTACGCCACATGTTCGACCGATAGGTATACCCTACAAACTCAGCATATTGCAGAGTTTTGATCACAAAACTATTGCTACTCTGCTGATCTCTCTAGAGTAGTCAAAATCTTTTTGAGCAGCCAAAAACGACAATCGACACATAGCTTATTACTATCAAGATGTTACAAACACAGGCCGTATATATATATATATATATATATTAGAGATTACTAAGATTAAACTTTAAATAATAAAATAAATATCCCACAAGGCTTCGAGAAGTGTTTAATTTTATATTAAAAGACATTCATACGGTGGCAAAATGGTTTCCTTAACAGGTTTGTATTAATAAAATTTGTTAGTTGCCTTGAGTACTATTTCGTTGTTCACCGTGCTACGTAATAGTAAGCTTTAAATTCGCTGAACGGAACCTTTGTTTAAAACTAGTGTTTATATAAATATATATGTTTAGAAAAAATAAAGCCACTAAGAACCGGTACTGTCTTTGACTGTACTACCGTCTACTGTCTCCTATGAGAAGGAGGTCTTTAGATAGTATTAGGATTGTGTCACAGTTTTGTAGCATTACTTCTTCCTCAGTGAAAACGCTGCTTCGCAGTTATTGCCAAGGTAACACATAAGGTTCTTTCCAATTCAAAAGCAGGACAGCCCTTTGTGGTATGTACATGAAGACGGTCTTTGGTCAAAGATAACGTTTCTTTCTCATAACTCGGTGTTTATATTTAAGTATTGCGCATAATATTCAACCGCTGACTGCGACTTTGCGCTTGTCTTCATTGTCTTCCTATAACATAATCACTGACAAGAAAAAATTGCAGATCATTTGGAGCAGTGCATTGTTGAAGCCACGATGATGATTATACAGCTGACCTCCAAGGTTACTCTAATCCCCGATCTCTGTTGTGTGGAATTCCTAGTCTAGAAAACTCACTTACATAATCGTAGAACGTCCAGGCAAAGAGCGCGGTCACGTATAAACATTATGTTTTTCTTCTCACAGGCGCATTACATGACACTTATTATGTAGTTGCACACTTTCACTTCCAACGGCATTAACAGTAAACTACAGAGCAACAATACGTCAAAATACCAACAAAGGAGGCGCCGTTCACCTTTTAATACAAATATCCCAAGACCACCACAAATATGATCGCTGGTTTGCCTAGCTTTCTTTCTCTCCGTCGTTAGCTTTCTTCGTAAATGTAATTATCTATCTATATACCTATATATAAATATATATTTCGTTCTCACGACGCTGCTTCTTTCACTTAATCCCAGATCATAGCGTCGTGCTTATAGGCCATGTCGTGCACGAACATCCCTGCGGCGACGACGACGAAGGCGTGGCCACAGTCTTGTGTAGTAAATCCCGTTTAGGACACGAAACTTCGCTGCATAGGGCGACATTCGTGAACGAACCTAGCAGACGCGTCTTATTGCACGAGTATAGCGAGGCAGTTCTCCTTAGCGAAACGTGTATAAAAGTAGGAGTAGTGTGCACACACCGATGACCAGCCCAAGGATAATAGAATCTCGACGTTTTCGTATGTGAATACGCTGAAAAACAAAACCGGTGATCGCCGTCTATAATAATCTGCGCTATATGCAAACCAGACATAAGCAACTACAACACCAATGGCTAACACCGTGAGCTGTATTTTTCCAAAATTTAGTACACCTAAACCATCATCATTGAACTCCATAGAACAGCCATAAATCTCTGACAATGTAAAGAGTACACCTATACCTACCGCTTACCAGTGCTATATATTAAACTCAAATTCACATCTTTATATACTTAATTTGGCATGAACATATATGTGTTACTCTGCTAGGACTAAGTATAATTTATTGCTAATCTATATTGGTGCGTACATGTGCGCCCTTGAATAAATGACGTATCTCTTAAACAATGGCGACTTTGAATTATATGTACACACCGTTTATGTTCTTTCACCCTATGCGACAAGAGCAACTGTGACACTAATTTTAAAGTTAATCTGTACTAGATTTTACTAATTAATATATTTGTTTTATATTTTTAGTCGCTCAGGTTTGCTCTTAATTGTTTTCACTGGTTGTCAAGAGTTATGCAAATGCGTTGCTGAATAAACATGTATATATTAATTACCAAGAGGCTCAATTTAGCAAAAAACCTAATTATTATTAGACCACTGAGGAAAATTGCGAATCCATATTCATCTGACTGAATGGGGCTAATACAATTATTCGACGTTTCCACATAAATTGCACTCAGTGTATATTATTATTAGCATCGTCATCGAAGCCGCTAATCACTATTGGGATGTGTCTAAATACCAGTTCCAATGCAGCGCCCTTTCAATGCGTCCACGATACTGCGTTCCGTTTACACTTCGGCAGGGGTAATCATTTACAACATTCACTCTTCTCCAGATCGACCCGTGATCAGGCCCATTATTGCTATTAGCATTACTATTACACCAACGCCATATGTGATGACGTTTAGGAGACTATCGCAAATGCAAAATAAGATTTATGCGATGGCAAACTCATGCATGCATACCTGAACGAGAGAATTGAGGACAGGAAAGCGATTGGCGAGCGTCGTGACCCGTGTCTGAATCGACTTGAATGTGCCTCGCTGACCTCGAAGTTCCTCGCGCGTTCGGATGGCAATACTGATCTGGTCTGTTACAAGTCGTTCCGAACTAGTGTACCCATGGGAGGCGGAAGACCCGCAGTGAAACACAAATATTACACAGACCCATAAAGCTATAGCGGCATTGCATTTCTTCGCAACTTCTCCGGATACCGTAACAGATGGCGTGCACTGATAGCAAATACACGTTGAACTACTAAACACATTGAGACAATAAAAGATAACACTGCTAAAAAAACATAAATATTTAAAATCGTTTCTGTTGAATCTGTGAAATCGTTATAGTTTATGCCTCATATATATATATATATATATATATATATATATATATATAATTTTTCCACACATACACACTGTATATATATATATATATATATCGTACTTTCGTATATGTTCGTGCTCTTTAAGGTACAGATCAGCCCGTCGGTTGACTCCAGCCTTCATCTTTTGATCAGCATCCTTGTCGCGACGGACCGAGCCGAGCAGTTCCTCTCGCTGTCGACGACTTTCGATGTTATTTCGCGTCTTATTGAATTCTGCAAAATTACCATAAAACGGATGGACAGGTTCCATTTGCAGCAGAAAAAGCTACGGTTAAATAAAACAGCTCCCAGTTCATTAACCATTCGTAAAGAAACAGCACGTGCCTTCATTAAACAGCATCTCACTTTAATGTAAATTATATAAAGCTTGTCATATCTTACTTGTCCTAAGGGATAACCGCCTATTTACAACCGAGATATGTAGCTTCCGGGGAACCATGTGGCAAGACGTGTTACAATGTTACACAAAAGTAAAATTGTATATGTTTGTGTGTATCATGTACAATTCAGAGATATTGCTTTTATCTATTTGACTTGGTGAGAAACGCTTAAAAGTAGTTAAGGTGAAATACTTAGTTTATGATAAACGTGAAGACTTTAAGGGTCGATCTCTTTCACAATTCGAACTGATTTGAGAAAGCGATCTCTTACACAGTTCGAACTGATTTCAAAAAGTGGTGGACGATGTTCCTCCGAAAACCATTTCAAAAAATGCTTTTGCGCATCTTCAAGCAAGTTCAGTTATTTTGTTCGACAGGGCTTCCATAGGGTAGTACGTTTTCTAAATAAAAAAAATCTACTGTGGAAACAAATGCGGCACAATTTAAACGTCTAAAATTAGAAACATTTTTAAAGAGGTTGTTTTTAATAGCTAGGTCATCCTCCGTCCTCTACGGGCTTGAAACTGAGGCATATCTTCAATACACCGAGGGCCGCCACTGTTTTTTTCTGCTTTTTTCATCTGTTCTCAACAAGCATCGCTCAAAGAAAACTTGATTAACAACAGGGATCGAACCGGCGACACCCCGGTAGATGACAACCATGACTAGCGCACTAGTAGTCCCCTAGACCACGCCAACACTACACCATTTAAACGTCTGATTACGAGTAACTAACTAGGGTCATTTTTTAAAGAATAATCGGGTCAACTCAACTAAAACCACTTTTATAATCAAAATGCATATGGAATATTGTTACTTTTATGACTGAGTGAAAGGATTTTTTGTAGACAAATAGATAATAAATAATTCGATCATACCTGCGGTATAGTCCTTGAGAATGTCACGATGTCTTTGTAGGGTGTGCTGTCGTGAACTGCCTCCACCTTCACATTTTGCCATGTCATCGTTTAGCTGCTGTAGCTGTAATTTAATTTAGCGGATTCATTTTCAAACAGACCATTACCATCAACAGTACAAATTGATATTGGATGAAATAAAGACGCCACTGATGTTGACAGCAAGACTGCAAACAGTGCAAAGTCAGTTTTTAAAAAAAAAATTACTTAAAGTAAGTTGCGCTGCATCGATCTGGCCAAGTCTTGAAGTTAAAGTAATGTTTTCCACTTTCCAACATATATACTCGTATAAATATTTTTTTTATATATATATTTTTTAATATATATATAGCTGCTACAAATCCCAAACTTTAATATGATATGATGAGAAGAAACGGGGACTCTTACAAGTGATAAGAGATGCTCGATCTCTTCGATCATGGAGTCAGCAACATGGCCCGAGGTTGCCGCATTCAGCAGTGGCGCCGTGTCGCTGCTGCCGTCATGCGTGAAGTCGCGCGAGCCCAACGAAGTGCCGACTTTGCTGAACGAGACCAGTTTTAGGTCAATCTCATTTTCAAGATGCCGAGCCTGCTTGCGAAGCTCTAACAAGAATTCAATGCATAGACATACACACTATTATTGATACAAACATTTAAGTAGATGCAAATACGAAAAGACAACAAGACGTGAGAAAGGTAAGCGATAGTGTCAAGTTAGAGAGCCACGTACGGAGAAGAATGCCCAGCTTCAATAAGCCATAGTAAAATATGTTATATATAGATAGATAGATAGATAGATTGCCGGGTATAATGCAGAGAAGCATCAAGCTTGTTAGCTTGATAGTTACGCATTTTTTTATCGAGAGTCAGTAACAACCCCGCTTAAGAGTATATTTCTCATATTTTAGGCAGACGCTAAGAAACGTCGCAATGACATGAATTTTTGCTTATGTGGTTACTGGTGGAAACTAGAAAAAAATCATTGGACAGCTATAGCGTTGGGGTACTAGCGTTAGGGCCATGGGCCTAAATTATTGCATGAGCAAAACACGTATCCGAGAATGTTCTCAAGAGAACCGACAACCGAAAGACTGCACTAAGAGCCAATAAGCATTACTTATGAGGAGACGTGGCTACTTGATAACGTCTGCAAAGCTACAACCTCTCATGTCTCCCAGCATATATATATATATATATATATATATATATATATATATGCAATAATTTCCATCCGCATGAAATGTACATGCATTGAAATAGATCACAATAGAAGCGCATAAAAATACACGTGTAGGCAGTCACTTGCTCACCTTCCCAGTTCAACATGGCCATGTGTGCAATGGAGAGTGGCCAGCTGTTTGAACTTGGTGGGTAACTTGTAGCTGGTGGTGAAAAGAGCGCTACGAAAATGCCAATCAAGAACTCAATTGGCGTAAGGTTGTAGGTGTAATTGCCATCGGCTACAGCAGGATCATGCTGACTGAGTTAAGAGTAACGAAATGCACATCCAACGAACGACACGGTGCTAAGTGATACCGTAACACACATATGATGAATTAAAACTACTACGACTGACTAACTGGCTGGCTGACAGGCAGACAATGCGAGTACCTAACTACGAAAAACACCAGACACAACTGCTGATTCTTCGATGATGACAACAACTGACAACTAACTTCTTCACATGTTTTTGATGTTATGCGCCTGTCTAGGATTTGTGGGGGGTGACAAGTGCGAGATAAACTCGACAGCTGTTCAAGCCGGACAGAGACAAAACTGGTGGTGAAACTCGGCAACTGTTGCTGCTGCTGCTGCTGTTATGGCTACTAATAATAACAATAATACATTGCAATTGCCTGCCAATCAGCAGACGATGCTGCTCTGTGGTGGTTAGCAGACGACGTCGAGGAAACGCGGCAAAATGCCGTTGTTGTCCGTTTCAACCGACGTGCCGAACCGTAAAGATTCAGCCGTTCCCAATTCAGAGTCAGGGTCTGTCGGAGACCAGAGCGGCAAGAATGAAAACTAGTTCCTATATGTGAGGAAAAACGCGCTTGTTTTGTTGGCGTTGTTGTTGCTGTGTTAGGGTATTTAAAAAAAATGTTCAATTGATGTACCTTACCTACAACATAGGGCGAAACGCATAGCGGCATTCTATTATTCACCTGTAACGTAGATTTGATTTGATGAATGTAACGTAGATCTGATTTGAATATTGATGGGCGCACAGTTATACAAGGGTCATTCCCATCTGCCTCTTTCGCGGCTAAGCAGAATTGAAATATGTATGGCAAAATCCCCGTACCGGCTTAAGCAAATTTCTAGGTAGAAATATCGGTAAGAATTTAGCAACGCCGTTTCATAGTGGTAGGTTATTCCGCTTAACCCCTCATGGATGATTTAGACCTTGCTGAATATAGATAACGGCTATCTTTTAGCATCGTCATATCCGACTTCCTATTCGGCTTTGATATGCACCTGAACTGTCTGTATACACTGACTTATTGACTTAGTCTATTTTACTTAGGCTAGTCGAGCACGTAAGAAAGAAAATACGATCGCCTACGGTCAAGTGTAGTGTGGCACTACACTTTGTGTCAGCTGTATTATCCGAGAACAACCTGACTCTCACAGGTTGGCTCGCCAGCATATGGCGCCTAGCCTCGACAGTCATGGGTCTACCTAAACGTGCCCAGACACAACAGGCTTATTTTCCTTGCAATCTTCAACAGATGGCTCGATGAGGATAATGTCCCGGAAACAAGGCAGAAATATATACTTCAAGCTACCCCACAATGTCCCCACTAGAATATCTTAAATCACGGAGAAGATTTCTGTGCCTTATTTGTTGATTTAAAGTCCGCTGTTCTCCAGAAGCTCACCAATGCAGGCGTGTGCCCAAGACAATAAATCTGATCGCCAGCTCCAAGCGAACCCGATCACTCTTGACGACGATCTGTGAACATAACCCCCGTTATTCAGCCCACCAGGTATGCTCTGGATGACAATTTTTGTCCTCTGCTTTTTTCTGGTCTGCAAAGCGTTCTCCCGTTAATAATTCACAAAAACACGATACAGTCGAATATCATAATATACGCTGACAATATCGTCATGTTCAGTGGTTACAAGTTGGAGTTTCACTGGAGCATACGTACCCTGGAGAAATACTGCGAAAACAACGATCTTTAAATTAACGCCGAGAAAAGGAAAGCCATCAAATTTGGACCCGGAGGACCGCTTGCTTTGTCGGATTGCTTGAGACTTGGTATTGGTGCAGTCGAGTTCGTTAACAGCGTTTGCTAGCTTGGTATTAACTTTTCGATGAATGGCACAACTTTCGAACCGAACGTCGCCGAACGGGTGAGGAAAAGTCTAGTCTCAATGTCGACCCGAAGATCTTCAATTGCGGCGTACGGCATATAGGTCGTTTGGGAACAACTCAGCACAACTAAAATAAAGTCTGCGTTTTTCAAGCTGGCCATTGTATTACCACCAAATGCGAAAAGTGGGCTAGTTATCTTATGATTTCTATTGAACCGCTTGTAGGAGATTTAGTACTTAATTTAGTTTTCAGAAACCCCCAACTCTTCTTCGATGCGGATATAACGTCATAAGTAAATGTCAAGCAGTTCCCAAAAGCTTCTTCGAATCGCCAGCAATGGTCATGCAAAACAGCATGACCATTGCTGGACACCAGACTTCCAAGATCCTGACGTCGGCTGTGTGTGCCGTTGCGACCAGCCATGTCCTATCCACCATCTCAAAACCTGTCGAAAACCTGTTTCCCCTACGCAGTTAAGTCAATCATATTTTATTACCTGTGAACATGTTAATCGCTATATATACATACATTCATATGGTAAAATCAATACTAGATGGTGAAGAAAGATCAGCCAGTGGTTTATATTCGCATCAATAATGTAACGGGGTTAAATTTAAACGCCCTAATTAAAACTATGCCCGTTATCAGTAGTAGCTAAACGTATTTAAGTGCAAACACAAACAGCAGAACTAGAATATTTTCGTGAGCCGGTATTGATGCTTGCTAATGACTAAATGTCATTCTTCAACTACTCTTAAATTAAGCTGATTGCAAGCGCGTGTTTAAACTAGTTTTACGCTAATTTAAGACCGAGTCCAAGGAACAACATTTGAGGATTATGACAATGAGACAAATGCTTCTGGCATGTAAGCTGATAAATCTTCTTTGCTGGCACAAAGTATAAGTGTTAGTCTTCATATATCGCTTAGTTTTGTGTTAAAAAGCTCTTAAAATGAAACATGATGATGAATAATCCACTGATATATCGTCATGTCAGCTAACACTTGGGACAACGCGCCAAGCCAACCTGTAGCAAGACTGCAATAGCTGCAAACTTGAAGGCACGCTTCCCCAAATTTTCTCAGGATTCTTAAAAACCCTAAATGACTGCGTTAGTGTCCCTCTAGGTACACCAAAATGCATATTGGGCATTCTTTGGGTTAGCAAGAAGCTGTGATTCTGCACACATGCGCTTAGCATTCTTGCGAATTTTTGAAAATAAATGAAATCATATATATATATATATATATATATATATATATATATATATATATTCTCTATCAAAATCACTTCTACGTTAGCAAAGACAACATTTGTTTTTAATGTAAACGAAATGTTCTTGTACAAAACTGCGTTTTATTAAAGCATCTATCAGCATGTGAGAGACTGCGCATCTCGCATCGCTCTCACGTTCTTATTATATACGATTGTACACGAACATAACAACGACCATCGCCACAACTGTCACGGCCGACGCCTGAACAACCAGGCCAACCAACAACAAACAGTGAAAAAAATAGTTACAGCTTGTGTACATCTAAGTCATATCACACAATGGGGGATAGAACGCGCGCCATACAACGATACGACGCGATCCTATTTACACATGTTCCGTATCTATCTGTGTAGGGTTTGTTACGTGAGTGAGTTATATGTCGCTTAATGTGTAATACTGGTAGTTGTGCTGTTCCCTGAAATCGCTGCTACTGCGTCAGCTGTTGTTGCAAACCGTTGTCTTTCATTGTTGGGCTCGTTTGCCTTATAAAGCTTGCCACATGAGCCAGTATCACATTGGGGTGCTAAGTAACGTCAAAATAGCGTCTAACTACTGTCGAAGTCCTCCTGCAGCTGAGGGCGGTTCAGATTACTGTGACGAATGCCGTAGCCAAAGTAGCAGAGAAGCCCGAGAGCCAACCACACCACGAACCGGTACCACGTGTCCGTCTTCATCGTTGTCATGAGAAAGGCATTCAGGGCGATACTCGCAATAGGCAACAACGGAACCAGAGGCATCTAAGTGCAGTGACAAAAAGACACATTGACACATGTTAATAACCTCAAACCTGCCTAAATTTTCGGGCTGACCCTCAGCCATGATTTAGCGTCCACGGAACTGCTTTTTGCATTCATTGCCTCATAGACTGAACCCCATAAATACAAATGTGTTAAAATTACCCAATTACCAAGAGCCGAGTTCCACGCCGAAGAACCAGAATTGAGTAATGCTAGTCGGCCACTGTAGGCTTCTCAGTATACGAGTAAAATTTGCATTGTTTTTAAAGACAAGCGATATTTTGCTTGTGCGGACTTAAAGGGATCTTCCCAGACTGTTGTAGCATAGCTTAGATTATACGTATAAACGCTTACGATCGTATCTAAATGCTAGTACAACACACAGTTCTACAGTCCCTAAGGATATATATATATATATATATATATATACACGTAGATATAACACGCAACTTTAAACTAATCAAAGAGCAGCAACTAACTGACTTCTCTTTCAAGTGGATGGAAATTAAACAAGATCGCCATGTTATAGTACAGTACTGCCAGTACCGCACGATACGCACCCGATAGTTGTCATCCTGGAGGAGCTCCCGGAGCGGTAGAATGTACGCGCAGACCAGGGCAATAACAGATCCAAACACAACCGCAAATCCAATCTTGAAACAAAATACATGACATAGAATGTTACTCACTGCGGATATCAACCATGCACTGATATATATATATATATATATATATATTGGTGTTCTTTTTCCGAACCAATTAAATGCGCCAGGCTGAAACACAGTGCATTCGACTTTGACTACAAAAATATTGGCAATATGCTATCGACTCTTTCTAACACCCGCGTTCTAGGAATATATGTCTTAGGTGACTCTAAGTTCGGTCATCACAATACCTATGTCGTAGCTACTTTATTTCGTATTTGTATATTATTTCCGTTGTTTAATACTAATCGGAAATGGATTCCGTATTCGTTTGTAAAAACATCTTTTTCTCAAACTAACCTGCTGCTCGCCAGTTCAAGGGTCTCAACTAGCTAAATACATAACGGTATTGTCTGAAGTAAAAAGCACGTTTCTCTGATACCTCTGGGGTGCTCCGAGAAATTACCAGATACCCTATTTAGGATAAACCTACTGTTTTTGAGCAGCAAAAGCCAAGCCTCGTTACGAGCATTTTGTAATTGCCAACAACTCACACACTTCTTCAGTCTATGTGTCCAGAACCTACGGAGTCAACTGTATTATGAGACCAAAGGCAGTGGTTTCCAACAGCAATCTTCGACCATAAAAATCGAGAGTCGCTGCTGCTGTTGGAATGGCGTTCAGCTAAGATAAGCCTATTTATCGCGCCGAGCTTTTCCGGCTTATTCAGCACATGTATTTCATGCTCCCTTGGACGAGCCCTTAGACGAAGCTATGGGTTGTCTCGAAATGAAGGCAGTGCTAAATAGGCGAACGACCAGTCTGAGCGCATCTACTTATTTGAATGCAATTGATAATCTGGTACAACTCTTACAATGCTGATCCCAATGAATGCCCACCCCTATGCAAAATCTATATATATATATATATATATATATATATATATATATATATATATATATATATATATATATATATATATATATATATATATATATTTATATCAAAGAAAGCAGTGATGCATCCGTACCTGTACTTGCCACTGCAGATGCGAATTAATAGAGAAACCAAATGCAAATGCCGAGGTTGCAGCTACGAATAAGCTCATCACGACGAGCTTTTTATGCGACATGTCCAGGGGATAGATTGGCGCCAAAAAGTAGCCCCACGAGCGAAGAGCGACTCGAGGCTGATCTTTCTCGTCGTCCTGAAACCAATTCAATAAAGCACACAACCCTTTAAAACATTTGCAATGCACTATAAGGGTATGTATATATATATCGCCAGAACTAACAAAAATTTTAGTGCGCGTAACCAATTGTTATGGCTATTATTTCGTTCTCTCATCGAAAGGTGAATAATTAAAACCACCTATATTTGCTCCATCTAACTACGAAGCCATCGTGCTCGGAGAATTGCTAGAATCCTCCGGTGAAACACAGCTGTAAGCGAGTTCGGCTTACCTCTGTACTGGCGTCTTCCATGGGCGAGTGTCGCATGACTAGCATCCCGTAGGCAACGATTAAGTACGCGAATAGTGTGCCGATTGAGAGCATTTCAATGATAGCGTCCGTGTTGAAGAAAACTGCGAGTGACGCGGCACCGACGGTGCACACGATCATTGAGACGAACGGTACCTGCAATAGAACAAACACGTATATAATCTATCATGGGCACGGATATCACCTATACAATTGTGTGTAAACTGCGTGCGCGAACATAAAAATCGTCAACAAATAAGTTACAACGCATTAACTTGCTTGGGGTAAAAACTGCACACTGTAGCGCTATATGAACACGCGCAATTTTAAACCTAGGTTCACCTAATCTGTGATGTACGTTCCCTGCTTCCCGTGTTGTCGAAGCCTTGACCACTCTCACAAACTCCTTTATTTAATTTACGAAAGGAAAGAACCCGTCCCTGGCGACAAAAAATGAACTCCAAAGCAAACGCAAATATTGCAATATATAATGGTGTGATAGCATGAGATCCAAGAGGCAAAAGTAAACGCTATCTGTTGGAGACCTACCTTGCGGAACGTCGCACGGAACATGGGTGGCAGTAGGCCGTCCTCAGCTATCGCGTACAACACCCGGGAGACGGCAAAGATCGTTCCCATGATAACCGTCACCATGCTGGCAATGGCTCCTCCGGACACGATGTAGACCGCCCAATAGGCATGAAAGTGTGCCAGAGCATCGGGTATACCTGGATGGCGGATAACAATACCTTCATATAGTACCTGAACTATTCATATAGTAGCTTAGCAATTAAGAAAACACGTTAAAAAAAAACAACTGGCACGACAAGTGACACAGGTCGACAATGTATATACTCACTGTTTATATATATATATATATATATATATATATATATATATAAACGAATGTCAATTAAACTATGCTGTGTTTTTTGTGAGACATACTAGCACCTAAAAAAGCCCATTTGCGTGATATTATTCTAGTCGACTACGACAAAGGACTGTATGCGACAACCTCGAATTAATGTGGCTGTTTTTGAGCCTTATAGTGTGTGTGTGTGCGATCGTGTGGCAATGCGGATCAATTTCGTGTTGGATTTGGCTATGCGAAGAAGTGAACCATCGACAACAATATAACTCACAAAAGATAATGGTCGAAACGAGGTACTGCGTCCAACGCCGTTGCAAAAGCAGGCGTTTTACACTAAGAAGACGGATGAGATTGGAGATCGACCGCTCGCGTACATATGTGACAACCTGTCGTAAGTTCCATTGGGATATCCTACCTCAATCAGTTTATAGTCCTAACCTTGTTCCTTCAGTGTGTTATCTTTTCTACTATTTTCAGACTATGGGAAGAGTATTGAAGAATATCAAAGGCTACCCTGCTAAGAAGTTTACATGAAAGTCGAGAAATGGTGGAGAAACTGAATAGTATGTTTACATATATATATATATGAAGAGAGATAGAGCCAGTGAGAGAAAAAAAAGCAAAACTAAAATTTTGAAAAAATCGCGCTGGAAACCCTATACGCGTCGTTGAGCAGAGCGTCATTCATGCAACGATCCCTATACAGAACAGAAGACAGGCGCGACTGAGTGCTACGTACCGGACTCCTTGCTGATCTTGTAGTACGGCAGCATCAGCGTGAGCACGCCGGCCACCGAAACGTATACGGTCGAGACAACGGCCATCGTAATGAGGGTGGCAATGGGAATCGACTTGCGTGGATTCTTGGCCTCTTCGCCCGCCGCTGCGATACCGTCGAAGCCGACGTAAGCAAAGAAGCACTGCGCGCATGCCTACTCATCACCGCGGCGGAGTTGAGCGGCGCCCCAACAACGACGACGACGGCGACGACATTGTCGTCCAATGAAATGAATAATCAGCGAGCGCTCTGTTATCCAGCTAGTCTGCTGTCGCCCAGCGTTACATCATATATATATATATATAGAAAATATTGTGATGATTTATTAATCATTCACAATAAGTTTGCACACTCTGCAGTGCTCGCCTAACCACCACTACCTATATATATATATATATATATATATATATATATATATATATATATATATATACATTTGCACGTCGCCGTGAGCATTACAAAGAACACGTGCTTTAATTCATACAGTAAAAAAAAACGGCGCATGGTTTAGGGGAAGTGATTAAGAATTATTTAGTATAATAGCGCGACACTTTTTACAGTGTAGCTCGGCCACACACTGCAAGAACCACCAAAAATACAATTTTAGGGTCTGTAAATGCATTCTCTGTCACCAATATATCGGCTGACCTTACCGCAACTGTCTTTTTGTTTTTCTAATTTTGAAATTATTTTACAAAAAAAACTTCAAAGCGTTTTTACTTTTTCATCGCAAAGCTAACATATTTACCAAAAGTATAAAAATACAAATAAAACGCTCGCTAATGAGACATGAACCTTAATTAGTTTTAAAATGTTCTATACCTGCCTTAACTTTTTGAATGCTCGCATCTTGTTTCTATGTGGAATTTTAACGCTACTAATGGTAATAAGGAGTAAAACGTAAAAAACTTCCAATAGATTTTAGTTTTAAAAGACGTACAGCAAACACGCCAGCCCACCCGTAAGGTAGGAATCCATTGATGAAGCCGGGAGGCTTAGGATCGCCTCTTTCTTCATGATATTCCCAGTTGGAGAAATCGGCAAAATAGCCACCGACGCCAAGAATAATCGCCATAACGGTGATATTGACGGCCACAAGTGAATTGTTCAGCCACGATGTCTCCTGCAGGAAGAGGCACAGGTAAACGTTTTAGTATGCGATCGGCTGCCACACGTTTTTCTGGTCAGACTACAATACAGTAAGTAGTATCCAAAGTTGTAATTAAACATATAACATATTAAACATGAGCGAATATCAGAAGGTATAAATGCCATGCAGAGGACCAATCAGGGTCATGCAATTGCGCTAGCCCTAGCAGATTCACCTCACCAGCGCTTTGATTATTTGTATGATTGGCTAGACGAAACAGTATCATGTCAGAATGTTAGAACAAAAAGCCTGCAAACCTTAGCGCCAAGCATCATGAAGAAGAGGAACGAAGCCAACAGAATAGCCGCAAACACGTCCGGATACGGCGCCAAAAACGCAGAAGACGAGTGGAATTCGCCAAACATGCTGATAGTGAAGTTCTGTATTGCTCCACCTGTTAGTGCGTTGGCATAAGCGCTACATGTACGACCTGTAAGGCAGTGTGGAAAGAAAACCATGTTGATAAAAACTTTAATAGTTTTATTTATTAAAACCTAAGTGCGTATATAATTTAAAAAGTATCGCTTCGAATACGTATGTGCCGCGATATGGTTCGAGCCCGAGACGTAAACCCGCGTAATGCCTGAGCTAGCAGCCATCTTTTGTTAGTGTTTGGGGCTGACCCTCAGCCAACATTTAGCGTCCACGGCGCTGCTTCCGCATATATACAAATGTGCAACGGTGGAGCTCGAACCCGTGCACCTATGTGTCTCCTCCGGTCGCGAGGCGCAGGCGAATCCACCCAGCACGCTACCGGGCTCGACAAAGCAGCCATCTTCTACATTCCGCCGACTGAACCATGAAGAATTCAAATTCGAGCAATTGTTTGGCTGTGCGGTACTACAGAAACTAACAAATCAAAATCAACCATATATATTTATATACATATATGTAGAGTTTCCCTGAAATATTTAAAAATCGGTATAAATAAAAAGTGTAGAGCTCATTAAAGTAAATATTTTTTCCAATAGTACATGGTCTCTAAGAAGTCTTGTTTCGGAGTGAGAGTGAGAGAGATTACTAAAATATGTGGCATGGGTGTTATAGTCGAACATAGGAGCACAAAATGTGCAACTGCGTCATCATAACCCTACGATCATTCACAGCGCTCAAAACAAATGCAATCAGGCAAATCAGGCGTCTGACGATCATTTTGATAGCAAACATACGCGAGCCGTGATTGCGGAGTAATCAAGATTAGGTGCATGCATAAATGATCTACTCCATCAGGTGAAACACTCTAGGTCACATTTATGCATGCACCCACTCTCGACATGCCCGCCAAAAAAAAATCTTAATTACTCCGCAATCACGGCTGGCATTGCCCTAATTTTGTTATGCGAATGTGTTAGTTTTGAGAGCTGTGAACAGTCGTAAGGTTATGATTTTGAGGTTTTGGCCGTGAATGCTAATAAAAACCTTTATTTTTTGCGAATTCTCTTCTAAACGATCACGTCGCATCTTCTGGCCGGCGTTATATGTTCATCAGAGAGAGCGGAATTTTCTCACGAACACGACGATTTGCTTCTTCTCTGTATCGAAAGACGGGTTGTCTCGCAATTTCACATTTTGCGCTCTTATGTCGATCAACAACTCTAGTGTAACGGATTTTTAAAATTTCACTCTCACTCCGAAACAAGACTTTTCAGGGACCATTTTCCACGGGAAAAAAATATTAAGTTTAACGAGCTCTACAATTATCTACATTCATCTTCAAATACTTTGACGAGACCCTGTGTATATATATATATATATAGTGATTACCATCAGCGAGACAGCATTGCGATAAACGCTGTGAGTGATTGCGCTCAGTGAAGATAAACAACATATTCCCGTGTAAAGTTCCACGGCGTCTAAAAAATCGACAGAAGACCTGATGAATGTTATAATTGTATTCAGACGTTACGTGTGTTCTTAAAACCAATGTGTACTTAGGCATATATGAGCCTGGAATAAAGGCACTTTTGACTTAACATTGAGTACGGCTGCTGCATTGCTGGTTAAAGTTACAATTGTTAGTCCGTTACTATGTTCGCGGGGTGAACTATGAGTTGTCTACGGACTACGTACCGACGACGGCGAGCGATAGCACATTCTCCATGATGAGATTCCAGCCGACGAAGAACGCCGTAATCTCGCCGAGAGCGTAGTACGTGTAGGAGTAGGCTGACCCGGCGCGCGGAAATCGCACCCCGAACTCGGCGTAGGCAAGGGCCGCCAGCAGTGAAGCGACGCCCGCCAGCAGAAACGAGAGCACGATCGAGGGCCCTGTCATCAGGCGAGCCACTGACGGCGCCAGAATGTAGATGCCTTTCTCACAGTCAGCCCGGCCAAGAGCAATAGCCGCAAGGACGATCCCAACGACGCCAACGACAACAACAACAATAGCAGCATGCTGAGTTAGGTGAAAGACCCTTAATTTCCTACGACAGGGCCCATGATATTCATGTTCTCCAACGCAATTTAGCGTAATAACACTATGCTTTATTTTTATATATATATATATATAAGAATGAACAACTAACTACACGATTGCACCTACCGGATCCAAGCATGTTTCCGATGCCGAAAAAGGCCACATCGAGCGTAGTTAGACATCTTCGAAGGTTAGTGGCCAAAACGTCGCCGTGTGGATCCTTACGGCGGATGAGTTTCTCCATCGTGTGTATAGGTGTGCGTTATTGTACCTGAAAATATATGTGAATTCAAAATTATATATATATATATATATATATATATTTAGATTCAGCAATACCTGCATTGCATTGGCTATGCTGACAGAATAGCAATTTGAAGTGGCCAGGTGAAATAATCTCAGGAGGATAGTACTGTGACCACCAGACAAAGAAGACGACTACATTTTAGTAGGTTTGTAAGTCCCACACTATTGAGGCTTTAATAGAGACGTACATCATGCATCTACGTGTTACGCCCAAAAACATATATTTTTTCCCTAACCTCTGCAGGCTGTACCGGCAAGCGCACAACTCGTAGACACCATGAAAGGCTCCGTTTAAACATACCAGGTAGCGATAACCATGTTAATATAAATATATATATATATATATATATATATATATATATATATATATATATATATATATATATATATATATATATATATATATATATACGACTTTTTGCTGGTCGTTACATCAATGCTGGCTCGTACTGAACCTCATACCCATCAATTCATTATTGTAGGAAAACGTTGCATGTTTTCTGTCGTTACGAATGCTGCGATTAACGTTGCGTCGATTGCTGCTCTATAACAACAGCTACTACAAAATGATAACAACAACAATTCCAGCAGTTATCTGGCCGCGCTCAAACATTGTCGTGGTCGCCCCTGCCGCCACGGTCGTGCTCAATGATTACCATATCTAAGTCAAATCTATGTATACATGGTATGTACAGGTAAAACTCATCGTTATCCTGCTCGTATAGCGCAAAGACGAGCGAGTCTCTACGATGGCAATTGGTTCGATTTGGAATTACACACGAATTGCCGTACATAAATTGGATGGCAACTAGCTGCAGAATGGACAGGGCACCTCGAATGGGGCTCGACGGTAAAGTTTGTTTCATTTTCCTACACAAGAAAACAAAGCCTCACTAAAGCGCCAGCGGGTTCACTCGAGCAGCAGCTCATTTGCCTATACGGATAGCTCAATGCATTCAACAGAAGCATCGATATTTCATGGAAGATAGGTAGGCACTGATGAAGTTAGTCATTAGACACATATGATATGTATATGAAGGACAATTTCTTCCTCGACGTTCCTTTCACCCGATGTATCTAAAGCCACAGCCACGATCAATCAATCAATCAGGTTTACTGACGTGCCCAACAAGTTGGCAATCTGTCACCTTTCATTCAAAATATACATAATATACGAGTGTTTGTACCGATCAAAAGTGTGTACGCGATCATGCAGCAACATGTTACCGCCAATGGAATGGGAATTATCACGGTTCCCAACGAGCATGACCTGGTTGGTTATCGCTGGTCATCACCATCATCACCATCAATCACCTGATCCCACTCGGCCACCCGCCGGTGACCATTAGCCGCCTTGACTGTAGTATTAAAACTGAGTTTCGTCTACATTCAAATCATCGAGCATAGATCGGACTCATCGGTGGACGGATCGATTATTCTCAAAGAGGATGTCCACCGGATACCACCAAAGAGCCATGTCGCCCCATGTCGTCGTAGTACTAGTAATAGTGCATAACATGTGCTTTTGTTGTTGGGCTTTTGGGCTTTTTTCTTCTTCAACAGGGGCACCCTGGCTCAGCTGTGCGTTCGTCCTACGCAAAGACAAGCCAATGCGGAAGCACACGCACCGAAGCGCTGGCTGCTCTATATTTTGGCTGCAACGGTTTCGCTCTGCTGCGGCAACAGTAACAAATCGACCTCAACTTCTGTCTAACTTCAAGAAATTCACTTATTCACAATTTACTTCGTTGGGTACTCACTCAGTGTAGTTAGGCACTTACTTAGTGTAGTTAGGCACTTACTTAGTGTAGTTAGGCACTTACTTAGTGTAGTTAGGCACTTACCTAGTGTAGTTAGGCACTTACTTAGTGTAGTTAGGCACTTACTTAGTGTAATACTGTATCACAGTTTACTTACCTATCTTCGTTTGTACAAATCGATTGTGTTATAACGAAACGTAACGAAGGTGTGCAAAGGAGATTTTTAAAGAGACTCCACAGAAGATGTGACTTCAAAACGAACGACATTGTATTACCGCTCTTAATGGACACACGCAGGAAAAATCACAGTCGGGCTCTAGCTCAACTTGTGGGCGCAAGTCTTATTGAGAATTTCTTTGAAGTGCGGCCGAACAATCGCAGAAGCCAAATAATATCCGAACAATCACAGAAGTCAAATAATATCGGAACAATCGCAGAAGTCAAATAATATATGTGCACAGATGCGTTGCACGAACGGAGCACATCTCATCAACAATATCTTCGCCTGGCGCGTCGCCAGGGCTCCTCACAACAAGGCGACTGCACAGGTCCCGCCTGCGACCAGTCATTCCCTACGCTTTATTACATGAATAAAGAGGCTTTCTATTCTATTCTCACTCACTTACTCGGTAGTCACTGCCCACTGAATCAGTCATTATTTGCAATAAACGAGACATTGTTCCTCGTTATAGTACTGAGCTAGAGATGACCAATACAACTTACTTTGCTCATTCTTTTTGTCGTCATTATCACGATTTACTATAATGTTCAGTTATACACAGTTGTGAGATGTGAACGTTTCAAGAACGCCAAATTCATTATGCTCTGCTTACTTCCATTGTTATTATTAGTGTTGTTGTCATATTATTGTTATTGTTACCAGCTGGCGTCGTCAACGGTGGCGGCAATTAACACGCAAGCACATAAAGCAAGATCGACATCGACTTCTCGACGACAACGACGTAAGTTTCTCCAGATTTCTGTCACTTCTATCTATACGACTGACTTGTTTCTATTCGTCAGTCAAATCAAGTCCTGCATCCTTGTGCGGCGGGCAGACTTACTCAAGACTTCGGCTGATCACCGACCGAATCAGTCGCTAGCTGAAGTTTGAGCGACCATTCGTGGCCGCCGAACCAGATGCCAGGGCAGCTAGCTATCCAGTCAAACTTTCGCCTTACATCGGAACAGAAGCGAAACTTACTGCCGTACACGAAAAACATCGACGGTTCCCAATCCCAAAACAGCTGTCTCAACTCACCAATATCAACATCGTTAGAAGCAGTGAAGAACGAGGAGATATATTGCTGCTGCTGCTGCCGCCGCAGCCGTTCTGTTTCACGACTGCCTGTCAACTGATTGACACCTGTCAGTCAGGCAGGTTGAGTTAGCAACCAGCCGTACGAACCAGGCAACGCACCACTAACTTTAGTCACTAACTATCTTCGCTAACTATCACCACAATCATCATCAACGTCAACAACAACAACAACAACAACAACAACGACCACTACTACTACTACTACTCGACAAGTTCTGCTTGAAGTTCTAAAGTTCTTCTAACAACCGAGCTGCAACCACAACCTCAACAACAAAGTTCCAAGTCTAGCAGCAACAACACCAGCACCAACAAACAGGTGTTGCTGCAGCAGCAGCAATCTCTTCAATCAACTACAATCCACGAGCCGCAGCGCTTGTTCTATCAGCTGATATTCTTCGGATTCTTCTCATTTGTTGTTGTTGTTGTTGTTGTTGTTGTTGTGGTGGCAATTGTTTCGTTGGGCGGGTGGTTATCCGCCGCCTCCGATTTTTCTAATTCCACATCGCCTTTGGTCGATCGGTCAGACCGTCCAGGCGTGTTTGCTTCCGCCACTGCCACCGCAACCACCAACACTACAGACCGCCAGAGCCGCCCGCTGCCGCAGACTCTCTGCGTGCTGGGAGGGACAGCTAAGAGTGAGTCAGCGCCGCCCCAGCTACACCAGTAACAGCTGCAGTAACATCAGCTGCGACAGCAACAACAGCAACAACAACAACAGCATCAGCAACAACAACAACAACAGTTGTAGCAACAACAACAACAGTTGTAGCAGCAACAACAACAGTTGTAACAACAACAACAGTTGTAGCAGCAACAACAACAATAGCATCAACATCAACGACAATGGTTCATAGTATATAGTACGGACTGCGTTTTCCCTCGCCTCCTGTCTCACTTTGCTGCCCCGCCTTTCCACATACAGTCCACCGCGGCACCGGAGAGGTGAACATCTCAAAACCAGCAGCAGCAGCAGCAGAAGCAGCAGCGGCGGCGGTAATAGGGCCGGTGGCGCCATCCGTGGTGATCGCCTCAAGCCAACGTCGAATAGGACGGCGACAATTTCACAGGAACTCAGCTGTCAATATATATATATATATATATATATTATATATATATATATATATATATATACTTATATTATATATATATATATATATATATATATATATATATATATATATATATATATATATTATATAATATATATATATATATAATATATATATAATGTGAGGTACTTATCTGCGAAAAAGACGTCTACCCTCAGTAACGTTCTAATGACGTTACAATTTTAGCGTCAAAGATCTTCTACGCACGATTCCAATGGTTGTGAAAAGACCCAATCTTTTTTTGGCAAGCCTCGATGTGATTTCCAAGTCAATTTGCTAGACAACTCTTACTATTCGAATGGATAGGAAGTCCTGGAAAAAAGGGCGCACTTCCATTACATATCAGAGCAGTGGACTATACATTAGAAGCCGGACACATCTGGCGCTTTCTTGCTAATTGTCGTCTCTGCAAGCTCGATCAAATTCGCTCGTCAAGCTCACTTCGACTGGGCAAATAGCTCTGCCAGGAACATGACTGTAGCGTGTGTGGATCCCAAATGCTTTTGCTGTGACAACCTACTTGTTTGCTTTGCGCGCAGAAACACGTCGAGGTTCCTCCGACACAAGCACATGACAATGTGAGCCGTGATTGCGGAGTAATCGGGATTGAGTGCGTGCATAAATTGCCTACTCCATCAGATAAATCACTCTAGGTCATTTATGCATGCGCTCAATTTCGAAATGCTTTCCGAAAAATCTTAATTACTCCGTCCTAATCAAAACATTGCAAGAGGCTTTCGATAGACCGGCCGGCTGTCCCCACTAAGCGCAAACCGCTCCACCGAACCGTCTTGGCGGATGGAAATTGGCGCCAGACGGAGTAACACTCCTGCCCTATTGGAGAGGTAAAAGTGTTGTTTGTGATGCAACTGCATCTTGCACGGTTCGCGCCTCTAAGGTGGCTCTCACGGCTCGTAGAGCTGGTGTGGCTGCGAACTAACTTGAAACCAGGCAAGGAAATGCTTAAGTACACCGTCTTTCATCCCGAGTTCGAGGTGGTATCCGTAGCATTCGAGACGCATGAGAGCCTAGGCAAACTAATCGATATATTTTTGTCCGAGCTGGCCGGCCAAAAGGATATAAAGTGAGAGTAGCAATCGTTCGAGAGGCCAATATTCCCTGCAGTAGTTGACTAGGCATAAGGCGTCCGACACAGCTGGCGCATCCTTGCTCTGTGTCATCCCTGCACGGCGCCGATTTACTCGGGAATATCGACTGCTGTCTACAATCCATTACAGGCATTTTATAGCCTATCAGGAGTAGATGAGAGTCAAGTTTCAAATTCTTTCTTGTCGATCGGGCACTAGAATTAACGGATGCGATTGACTGGAAACCACAGCATATTTTAGATACAAAACTGCAAGAAAACTACTGAAAACAAACTATATTTAGACGTTCAACGAGGGAACGCCATATCGATATTGGCCTCAATAGGAGGAAAAAACACGGATGAACTATTGGAGGAAGTATATATATATATATATATATATATAGTAATTTTTGCCTCGGTAGGCAAAGTACTGATTATGACAAAATGATTGAATTGTCCCTGAGGCCTTGTCAAATTTTGAGTTGAATTTATGTTAGGTTTTGGCATACACTTTGGAGAAAGGGAGCTAAAAATTATAAGTCGTTATTGCTGCCAACTTATAATATATATATATATATATATATATACATATTGGCAGCAATAACGACTTTTAATTTTAATTTCTTTTTAAAACGGCTGTGTTTATGTGAAGCAGTGTCTGTTTTTACACTCCGTCAAGTGCAGTAGTTTCGCGTAGTGGCAATCGCACCTAGGCCGAATTAACGGAAATGTTTAAAAACTTTGCTATGGCAGCTCGGATTCCGATCAAATGTCACCAACGAAATCAAATCTAGCCTGAAAGTGGCTTGAATGCTCTACGCTTTTGCAAGTGTGTGTGTGGTGGATATCTCCGCGCGCTTTGTTGCGTCTTTGTCATCGTATCTGTGCGACTGTTTACGATCGTCCCGACTACAATAACTGTGTGGCCACATGCGGACTGTTTATCGGCCAGCAAGCATCTATGTTATGACTCGCTTTTCTGTACAATGCGCACAATGCTTCTTTACATACCATTATGGCGAATGCCATGCAGCTCGTCAAAAGTAAGTCTGTTGCGCAGCAGCTGCACGGAACTGGACTGGTGAAATTCCAGTCGATTCCGACCAAACGCAAGCTGTTCGTTGCGGTCTACGAGCGTGTTAATGTGGGTCGGCGAGCTTTGCCGCCAAACTAGAATCAGCTTCTAACGTCTCTAGTAACGCGCGCCGAACTCACGAGCCAGACAGGCGACAATTAGCACAGTACTCTCTACAGCTTGCATCGATCTATAGAGACACGCTAGCAAAAGAGAGCGGCAACTCTATAGGGCTACTACGGCGTTGAAGTGGCATGCCAAGTTATTATTTTATATACGCATATACTGTGCCTATTAATTACCGATATGTGCATGTGTATTAAATAAATATATATTTTCCGTATATAATTGCACCTATATATTGCACATTCGAAGATACATTAATTCCAATTGCTCAAAAGCTTTTTGTTGGAAAGACACTAACTTACGTGGCGGAGATCGTTTGCACATGTCAGTATTCATATGTATGTGTAATTACGCAGATTATTTTTAAAAGGTACGAACTAACATTATCTTAAATGTCGAATGTACCTAACCAGTATGTTTATATTTGTTGTGCCATGCTAAAGTACAATGCCGTAGTATTTACCGTGTCGATTGCAAATTGACTACGAGAGCCACGGCGTTCCATTTGTCGATGATGGGCGTTTCCGGGAAGCCCAACAAAATATTATCACTACAGTTTGTTTCAGCGTGATTGCAATAATAACAAAACTAGTGTTAGTGGTAGGGTACCTTTAACAACCTAGTTTTCAAAACTTCAATAGTGCTCTCGTAGTCGTAATAGATATTTCGTTTATTGGCTGGCTAAAACTTACAACTAAAATTGAATAAATACAACTACGGCAGAATTAGTGCTCAGTACTAACAACAACAACAATGATACTCATACTAGTCATTTATCTCTAGGCAAGCGTTAATAATAGTGGGTATGGGACACGACGGAACAAGATCTACCCGTAGGGGCCGAGTCCCACACAGCGCGGGTAGGCTGCAATGTCCGTCACGCGCATATATATATATATATATATATATATATATATATAAGTAAACAAAGACAATCATGCTATCGCTTAACGTCAACGACACAGTTAGACGGTTGACACCGCCAATCGAGGACTTGAAGTTTCGATGGTAAGTAATCCACATTGACTCACTGGTTCGCGCGGTGCTGGCATGGTGACAATGAGCCGAATATCGACCGAGTGGCCGAGACTAGCGGTTTGCAGATTGAGCGACTATGAGAGACGATAATAGGAAGACCGGAGAGGCTAGATAACGTCAGCGGTCACAAAGCCGCCTCTAGCTGGCTGTATGCAGTGTTTCATTTCCTTCCTAGCATGTATGCCGTTGCATGATCACTAGAAACGGATATATTAGATCTCCGCTTTCAACAGCCAAACGCTCTGTTTGGCTTTTGAAAATTTGTTGGCGGGGGTGAACACACGTAGTGGCAAGTGTACGTCCTCATCCTCTGACGCATGAAGTAGCCACAGTATTCGTAGCAGCTGTAGTAGAAACAGTTCTACCAGCGAAGCATGTCACCGGCGTCAATATGGCACAGTCAACTAGTGCGAGGGGCGTTCTCATCGTTCCACTAACCGATTTAGCCGTCGTTCGCTACCATGTATATATATGTATATAGAACATTTTGCGATGATGTATTAATCATTCACAATACGTTTGCACACTCGGCAGTGCTCGCCTCTTTCTCTTTCTCTCTCTATATATAGCCTGAATCGCTTCTGGAAAACGGGTTGTCGTATGACGGAAACAATACGACAAAATAGTGTACTCATTAATCGAAAACTCTCTTGGAGATCGCAGAACTTTTTGGGAATATAGAATAAGTCGACTAAAGTCGTTCATTTCCGCGATCTGAACTTGAGATTCTGCCGGCAGTCGCGCACTGAGTCCCACCGAAAGCTGCGACCGACAACGCTATGCGACAATATATGCGACCGACACGCTTATTAATATCAATTGATTTCTCAGCGGATGTTGTGCCAGACACTCTTCAGTAGAAAATACATTCACGTTTATACTCCGTCCGTTAAAATAATAATGTCGAACGCGTCTTTTTGCGTGTGGTAGAAGACCTGCTATATATATATATATATATATATATATGAAACATTTTCCTTCGCATTCACAGATATGATTGGTGCGATGGTAGAATGACTGGTGATTAGATATATTGAAAATTTATCAGGGTAAAAAGCTTAATACAAGCACTTTTGATAACTTCGCTGTCACTTCAAAAGAAGACATGCCCGCCCTCTCGTTCCGTTGGAAAAAATGATTTTTCTGCTGACTTGCACTAGACACTATAGTTTGTTGGAGGACAAATTCTGGGAGAGCCTGTTTATATATTATATATATGTATGTATATATATATATATATATATATATATATATATAATATATATATATATATATATATATATAATATATATATATATATATATATATATATAATATATATATATATATATATATACACAAAATAACGAATTACATATACTTGCGTCTGGTCTGGCCGGTTCGACGAATAGCAGCTGAGGTAACAGCGCTGGCGGTGATTGCTCCCCATGCGAGTTTGCTTCGGCTGTGTACTGCAAAGCTACGCAGGCAATCACGTTGCCGCGCAACGCAATTTCTGTCGTCCCTGTGTTAGTCTCTCTCCAGTTGTTTTTTTGGCCTTCACCCGCTTTCTGTCTGTCTGTCAGTTTATAGTTTAAGTTTGTCTAAATACTAGCTCTGCAAGCGCTCGAGGCACGCCTATTCACCACCAGACGGTGATTTAATCGTCGGCGTCGGCCATCGCCAAGATCTCCCTGGCCAGATAGCCTAGCCGTTGTGAATCTGACCCTGAGAGAACTCATCCGGCCGCTCAACCACCAAGGACAGCTCCTCTACTCATTCATTACTCCTCGCATTAACGCTAGCTAGCGTTCTCGGCATCAGCACACTTGACTCGGCTGGCCCTGGCAGAAGCCGAAAGCCGGCGACATCTTCAGTGTTTTCTGCCTTGCCCATTTCATTAACAGAAATGCTATAGTTATCATCGATTAGATAAAGAAGTATTATATATATGAATTTAATATATATATAAATATATATATATATATATATATATATGAATTAATATATATATATATATATATATATATATATATATATATATATATATATATATAGCCTTTTCTGCAAAAGTACCTGAATAGTTATAATTTTTTGAATTTATGTAATAATGGAAATGTCAAGCTCAATGAAGAATTACTGAACTTAAATATATTTGCCGTCCGGAGAAGACGGTCCCATAAAAAAATATATATCCAATAAATACCGAATAGATTTTGTTCCGCTTTGTCATTTTCTCGATATGGCGCAGGTGTCTCCGCAGGTAGGTCGCGTATGCATATTGCAGGTAAGCTTCACTATGGACTAGAGGCCTAAACGGACGGAGCAAGGGAGAATCGCTCCTCGAACGTCGCTAACCACAGATAACGCGGCAGCCTGTTGCGACGGATATCAACATTGCGCTCATACGCTAATGGCTCATCTAACGGGGCTCAACTAACTGTCCAGCTGTGTATACAAATGTACGACGCTTTTTAGGTTGTCATTGACGTTGTGCTCATGATGATGATGATGTTGATACCCTGTTTCACTACGTTGAAGTTGTAACAGTTTGCAGTGGCGTGCCTCGAGCTGCATTTTTTACGACTACAAGTGCGGTGACAGATTTATTGTCATCCCTCTCCTAATGCTCTCATTAAACCCCTTCGTTCAGCAATCTCTAGCGTCTGGCTCCCCCTCTCTCTCTCTCTCTCTCTTTTGTTCTGTCTGTCTCTCAAAGGAAAGTAGTCAAGGGTAGGTCATGTACCCAAAAGAATGCAAGCCTTGTACGTCACTAGACACTAGAGACAAAATATTATGTTCTTGAGTTTTTAAACTTATGCCTGAAAAATGAGCTGAACATTTCCATTTGGAGCGGCTCACTATTTGTTGTTGTTATTGTTTTTGTCGCTGACCTTGTTGCTGTTGTTGTTGTTATCGTCGTTACTATTGTCATTCTTGTTTTTGTTTTACCGATTGCTCTCAATATTGCTTTAGTTTCAGATGTCTTTGAGTGTCACATCTACTAGATGTCTGCTCCTCTCTCATGTTGCGTAGTGCTTATGACATGCACAGCGCACGCAGAAAGAAAATGTATATGTATGGCCAGTGTTCTCTGTGTGTTTCCCAGCTTAATAAAATTATCATCATCGCCTTTTCATCATCATGGCTTTAGTACTAATGGTTATTATGATACGGTGGTACTAATGGTCATTCTTAGTAATTCGCCATCCAGTACCTGTGGTCTAACTTGACTTGTCGTCAATACGGTCAGGCTCACGATATTGCGTTAAGTATATGCGGCGTGGCTTTTTTTTGTGCGATAAAAACATTTTATTATATTTATACATATATATCGGTATTGTCTAATGACTCATGGAAATAGAGAACTCAACTTGACAAAGTTTGAAGGGCGCTTTATCCGACCAATATTTAGCGCCTCGAGGACTCTACCTTACACAAATGTTTATATATATATATATATATATATATATATATATATATATATATATATATAGTGTGATGATTTATTAATAATACGTTTGCACACTCGGCAGTGCGCGCCTGATATATATATATATATATATATATATATATATATATATATAATAAATATATTCAACTCAAATAAAACAAGTAGTCAGCCATCAACTTCTCAAAACAAGACAAATTTCAAAAAAATTTGCAAATGGTAGTCGTGGTGAACAGGTAAGGTCGGGGTGTGTATAGCAAGCGACCTGTAGATTTCCTCATGAAGTCGGCCAGTTTCCATGAAAATAAGGACTACTATTATCTTGTGGTTGTTAGACACAAAACAGTGTACTCCAGCCATCTTGTAGTGACAGTTTAGTAATTAACCAGATAGAATAACTTAGTCGGTCTAACGTAGTGCATGAGAAGAAGACCGCAGAATAAGGGGTAGTCGCCGCTGTACAAGACAGTAATTTATATTATGGACCTATTGGGGCATACAAAGGCTTTCAATTGTGTGTTCAAACTGAAGACTTTGCTCGATGCGTAACTTAGCATTGGAACGCAAACGATAAATTGCATCTGAGTTTCAAGCAATGTTATCATTTTACCCATTCCTGCAGAAGGAATCTAGAAGCAACGGAGATCAGATTAATTCAAAATAGATTGATGGTACAGCTTGAGGGCGGAGGCATTAACAGATGCTGCCGATTGCTTGACGTAGATGAAGTCTTATATATAATATGTACGCATAATGGATTCTTTTTGCGTACCGTACTGTCAATGAAAATCTGGGCTAGCGGAAAATGAGTTAAACCCGCTATAGGCACCTGCGTGATTAAATGCAGTCGTCGGGTTCAAGTCTCACATTGCTGTGGAATGGCTCTCTTTGTTAGCAACAATTTTGACAGCATTTTTTATCATCCAAAACAAATGACTTAAACCGTCCCGCCATTTTGCAATAGAGCTACATTGCAGTTCGCGTTACAAAAATGGGTAAAAACGACCGCTTTTATGAGTTTATCTTAATTCTTATTGCAGTCACAGAGCAGTGGCATCGTATGTTGGCGTGCGTCATCTAGGTTTTTGTTTAGTTCAACGTATGTGCAAACTAATGAATCCATCCAAAACAACTTAGAACAACGTATTTAACTTAAAGTCACTTTGTCCGTGCTTCACAACGTCCCGCGAAGGCACGTGGCAAGAAGGCCAAAAAACTCTATGTTTGTAACAAAAATTGAAACAGACAAGAAGCAATTTAGCGTGATAACCAATAATCAGTTTTCCAATATGATTCCTATTTGCTGTGTCTAGTCTCAGTTCTGTAGTCGCGCGTTCGTAATCATTTGAATCGTTGGGCCAGCTGTGCCATCTGCACGAAACCTAGTCTGGTGCCTAGTGTGTATGCATGTAGCCGTCACAAGACTTCTACGCGTAGTCCCCGCTCGCTGCTTTTCGAATAGCTAGGGCGAAAGCTGTAAAACGTTGCTGAGATTGTTAATCCGCTGAGATTACTCGTCGAATTAAATCGAGCTGCGACGCGGTAGACATTCCCCGGCGCGTGGAGGTTATGATAGGTTATTAGGGCACACATCATAGAGTAAAAACGGTACGCCAGCCCGTTCAAGTGGCGTTGTCCTGGGTTGTGCTCGCCATTCACAGTCGCTGAGAGTTATTGCAAGAAGCAGAAGCCGCTGAGATCCCCACAAATACACACACACACAAACGGTGTACTACCGCTTATCCTATTCGAGTGGACAAGGAACAGTTTAATACTAAGCTAACAATTTTACAATCGTTGCGCATACATACCTTATGACTGCCATTCGTTGTAACAGTAAACGGCAAATATTTGTAAGCATCGATGAGAGTGTATATATATATATATCGAATATTACTTGAATATTAATGCGGGATCGGACAAAGCCAGCTAAGGTGGCCGGGGACACGTGCGTTGGCTCTGATAGGCACCGGACAACTGATAATAATTTTGGCTTTGCATCAGTAGCAATCTGTTTGTATCTACCTTACGGACATTGTACAGTTTTAAATAGGCAAAAGCACTTCGTACAACAGACACACGGCATATCCAGCTGCACGAAAGTGAACATTCTGCGTCAGCATGTGTAACCTGCTCAGTAAATGTCAAGGACGTCAAGAAACGTGCACCAAGGTCTTTTGCATACTCAATTTTTGTCAGAACTAAGCCGCCTGTAGCATGTAGTTATGCTTGGTATTTCTAATACCGATATTCAGTACTCCAAACTTGTGGGCGGATACTTTTAGACCCACCTTCGACGACTACACAATAAAGTCATTTAGTAAACATTGTAGCACGTTTGCACCATTATCCTTCCGAAAAGGCTTGTAAAGCTTGATATAATCTATTACATCTATATAACCATTTAAGTATGATGTGTTTCCATGTGTGCCAAAAATTTACTGGGTGATTTTGGTGCCAAGTCCTTTAGATGGCAGTATGGAAATAAGTAGATCGTGGGGCAAAGTCTTAAAGGCACTCTTGAAGTCACAGTAGATGACGTTCACGCGAAGTCCCTCATTAATCCATCGGCTTGCGTCGTTGGAGAGCATAAGCCGGCAGTCGGTGGTCGACCGGGCCTTGCGGTAGGCAAACTGCATGCTGCTCAGCAGATTCTGTTGTTCAGCACTGCTCAGGATCGCAAAGCAGACGATTCTCTTTAGAATCTTGCATTCCACGGCTGTGAGGGCGACAGGGTGCTTGTTGGCCGGGTCAGTCTTGGCCCCACTTTTGGGCGATGATACACGTCTTTTCTCTAGCGACCTTCGAAAAATCTTGCTTAGCAAATATGTCATGCCTAAAACTGCCCTCTTGAGGAACACCGCAGGAGGCAATTCCGGGCAGAGACTGACCTTCGCACCTCAAAGCTATGGAGCTCCTTAAAGAGCCTTTCCTTCTCATAGATTCACATCGGTAACCTGTTGGATGTTAGCGGGGCATAGGACAGAAGAGAGCGGTATGATGGGAGTAGAGTTCAGGTATGTTCTTTCGAACTGGTCACACAGCAGGTCAGCTTTACGTCGATCATCTGTGATCCGTTGACATAAACCAATGAGAACAGACAGATCGTTAAAGCATAACCAAAGAAACAACCAGCATCTCCGGATTCTGCTACGGCCTGCTCAGCTTTACATCGTTGTCGTATCAAGGCTGCCTCTAACTTCCTCTGCAGTCGATGTTGGGTGGCGTCATGCGTTGTGTGCTCTAGACTGTTGTGCAGAGGCTTGATGTAGCTTGGAAGGTTGGCGGTCTGTTTGCGGGTACGCGGTCCTGCATTGGCCTCGACGACAACGTAGAAGTATTTAATGAAACCGTTGCACATCGTGTTCAGGAATACCGGTCTAGCAAACATTCGGTCCCAAGCCATACCAAGTAAGCTTGCCACAACGCTGTCATAAACTATGTACTAAATTCGAGGTGAGGAGCACTAAAAATATCCAGGTCTCCAATCTCTCGTCGGACCTGTTAACTTTATTTTACCATTCCGAGACAAATCTTTCGAATGGCGCCTTCAATCTTAATCGAATTAACTTAACAACCGGTGTCCAATTTTAATCGAATTATTTCAACAATCTAAAACCAGGTGCACAATGCGGCTCCTTCCCCACATTGACCAGCAAAGTACTTGCTTTGTGGCGGCCCATGTCCCCTCTACCACCTACCTGATTGTACGAAATCTGTGTCGCTTTCTCAGCTTGAGCGAGAATGCTCATAACTCATTTTACCATGTTTGTTATATATACTATGTTCGTATTTACATACCCAAACAGGGTGCATTTTAAATAAATAAACAAAAAAAAAGTACTTGCTTTTTGCAAACTGTGGAATATCTTTTAAGCAAGCCAAAGCTTGCCCGAGTATCCCTATAGAATGTCAAGGCCACACATCAGACATGGAGCAATCTCGAGATGGAAGATTACCACTGCCGTCGGGACGGACAGTCGGTGGACGTCGCCTACCTCTCCGTATACAGAAACTAGGACTGTGCGCATATCACGACCCACCTTGGGGCTATCAACCTCTAGAAGTGAAGGGTCTATGCCCAACCCCGCCCCGCCAGGTGGAACTGCCAGCTGGGGTGGTGACCCTTACATATGTGTTCGATGTGCTCGCTCTCATCGAGCCTAGTGGCGTGATACATTTGTGTGCGCCTTGCGACCGGAGAAAATACATAGATGCACAGGTTCGATCGCCACCGTTGCACTATTGTATTTATGGGGTCCGTCTCACAAAGCAATGCGGAAGCAAGACCGTGGACGTTAAATGTTGATCGAGAGTCAGGTCGAAAAATATTAGCCCTGTTGGTCTTCTAAGTCTCTGTGAGTTCCAAAACAACCGCGCAGCACGCCCTGTTAAGTCTCTTGCGAAAAGCCGGATTGCCATGCAATGCTTTGAAGCTTTCCATTAATATTTTCGCATATGGAGCACCGCCAGCTCAACGACGAAACAGGATAGAGTGCCAGACTTCACTGGTTAGCTGGTAACTATTGGTCGTTAGCTGATAGTAGTAAACCGCCCTACTCTCAGCGCGCTAAACCTGCCTGGCCCAACATACAATTGGAAATTGCCCGCTCCATCAGCTGTGCTACCTTTCTGCATACGAACTGCTTTATTTTGCCGCTTCTCCTTTGTTAGAGGGTGACAAAACCAGCGTTGTCCTCCTCCTAGTCTCTCCTCGCCTCGGTCAGTAGTGTTCGTTGGTCATGTTGCAGCTGGTGTTGCTTCCCTTGCCGTTGACGTATTCTCATCCATCAGCTCATTTGTTTAGAAGTAGTGGTCCAATTCTGGCCCAGTAAATACCACGTTTTGTTGTTATGCCCGCCACTACCACAGCTATTGCCGCAGTTAAACCCAGCTATTGTAGCGCCGGACTTGACACCGATAAGGCTACCCTTGGCCTTCCCTCCGGTGGCACTGTCGCGGGACGGCTTTGTTGATTTCCGTCAAACGTGCCTTTTTGTTCGTCGTCGTTTTCCTTGTTTCATTAGTTTTATTCACGCTAACTGTTTCGTTTAGCTGTCAACAGTTTCACTAAAATCTACTGTAGTTCTTCAGTTGAACCAAGTTGAGGCCCTGTGATGCACAAGATCCACACGACGCAAACTGCGTGACCCTGAGAATAACGGGCTCTCCCGTGAAACAACCTTCAATAACCGGCTGTTATATTAATACTTTGCTCGTTTAAACATCATAGTGGCAAAACGAAAAACAATAAGTAGGTAAACTATTTGGTCAAGGTTTGCCAAGGGTTCTAGGTTGAATTGAACCTTTGTGTTTGGCTGGCAGGAGGGAACTACGTTTATGGCATCATTTCGTTTACTCTTTTTGCCACATGCAGCTTTCTCCAGCATTATATTATAACGGCAGAGCACCTCAACAAATGTATACATATTTGTATATGCTTTTCTAAGATAAATGCAGCACTGACTATCGACTTTTTTTGGTGGATCTATTTGGCCATACGCTTGACAAAAGGGTTGTTGCTCTATACGCGCCACGCCTCTAGACACTCGGGACTTGAGAGACGGTTTCCTAAGGCGTTTGATCGGATGCCTATACTCATATTAATGCATTTAGAAATTAAATTTAACCCGCTTATTACTAAAATTGGCAATGCTGAGATTCCAAAAGGTTGACGAGGCAAGGAGTTATGGCAAGCAAATATTAGCGCAACTCATTGGACCACGGTAGCTACCCATCCAGCACGCAACATAGCTTCTAATTGCACTAACTAGCGCTCGACTAATAAAGTTCGCAGTGTGGCGGCGTGGTCTAGGGGACTGCTAGTGCGTTAGTCATGGTTGTAATCTACCGGGCTGTCGCCGGTTCGATCCCTGCTGTTGTTGATCGAATTTTCTTTGAGCGATGCTATCAAAAGAGAGAGAGAGATACTTACACTCCCGCCGCCCGCAATTTAGTACGCGCGGAACTACGGGAGTGCCCGCCAGCCTGAATTGACAGGCCGGCGGACCCTCCACCTTTCCCCCTATCGAGGTTCCGAATGGAGGTACCACACTACTACACCGTACCGGCTAGACGCGATGACAGATGATAAACCACATACCGCTGACAGTCTGCGGCTAAGCTGACACAAAAACTGTTGGGGAAACCCCAGATATCTTAACATGTCCGGCCCTCGGTGCATTGAAGACATACCTCAGATTAAGTTCCAAGCCCGTAGGGGACGGAGGATAGTCTAGAAATAAAAACAACCACCTAAAATGTTTTTCATTCTAACAAAGTTCCTAAGTCTGAAAAATTGTATATCAATTTTATCCCCCGTGTTTTAGATTTCGTACATTTTACAGCACCACCACATCAAGTACATTCCTCCTATTTTTATCCTTCTGCCAATCCGGAGCAGCTTGCTAAAACCCTATCGCACGTTCGACCGAATATTCGATTTGCCGTAGCTAAGGCGTTAGGTAGTTTCAATTCCAGGTTCACTATAGTTTAAACAGGCTTAAGAAGAAACAAACACCATTTCTCCATAGTTGGATCAGGCTCATGACTCTACTGTTTCTTATGTTAGTCATAACCTGAAAGAAAGTTCCAGATCTTATCTTCAACAGACTAGGTAGGGACAGTTTTAATAAAATTTATTTGGGTTTTTAATTGCACATAGATGTTTGATGCTGGCTCGATTCGGCTACGACAGAAAAGGGAGTCTCTTGCTCGTGGGCAATGGACCTATTATCGACGCAGAGTTTCCGCCTTGAGTTTTAACCGATTTTCTTTGTAACAAAAACTGCCATGCCCTTCTATCGCCGATTGACGCAGCGACTCTGGGACCCCAGCACTGCCAGAAAGCTCCTTGTGCTTTTCCCCATTGGGCCTAATGTCTCGACGGAAATTGGTTGAACGATAAAATTTTGCTCCAGTTCACAATATTTTGCCAGCTTGCAATCTTCAGCAAGGCGAGCGGCTGCTCCAATCTCCCGGCTGGTATTGCCCGAGCATACGGCCAACGTGCAAGACACAGTGACGTACAACAAGATGCAGCAATCTTCACTCCATGGGACTAGAACCAGGCCGTTCGGACGCAGTTGGCTGTTGGCTGGTAGACCGATCCGCTCTTTGACTGCAGGTATGTGGGCTGACTGCATTGCCTGGTGTATTACGTTGCTCTAAGCTGAATGCCTCGAGAACCTACCGGCGCTCCTCTTGCAAGCGAGAGCATGCTCACCCGTAGACACCGGAAGGTCACATATTGCACAGTTATGTGCGAGGCAGACTGATTTGCCCAAACGCAGGCCGGAGACAATGCGGTGTTGTATTGTCCAGCATCTTCCCCAGCTGCGGTGAAAAATGGCCTGAAGCCATTTTCCCCTCATCGAATCGATCACGGCTCTCAGGCGCGCCTACGCCTTAACGTTGTTCGCTTAGATCATAAACCCCTTCTGGATCGACTTAACTACTAGCAAGTCCACGCCGATTGTCAATTGCGTTCAGGCAGTGGACCTCACTTTTCTGCAATGTAGCGGCAAGCTTGTTGCATTAGGGCTATGAAGCCGGTGTAGGCATCCGCTGGTGCGATCTCTGACACCAAAGTCTCGATGTTTTTTAGATATCCGCAGAAATAGCAACCTGCGAAGCCATGCGAATCCGCATTCCTTCTGCGGACGTTGGGAGCGAAGCTTGTAACCACGAGGTTTGCCTAAGCTGAATGTTTAGAATACTCTGAAGGGTACTTCGCAAGGTTTCTACGAACGACTGAAGCAGCTCCGGTTCGGCATAGGCTTGTGAACAACGCAAGAGGTACATCAGCCTCGAAGTTGACAAACGAAGTTAACACGTGAAGAAGGTAGACGGCTGGGTGAGCGTCCAAGAGTCGCAGTCGGGAGCACTAGCAAACAAGGTCAGAGCCTTTTTTAGTTAAAGATAAGCCAATAGAGTCGTCGGGAATTGGCGTCCCAAGAAACTCGAATTCGTGATCAGAAATCAACCTGGCAGAACATTGCGCACCATTTGAAGCATAGAGCTGAGATGAGGGTCCTTTTGAGAGGGAAAGAAAAGAGGGAAATTTCGCACTTAGCGTTCAACTTACTTCCTGAGACCGCCTTGAACTTTTTACTTGGGCAATGTCTCTCTGGAACGCCGGGGCGTCCTTCTGCGAGAGTGCCATCGTCCAGAAACCAAGGTTGAAATTCGGAAGAAAAACGTGTTTGAAGTTCGTAGATAGCAATGCAAAATAAAGCGGGTCTATAGGGGTCACCCTGTTGAACACCGAAGCATGACTCGGTAAATCCCTGCCAAATGAACTTGCATGCAAGCGGGTAAAGTCGGGAAAGGTAAAAGCGCACAGCCTGAGCGTGTTAAAGCTGTTTTTGAAATCTAGCTTGACGAGCACCTCATCTGGGCCACTCCTGTTGTGGTCAACGAATCCTCGTGTTGCATGGACAACCGCTTCCGCACCTCCCCTGGTCCACAGCCGAGCTGATGCGGAGAAACCATTGCGACGATGTCCAGCATGCTCTTCCTGATTATGATCTGTCCGACTAAGCGGCGCAGTGTCAGGCTAAAACCAATGAGTCTAATACCACGATCTTTTTGGCGCAAGGCAATAAGCGAGATGCCGTACAAAAAAGGGGGCACGAAATCAGACAACTTTCCATTAATAGCAAGGTTAACAAAGCTTACTAGGCTTAGGAGCAGTCGGGTCTTCTTGCCGTCTATGCCGATAAGGTCATTCAGATGACGCGGCTGAAGGCCATCGGGGCCGCCGCCTAAGCTAATAGGAAAGCTCCGGATGGCATTGATGACATCTATCATAGACACGGCGATCTCATCGGTTTCTCTGGCAGGTACAAGAAGCAGGGAAAGAGTAAGTTAGTGGGACTTAGCGGATGTTTGTCTAGGGGCGCCAGTCTCGTTTCAGCAGAAAGCGGCGCTACTGCGTGCCGAGAGTCAGTTTCCCCTGCACTACACGAAGCACCGCAGAGTTGTTGTGCAACGAACTTTCTCGCCGACTAAGTAATGTCGAACCTAATAGGTTAGCTTCAGGACCATTTTCCGCGCGGAATTGGTTAAGATTCTTGCATAGCACATCGACCGATGTGAGGGTTCGGCAAGTTAGGGACAACGTCGCCGAACTCGGCCGACTACACCCATTCTTGTGGAAATTTTTGATAATGAAACAAAATTACACTATAGTGTGATTTTAGCAGAATGGAAATGAGCCGACAATGACGTTCGTTCTGCCGCACGGTTCTTGTTGTCATCAAACACATTGGCACCGCGTGGCCCCGACACCCAACTTGAACTAAAGAGTAAATACTCTCTGGCCTCAATCATCTGCCGAAAACACATAAAACTCTTTCGGCAGCCTCCAGTTGGAGCTATGTTCCAACGTAAAAGGAAATTTTCCAATTTCGCTCATATTTGTAGCAGTGCCTTGGTTCCAAGTTAAGCAGGTTTGGGCGGTCTACAGCCACATCACTTGCGTGACATAATTGATTGAACCATTTCTGGATCAGAACGACTTCTGGCCGAATTAAGCATCTTCTGAGTAAGGCATTAAACAAAGCCATGCCTACATTATGTCGGCCTATATATTTTACAGCGCAGCCCTTACCGTCCTAACGAGAAACGAGAACTCTATTCGGCCAATAGTTTCCGGATTGGCCTTGCAGTCAACGGCCGCAAAAAGCCATGGTCTCTAAGTAATAGGAACATTCTGGCGCTGGTTTTATGTCACCAGGTCGGAGGAGCCGCAAAATATGTTTTTAACACACGCCTTTAATATCACACCGAGAAGCATAATTCCAGAAGAAGCGAAAAAACACCAGATTTTTCTATGGCCTCCATCACCCATCTATGGTCTGGTGAAGCTATAAAAATGCCTTAGTCCTAACCTGGGGCACAAAATCATGTCAAGGTAGGAGGCAGGCATACAGGGCCGGACCTTTTAGGTTCGGCCCTGTTTAACTTGAGTATATCAGATCTAGTATTCTGGTTGCAGAGTCAATTTGACGTGTAGTACTTGAATAGCGCAGCCCAGTTGCTTCAGACTTAGTTTTACTCCTACAATCTGAAGAAGGAGGGAGTTTAGCGCGAAAAGCGTGTAAACCTAAGAACGTTGATTAATCCAAAGAGAGGAAGTAATCCGAGTAATTATGAACCTATTCCCTTGTATAATGGATACAGATCCAAATAACTTAGGGGCTCCGGTGGGGATATGCGCGAAGAAAGAACTATATGGAGATACAGCCTTAGGTCGTCTAGATTCATCTGCACCCTAAGAGCATCTCTCGCGGCGTCATACCCAGAAGAAATAAATGCTTATAACGACGCCATAAAAATTGTACTAAACGAAGTTTGAGCTAGCGGAAAATGAAGGTCACGCAGACGTTCACATCTCACAAGTGTGCTATTTGAACAATACTTCTGATAAGAAGTTCGAATACTAATCGCCCAACATGGTAAGGTTCGAACGGGTGCACAGTTGTTGCCGCTGTCTTCCTTAAGTGTTATTATTAGTACTAATAGTGCATCTACGACCGCTGCCGATCAAATTACAAACGAATTATGTGATTCCGCTATACCCGCGAGTCGATTCACGAGATTGCAGCTTTCCTTAGCCCGTCTGTACCCACACACAGGCGCACATACGTGTGTGCACACCACACACATCTAAAGTTAGTTTTAAGTTTCAGCTAGTTCTAATGAAAGTAGCCATCTATAATAATAACTCACCAGCGACAGTGCTACGAAGTCGTCGAAGCGAAAAAACCGCAGTCACTCCTTGGGATCGTCACTTTGGTTCGTGTCAAACTATATACGGAGCTCCATGCCGTGTTATCGAACTCACTCGCAATTGACCAATTGAACTGTCACGCAGATAAGCAGACAGGTAGAGAGGACTAGACTGCTCGGCCCTCGGGACGATGATGACTGATGATCGGCAATTGACTATTCACGCAGGGCACGAACTCTCTACTACTCTAGCTCTCAATTCCACGAGACACACTCGACGATTTGCGCGTTTCCACGCCAGGATTTGCGGCTGACGAGCGGTCACTGGAAATTCTTAGCGCTGTCCGTCGGGTTTCGTAGCCCACAGCACTCGGTCCCTCAACCAACAGGAACTGGGCGACGCTACGCTAATCGCAAATCTGCGGCGTTGCCGCGATGGAATGGCTCAATAATCCACCTCTGTGGCGAACAACAGTCGACCCGAAGAATGATCAAGCAAGTAAAGCAGCACTGCGACGAAAGCTCGGTAATCCCGCTGGCCGCTCAAAAATGTGTGTAATAATTCGTCATAGTAAAAAAGTGCCAATCATTCTTTATACTGGGTGTTACAAAAAATTCTGATAATAAGAGTTGTAGAGTTTGTTAAAGCAATTTTTTTTTCAATGGAACCTGGGTCTGAGAAGTCTTGTTTCGGAGTGAGAATGGAAGTAATACAATTTGTGACACTGGTGCTGTTGCCCGACATATATATATATATATATATACATATATAAACGAGTATAAAACGTGCGATTGCAAAACAAACAGTCTTCCCATCGTCGTGTTTGTGAGAAAATTCTGCCTCTTCCGAAGAACATATAACCCCGGCCAGAAGACGCGATATGGTTGTTTAGAAGATAATTTTTAAAAATGACGTTTTTTTTAGTGTAATCAATTATTCACGGTCGGACCATGACATTTGGGTCCCTGCGAACGTGTGCACCATTACGGGGGGTCCAGTGTAGGGACCAGCCATTTCTGGAGGGTTCCTCAAACCGAGGCCGCATTGCCCCGTTGCACATCCAGCGACAGACGCTGTCTGAGGAACTCACTTGCTTGCTTATCTCCGCTGGCTAGAAGTAGCCGCTTCCCGACCTTCTGTAGCAAACTGCGAGTAGACGGACCCGGCCCGCCAAGGGACTCGAAGGCAAGTGGGTGAAACTCGTACGGGTAATTGATGTTCTGGTACTTTCTGACCTTGCCTGCCTCGCCGAGAGCCGATGCATGACCAGCCTGAGCCGCGCCAGCACTGACCATTGAAGAAGCTAACAAGTCAGTAACCGTCGCGTCCCAAACCAGCATGCATCCGCGCTCGAACGGAGTTAAGGTCAGACCGTCAGGTCTCTTCCCGTTCTCTCTGTCTAGTCCGACGGGCTCCAGGACGCACAGTAGACCACTGGATCGTATAGCTCTGCTAAAGGTTTCGATCAAGGCTTGGTGTCTTGTTCGCCTACTTGCGCTGACAATACAGGACAGCCCGTGGCGTCCATCTGGCTGGACGACGTCTCCGTAGACGCAGGTATGAGTCTACACAAAGTCTGTCCCTAAACGACCGCGATCCTTACCGACTCGTCATCTAACAGGGTCCCGATCTGAGCACAGGGTATGGCGTGGAGCCATGCGCCCGCCCCCTTGGAGGAGACGGCGCGCAACCTGGCCTTATCGGCGTCCGTGGCGCATTCCGCAATGAGGTTTTCGACTCTTTGCTCATAAAGAGTTGCTGTCCATTCTATCTGGTGTCCAGCCTCGGCGGGCTCGTGGCCGCACAGGGCAACTCCTCTGCGGTGGCTTGTCTCCAATCGAGCTCTTAAGTCCGTGAGAGCAACAGAATCCAGGAGGGTTCTTGCCTGTTGCATACACCTATGGAGGGAAGCTGCCAGAGCTGTGTCCGATAAGACAGTCGCATCAGGTAACCCAAGGCCACCCCAAAGAACGGGGAGTAGAGCTTGTTTGCGCGCACGAGCGGATAGGCTTTTTTTTTTTTTTTTTTATAACCTGAGGTTGAAGGTAAATCTTGCATAAGACACCGGGCGATACGTTGGTATTCGCCGCGGTAGTGTCAGATTCTTACTGACTAAACCCCCAACCGGTAAGTATCTTGGGGATGCCATTCCGTACTAAAGTTGAATATTACTTCGAATAGCACCCTTGCAGGGACCAGCAGTCGGCGCTTATCGCCAACCTTGTCTTATCCCGTGGTTAGTCCTCAGGTTTGCTGGGCCGCCGTGGCGGCCAGCAGCGGATAGGCTGAGGTTTACCAACGCCTCTAATGTAGACATCACGCGGTCGTTGAGTCGTTCAAGGATTCCTGAAGCTCGCAAACAGTCTGCCCCTCGAAACACGTGGTTGAGACGAAGGGCCGAAAATTATGATCTCAGAAGAAAAAGGCCTCGGTGAGAACCTACCATGCGTGATATTGCATTTTCTAGCTTGACCAGCCACCTCTCGAGGACATCCGGAACGGGAATAGGGGGACGCCTAGCAACTCTAAATTCGTGCCGACAGTCTTGCACCCTGGGAGAGCCTCTAGCACTTCGGAGTCAGCAGCACCTCCTACAGCATGGACCTCACATTTAGCAGGGTTTAGGGCCAGGTCACTCCGCTCAGCAAACTCAATGACTCGGTGGATGTCCCTCAGTACCGCATCGGGGGCGCAACCCACAACACCGTCGTCCAAGTACTATACATTAAGAGGGCATTAAAGAGAGTGGACCAACTCCTTGGTAGCCAGGCAGAACAGGGGGGGACCCAATGGGTCGCCCTGCTGCACTTCAGTTTGCGACATTATGACATCATGCGGCAGGAGAAGGCAGGAAGGCTCTTTATAAGCTAGTTCCACCTGGTGGAACATACTCGCTTTTACCGCACTCAATAAGTGTTCCCTCCGAATACTGTTATAGGCGTTTCTGAAGTCAAGCTTGACCACAAGGGTAGCTTCAAAGCGTGACTCCTGGTAGGACCGAGTCGAGTGCACTGCGGTTTTGCATCCTCCCGGTGTCGCAAACCCAAGAAAATGGACACCAAGAGCATGTGAGATGTCTGCCTTGTTCTCTAAGATACCAATCTTTGCCGCCAGCCTCCGGATTGCAGATGAACATGCGATGGGCTTTACGCTGCCATCTTTCTTCTTAAGGGCGAAAAGTCTGGCACCAAAGATGAGCGGTCGCCATTCGGAGAGTGGCGAACCCCAGCGAAGAAGATCAACGCAAGCCTGTCGGCGGCAGCTCCTAGAGCGGGGGATAGCAGCTCTTGTAAGAGCCGCGGCTGAGCTTTGCGAAAACGTTTTTCTGGCAGACCGAACATTGTCGGCTGATTTGGTTGATGGCAAGGGCACATGAGGAGGACTAGGCCTAAAATGACGTTTATTTACTAGTCTTCGCGCAGAATATCTCAAAATGATAACTCTACGACCATTTACAGCGCTAAAAACTAACACTTCAAGGCGGAAATGCGTATTTCGTGGTAATAATTTTGGTATCGAGCCAGACGGCTTAGTGGCAAAAGCCTTTGCCTTGCACTCGGGAGGCCTGTGTTCGAGACCCAAACCGGCCACTCCTAAATTGATTTTCATGGTTTCCAATTTAAACAAGGTAAATGCCAAAGTAGATTAAAAATCGTCCATGATCGAAAAAAAACGGGGAGCACAGATGTCTCAATAAAAAGAGATGGTGCATTACCATCCAACCCCCCCTTCCATTACCATTATCAAACATAGGGCAATGCGGGCCATGGTTGCAAAGTGATTGTAATTTTTCGGCGGACATGTCGAGATTGAGTGCATGCATAAATGACCTAGGGTGATTTATTTGATGGAGTAGACCTTTTATGCACGCACTCAATCTGGATTGACGGCTTACATTGCCATGTATTTGGTACCAAAGTGATCGCCATAAAATGCGCATTTGCCTGAATGTGTTAGTTTTGAGCGCTGTGAATGGTTGTGCGGGTTGTACAGGTTAACGCAGATCTAGGTGTTTACTCTCTTTACCCTGAATTGAGGCAGCGGCTGCCGCCATTGACGATCCTCCTACCATCGTCGCGTCGGGGAGGCTTAGCTTTCCCAATGCCACAAGCGGAAAATTCTGCCGGCGTGCTAGTGGGGGAATCTGAAGGTTAGGGAGGCGTATAAGCGAGCTCGCAGTTAGTCGTTCAGGGATATCGGAGAAGATGTCTCGGAAGTGCGGTTACAACGGTAACGGAGATGCTCAATTCCGCTTGCCTTAAATAAGGCTCTTAACCGGAATATGCGCCGATGGGCTCCTCTAAGCGAAGTGCGTCTCCCACATCTGCCAAAGTGTGTCAGTATGCCTGTCTAGAGCCGTTTTAACAAAGGTGTACTCCTAGAAGCGAATTAGAAGCTCCAGTTCCCCCTCGGTTACCTGTAAAAATTTGGGCAGGAAGGAAAATACGTTTCTACTATATGTACATTTCTACTTTTCTTCTCGGACGGGTAAAAGCGTTTCGCGAAATTGGGAGAACGATCGGGAGCATTGTATCGATTTTATAGTACCTTATGGTCTCAACTATAATGCTTATTTACAAGGTTTTTACGCACGGTGACATAAACGTAGTGACTCGCGGATTGGATCGTTGAACTTTCCGTTTAAATTCTAAGTTGTGTATTTCTGCTTCTATAGCACACTAGACTCGAATATCAGGTAATGACAAAAAATCTTCAATCGAAAGAATGCCCCTCATTAACACTAGATAGCCTAGTTGCTCTTCTGACGGCCAACTCTGGCACGCTTCTAGACAATAACGCTATACTTCTGCGGTTGGCCTTGCTCTCGATAGGAAACTAACCTTCCTTTGCAATTGCCACGCTGCGGTGCAGAGGTTGACGACCGAGAAAAGCATGCTCTACTTAGCCGGCCACGTGAGTTTAGGAAGGGGTGAGAGGTATGCCTGAGTTAACGATATCCTGCCTAGAGCTCTTAAATCGACCCAAATCCTATTCAAGAGGCAGCCACTTGACTTGGATTGATGGTCGGAGGCGCGGTGGCTTAACGCTTCTTCCCTATCATAGAAATGGCGCAGTAGCGTGGGTGGTGCGCATACTATATATATATATATATATATATATATATATATATACGCGACGCAAGGGCATCAGAGAAACGCCTAACGACTACCACTACAGAATACGCTATGCGGCGTTACTTTTGTTATTCTTGGTAAATAAAGTTGTATTTACTTGAACGAGCGTAAGCGCTTCTTTAGTTTGTCTGCAATTTTTTGCGTATACCTGCAACAGATCAGTGTAAAACTCAATGGATTAAAATATTTTTTTTCCATGAAACGGTGTGTGATGATTTCATATACCTGCATATATATGAATCACTTCGCCACAACTTTGGTGCAAAGGATGCAAACGCGTGCCAGGCGTGTATGGTTTAAGTCAAGAACTAGATTAGTTGTATATATATAAATATGCATGTGCCATAGGGCTTAATTTTACCGTACAATACTCAGGCACTCAGTCCTAGTAGACACTTGTTTAGCCTTGGCCTCGTCGAATATCATCAGAAATTCTCGAGCCAGGAAGTTCCGCGCTTCTTTTTTGTTCTGTGACAGATCTAAAGTCACTCACTGAGCAGATGTTTTGGAATCCCAGGGGTTCTTCAGGATCTTACGCCGGAACTTGGCATTCAAGTTCATCGAGGTTTCGTCTAGTGATGCAAATGCTATGTTTGATTTTTCGTCTATTGCGGCCTTCACAGAAGCTAGTCCCTTGCTAGTTGATTCGATTCTAACCCACTTATCCACGACGTGAAAAATACGTACGTATACACGGTTAGCCTTATCGTAAATTTGCATCTTTAATGAAGTAGTGAATTTCAATTCAAATTGATAGTAGATGTTTTATTTTAACGTTAAACTTAAAATTATTTTATTATAGACAAATATTGTTTACATGTTTACGACATTCATAAACCTGAAAATAAAGTTTGTATTTTCATGGATAGTAGCCTGAGTTATTGTCTGAGTTGTTTTCAGCTTCTCACACGTAAGTTGTTTTCGGCTTCATTTCATTTAGTCAACACATACCTTTATATTTTTTAAAAATTGATCCGTAACCTAACACATTCTTAATAAAAACGCTTGTGGCATATGTGTTTACGGCGGTTATTCTTGCATTATTTCGATGTCATGAGAATCTCAAATTATGGCTGGTAATGTAACCACTCAATTTGTGCACTCTGCTTGTTAATGTGCCGAAAAAAGGCTTATAATATAGTTAGCGCTAAGTCGCGAGTTAGGTTGATACAATCAAGCATTGTAAATGTATTTTTTTATCTAGCGTGTATAATCATTCGTAGCGAGTTGGATCAGCGGGTTTGCTGAATTAGAAACACAGAATGAGTCTTGTCATCTAACACCTACATCAATGACAATTTTGATCAGTTGTTACAATGCCGCGCCCACTAAATAAATAGAAGATAGAATATCTCGCTCCGACGATGCAATATGTTTGCTCTAATGCACTATGGTATTTTCTATTAACAAGATGTTCTGGGTAGAAGTCCATTCGATGTGTGTTCTAGCCACACGTTTTTGGCCTCATTCGAGCCCAGTTGTCAGGCTTAATTAACCGTGTCGAAAACGTCCAATCAAACGGGGCCGTCTACCCAACCGTAGGGCTCTACTCTAGGATGATTTACAAGTAAGAAGGCAATTTTAGTTTAGTTTTGCAGTTTGTCACAAGTTAGGCCACGGTTGTCTAGCGAACATTCAATGAGGCGGATGCTTATTAAGCAGCTCGCTCGGAAAGCAACCTCCATTGTAGGAAACAAGTTACAACCCGTGTTGGCTCCGCGCGTGCAAGTTGGAGAGGGCCAGTTTGCATTTACGGTTGACACTTTGGGCTCAGGAAGACGCCGGCAAGTTCGTCAGCTCCCTGCGGAGGCCATAGTGTCGAGTTTGTGCAGTCCTGTTCGCAGAGGCCGGATAGCTGGTCCTGGCGGTCACAGTCCACCACGTAGACGCCGACGAAATCCGTCCGTCTAATGTCCCACTCCGGGTTGCAGAACCAGGTGACGTTGTAGTGATTAATCCAGCGGTCTTCCTTACGTTCGTACGCTGCCCAATCTCGGCAGGCACACCTAAAGCGAGTCGAAGAATTGCCGACACACAATCATTACTGTCACCTGCAATTGTTGTTGTTTTTACTATCACCCATTAATCACACAATTCATCATTTATCATTATATATAATTAATGTTTTAATTAATTGATAAAATTATTGCATTTAGTTAATAAATTGTGATTTTTGTTGTTTCACAAAAACACTCTCGTTATGGCTCCGTAGCGAAACGCAAGCTGTGCCTAATAGTCCGTATCTAGCTTTCAGAGCGCTAAGGTTGTTTTGCGACTCGAGCTAGATTAAAACTGAAGAGTAGACAGTAGACCTGAGGCACCGCGTAAGATCTTGTTATCTAAGGCGCAGTTATGTTGAATCTGAACCCGAAGATGAGTTGTGCCGGGTTATTTCAGTGAACACAGTGTCCCTGCAAATGAACTGACGTGGTCCGTGTATGATGATGATGATGATAATTATTAGGATAATTATTATTACTATCACTGTCTATAATGTTTTTGTGTCACTTAATCAGTCATAACAGGACAGACCTGTATTCTATGACATCCACTATGGACGCAGAATTTCCCCCACAAACAGTCAGTTACATAATCTGCCTGAGTTAGTGACTTTGCGCTCTTGTGCAATATTTTGTCTGCGCCAACCCATTAAAAAGAATTCTGCAAAAATGGTAGAATGAAATCCAGTGTTTCCATACAGGCAGTTGGCAGGTTTAATTCATGTTATTTACGATGTTTCTGTTTTCCAACGTGCTCCGATCTCTACGTAAACTAAATACTCATATTATAGTTATTATTCAATCACAATTATATATATATATATATATATATATATTCCCTACGCAGGGGCGCCTGGGCCCAACGCTTTTTTCGGGTGTCATGTAGGTGATTGGATGAGGAAGCGTCAAGTGGAAAAGTTCGGGCTACGCATAAAACTAGCCGCAAGCGTGTGGGCCTGCCGCGCAACAACTGGTTCGGATGGTTCTAGCGGGCTCACCGGTCTCGGTCGGCGATGTCGTGGTAAAACGCCTTCTTCTCGGTATGGTATTTACACACTTCGTAGATGCGTCTTGCCGAGATGTACTTCTCGTTCGTGAAGCGGTACTTCAGTTGACAGACGGGTGAGCAAGGGATTAGCTCGCCCTTAGGCACCCACAAGTACGCTCCGCTGTCTGGCCCGAATTCGCAGCTCGCTGGGCCAAACAGCAAAAACAGATTTGTGACCACAGCAGTGGTTGTAGTTATAGTAGTAGTAATAGCAGTAGCAGCAGCAGCAACCACAACAACATCGACAATAACAATAATAACATCCGACGCAAGAACAGCAACGACAAACACAGAAGATGACGCTTTTCGAAGGCGACGTCAAAAGGATCGCGGATCAACAAGTCATGCCGACATAAAGACTAACGGACTAGATCCTAAGCCAGTTCATGCGCCGTCGTGCACGTAAGCTAGAGTTCTTTTCCATAGCTCCACCATCAATCCTAGCTTGTCGTTGCTTCTCGTAACGTTAAGCCTTTGACGTCGGTTTTATACGTATACTTTAATCGTAGTATTCGTAGTAGACGACAGGGTTTAATAATAATAATGATATTAGTAATAATAAAATGAATAATAATAATAATAATAATAATAATAATAATAATAATAATAATAATAAGATATATTTATCCCTAGCTACGGCCAATATGAATATCGCAACGTATGCACCCGAGCCATACTTCCTCCGTTATTCCTGGCTTGCTATTTTTTGTCCTCGAGAAATATCTTAATGAACGCTAGAAAACTAAATTGCCGCTTTAATGTAAGCTGGAAGCACTCATACGTTTGTTCTAATAATTAAGAACGATGTAATGACAAAATGCAAACGCCGAGCCACAAACGCAATATATATATATATATAAGATTAACCAAGCGGCACCGAATAGTTTTCACGATCTCAGCTCACAATTTTCATTGCTAGCCTCGGTCTAAATGATGGCCGAGCATGCGCTTCCGTGAAAGCGGGAGTGATAGCAACCAGAAATCTCTGAAAAGTGAGGTTCGCTCCTGAAGTGAACGAGTGTTTGTTTTAATATATATAAAGGACAATAAACGTATATCTGAACGTATTTATGAGCTTCGCTATATGTTTCTGCGCCCCTGTCGTTGACATACAATAATCTTCACCGAAATTCTACATAGAATGTTATTACAAAGTAGGAAAAAAAATTACTGTGGGAGCGGCAAGAGAGAAGGTAAACAAGATCCACTAGATCCATATAGTCTTTTTTCCTACAACATTATATATATATATATATATATATATATATATATATATATATATATATATAAAAGAGGGAAATAGAGTCTCCCACGAAGCAAGCTCTGTCTACACTTACATCTGTGCATGTTGGTCGGATAGCAGAACCTGTCACCAAATACATTCTGAGTTGACAACCCAATCAGTTGGATGAGCAGCAAGCTCTGAAGCTTCCTTTCCATAGCTTCGTCGTGAGAGTCGTGTTGTTGAATTATCCTGAAGGAGAGTGGGTACGCGGTTCTACGCGATTCAGTTGAGTTGTAGGCGGATTATTCCTCGGATGGCACCAGGAACGGTAATCCTAACGATAGGATGACTGGAGTAGCTGTGTAGAGTGCTGGCAGCAGGGACAAGGCAATCACTATCCAACCCAATCGAAGGCTATTATGTACACGCACGTCGACACCTGTTCGTATGTCTGCTGGCCACGTTAACGTGTTTCAACTTCGGCGAGCCACATGGGCCTTTCTCGGTTCTGCAAAGAGACAGGCCCGCCAGCCAGACACTGCTCTCTGTTTCTCGACAAGCTGGCAACTTGCTTTGGCGAGAGCCAGCGTTGCACCGGGAGACGTAAATAAATCGCCCGTAGACCGGCTGCCACGTAAAAAGAGCGGCTTGTCAAAGCCTAATGGTGAAGGATTCGTCGCTCGTCGCCTGATCTCGTGCGATTGGCCGGTCGTAGAATCAACGCACAGTGGCAGTGAGAGACAACAACCCTCTCTTTATCATTCCCCTCTCTCTCTCTCTCTATATATATATATATATATATATATATTACTTCCCTCTCTATATCTCTCCTGTTCGCGTTGGCTCCCGTTGTCGGCCCCTGTTTTGCTCTCAGCGGTCGACTGTTTATCGTCGGAGCGCATCGCAAGACACACGGTTCACCCCCTTCATCCAGCTCAGTTCACGGACTGAGGCAAAACGAACCACGCAACTGTGAGTCGATCTTCGTAGACCAAGAGGTGGCGATCTGTGCTATAAGCGTTAATATATATATATATATATATATATATATATATATACACCACGGTGGATCTTAATGAAGATCGAGCGCGTTCCACGACTCGGTCGGGAGCGGAGATGGCTTTCTCTGATGGAATAAAGTAACAGACGGAGGCCCCGCTTGAAGCCAACCGTCGCCGGACAGAATAGAAGTGCTTGCGTACGCACGCGCGTTATTCTGATCCGAGCTAATGCTAGTGGCCCCGTGAAGTCATGTACTGGGCCATATGTAGAAGTAACCGGCACGCATTTTTAAATTTGCCGCTTTTTTTAAAAAATAGCTTCTACCTCTTCTACACTAGAGGACACTGATTTAACGCACAAATCGATGACGTTTATCCACAGGTCCAGGCATTTGCTTTCGACTCAAATAGGCGGGATGTATATATGTGTATGTATGTATCTATTCGTGTGTACATATATATATATATATATATATATATATTCGGTTCATTAAGTTTGAGGTCTCAAGTTTTTGCAATAAACAAGAGGCGCCATATTTGAGCAAACGTAAAACGACGTAGATGGAAACATCCAAGGGGCTTGATGACCCACGTCTTGCCACAGATCTTCTAACCTGGATCACGGACAAACACAGAAAACTTTGTGCAGCCGTTGCAGGTCCACTGGCCACGTTCGTAAGGCTTGCTTTGACTGTTCGGGTTTTCATGAATTGATATGGGAATTCTGCCTCCAGAAGCTTCGAAGATAGGCATTCTGAAGAGGATTGTTACGAAATATCTACCTATATATATACCGTTCGGATATACCCTCAAGAGTGTATATATATTTACTATTTTAGTAGTAAAACGTCTATCTTCACCGCAGGTAAAAACGTTTGTCGATCGGTTTGTTTAACCTGTCGGACAACTTTGTCCGACAAAGTTACGCAGCGCTGGCCAAAAATGCAATTGTTCGTCCGGTCGCGACGCACACAGCGTGCGCCGATCACACCAAACCAAATGGAGTGTGACAGCCAGCGGAGCAGCACAGAAGACAGTTTTTAAAAAATTACTACGATGACGACAGAATTATGGCCAGTGGCTTAAAGACTCAGCGAGTGCTGCTGGGAATGACTGGATCTAAGTCCAAACAGAAGCTGAACACATCGAATGCCATAGAGTATTAGGCTCGAAAGCACTCCGAGGAGTAACATAAACCTTACATGTGACGCATTTTACTCTGAGGGTTTCTACAACTATCACGGAATGGCATTAATGACATATTTGAACAAACGTGCAATTATTCCACGTTAAGAACGAAAAGGAAGGCCTTGGTTCAACAGCCGATGTAAAGCAACAAAAAATCGAGAGATTGACGAGTGATTACGTAAAGATTTTTTCGATATGACCGTTTGTGATATCGGTGACGAAAATTACGCAAAATGCATACAAAAAAGAAAAACATACTACTGGAAAACTGCAAGTGGGAGCTGCTGCAAGAAAGAGAGGAATAACCTCAAAAGTGGCTGAAACAGAAAAGAGCGCGACGGCGCCCCGTAAAATAAATATACTTTTATACAATGGGGGTTGAGTCAAATACACAGAATTTGTGCAAAAATGGGCAGCTTGTGGGACAGAGATACAATGAAAAACGAACATTTAGAGCAAACACTGGCACTGGAATCGTGCTGGAGAGCTCTAGTTGATGGATGACTGAACTCTGGGGAAGGCCCAAGACGTGAAAAGAGAATATCTTTGTTGTTATACCTAAATTAAATGGCATAGTAGCAGAGCCAGACGCTTGAAAGGGAACAACGTCTAAGAGTTTGCCCTATAAGATATTCCCGGCGGTGATATCAAAAACACTCAAAAACCTCTTTGGAAATAGAAACGCGGTGCGAAAGAAACAACATGGGTTTTGAAGACCGAAGTCGATCTATATGACCGTGCGCTTCTTACTAGCAGAGATTAAGGAAACTTCCAACCACTATTCCAACCAAAAACCCTGTATTGATAGATCTCAAGGCCGCCTTTGATCTAGCGCCGGAGAAGCAGAATTATACAGAAGTTAGCCACGGAAGGGGTTTTTTAGTAGTTAAACTTCCAGGGAGTGAACAATATGCATCAACGATGGCTTGGGGATTGCAGGAAGAGTGACGCAGACCACAGGAGTGGGCCAGGGCAACAGACTCAGCTCGTTGTTTTTTTCCGGTGCTATGAGAAGGTCTGACAGGATGAGGTATGAATGGACCCGAGAATGTGCAAAGACTCTAATATGAAAATGACACTGTGATCTATAGCAGGAGTCTCTTTTGGGGCTTTACAGAAATATGAGAGACTCATTGATTATATGCACGAGATAGGGCTTAGCATTAATTGGCAGAATACAGTAGCTGTTAAGTCTCGCAGAGGTGGCCGATTGGCGAAAGACGACGTGCCTCGAGCTAGGGCAAATGTAAAACAAATTGTAACTAAATATACTTATCTGGGGGTAACTATAACGCCCAATAGTAGCAACCCTGAAACCATATCGATGGCCAAGTGGGAAGAGCAAGTCAAGCGGCAGCAGCAATTGAAAACCCGCAACTGTTGGCAACACACACCGCATCCGCTCTCTTCAAGAATAAAGCAGAGCCAATAGCAACATTCGCCACTCATACAGGAGATACTAGTTGAATTATTTGTGATTTTTTTAGATTGGCTAATTCTTGTAGGGGGGACGCTAATTACACAGAAATCACAGTCACTATGGGGCTTACCTAGAACGAGGGCGTATGCAAACTAAACTATAATATGAAGTGGACGGGAAAAATGGAAGAAAATAGACCTAGAAATGTAGATATTAGGATAGCGATGAGAAATGCGACCTGGCTAGCTTAATTTCTCGTGTTCTATAAGAAAATAATGAAGAAATAGTTCTACCACCCTTGGAAGTATTGTAAGTGCGTGAAGTTCCTAGGCCAGTGCGACAGATTTTAGAGAACAGCATGTCTAGCTGTTGAGTCAATAGATGAATTATCAAGATGGCAGAAGGCCCAGTGAAGTTGAAAAAACAATAGTTGTGCCTTATGTAGATGTATTTAATTTATTCAATTAAAATGTTAATGAACTATCAAGATGAAAGTAATATAGAAATGTATCGTATACGTAAAACATTCATCTCGCGGTGCTACTTACATATTTGAAAAAGCTGACGCAGTATCTCTGACGTTGCTGACTCGTTGCTTGGCTAGTGAGTGCCGCATAGATCCAGTGGTTTCGCTTGTCGGTGTACCGTTGAACCTGCTTACCTTGTTGAGCAGCATAGTATATACGTAGACTAGTTTCACGATTGCCACCGCAAGTTGGCCACAACTTGCGGCATCCACTTGCGGTTTAATAAAGATCAATAAGACATTTACTCTATTGTTGACACTTCCACAACGTTCCATCGAATAGGCATTTTTCCTTCCCTGTTTTCTGAGCACTGTACTGCAGCATTCCGGGACAGTAATACTGCCTATTGTCTTATTGACCATATACTTTGGTGCTCTCCAGATGGCTATAGTTATGTTTCTCCTTTGCAGCTCAGGTAAAAAGTTGATGGCATGTGTAAACAGCAAGCGACACAGACGGAAGCGCTAGAGATGGCTCCCATTTCTTTGTCACGACCGCTTTAGGTCGGCGTTGTTGTCTTGCGCATAGCGTGCAAATGCTCCTTTGCATACGGCGGCGTGTTTGATGCTTTTTAGCCCTTCTACCGTCTTCACCCGTGAGACCTGCAGTAGCATGACGCACGTTTATGGCTATGACGTGAAGCACCATGCCCGTGACCATAACCACCACGTCCGTGACCATAACCACCATGTCCGTGACCATAACCACCATGTCCGTGACCATAACCACCGTGCCGGTGACCATAACCATCGCGTTTGTGACCATAACCTTGATGTCCGTGACCATAGCCACCATGTCCGTGACCATAGCCACCACGTCCGTGACCATAACCACCATGTCCGTGACCATAACCACCATGTCCGTGACCATAACCACCATGTCCGTGGCCATAACCACCACGATATCCACCGTATGCGTTGCCTCTGCGTTTCTTGTGACCGCCCCGATATCCGCCGTGCTCGTAGCTGTCACGCTGGCCATGGTAACCGTGACCGTGTCCCCTGTAGCCATGTCCACCGCCGTAGTGTTGCCCACCGTCGTCGTAACCGCGACGCCCGGCGCGCTTTCGCCAGAGCTTCGCGAGTAAGAAACCGTCCGCCATTAACGATGATTCTTTTCTCAGTGGCTGCTCCAAGTCGACGAGAACAACCCAGAGCCACAGTGCCCATAGGCTGTGGCGCATTGATCCGAGAGGGCAATGTTCCAATCTATCCGAGAGGTCTGCCTCTTGAGGTTGACGTCTCTCTGAGACCTCCGGGGCACACAAGACGGAAGCGCAGTGCTCCGCGGTTGTTTGCGCCGTGAGCTCCGAGAGTCGGTTTGTCGTCCACAAGGTACACCACTATAACTACGATCACCATGCACTACCAGTAGCTTCTCGGTCGGCCGAGTTTTCTTCAACCTCGAAGTTTGCTGTCGTGTCGTCTCGCCACTCTTACCTAGGTGAATATGCGCACGTCGACGACGAAAACAGTGTTCAAACGAACAAAGGCCAAGCTTAACGGGAGCACGTCGTCCAGAGTCAGGCTCTATCTGCGTCTGACTGCGTGTTTTAATATATGCGCCGCGTTTTGTCTGCACCTGCTCAGATACATAACCTCGGAAAGGGGTGCGAGTATTCAACAAACATCCAGTTTCTAGAAGCATAGACAGCATATTTCCACATCCATCTTTGCTCCGAGCGGTCCAGACAGATGGCCGCCCCCAACGGAGTGGCTATGAGGTCAATGCATAATTTGCATCACATGTTACGAAGCCTTTGTTGTTAGACTGGTCTTCGAATTGCCATCGAGGTGGTAGGTATTGTACGAGACAAACCGCAGGGGCTGCAGTTAGGCATTTAACGTTGTATCTTTGCTCGCCACTAGACTTGCATCTGTCCGACTGGTCTAAAAACCTCTGTCAATAACGGCGACAGGGAGAATTAGGGCAGTGCTCGTCAAAGCGATCCAAGTTAACAAAGGTAAACACAAAAACGACCCTAAGCGCAATAACAACCACAGCGACCACATTCTAAACGTCACCGATAACACGAATAACAACAATACAAACTGTAACAACTTGTAGTTTTTCTGTTAGAAAACAAAGCCTAAAAGCAACCGCAATACTAACACAGGTAACAATGTTGATAGCCGTGTCTTTGTGTTCATGTACCTGTCTAATATATGTGTATATATATATATATTATATGCCTCGGAGCTCTGAAAATCTCTCTCCAAGAAAAGATGTTTTGAGTTACTTGTTAAATATATATTTATTATTATTAATGATATTTTTTTATATTTTTTAGGGGATATACCGGCTACGCCAAATCGAATTTTCATTGTCATTAGCAAAAAATTGTAGGGAATAAAAACACTTTCAACCGGATCTCCGAAAGCCCTGCGGCGGACGGAAGAGGACCCTTCCACAGCCGCAGCGTTGCCGCGCTAAACCTCGATCGATATGCGCTGCAACAGGTATTTGCTAGCGCGGGGGTCCTGAGTTGCTGCAATGACTTCCCGGCCCAGTTCCTTAATACATTTTATAGACTCCGGCCCGATCTGGTCAAAGGTCTCTAAGGCGATCGGCTGAACTATAAATAGCGATGTTAATTCCTAGTATTTCTTCAATTTTCGGTTCTCTGCGAGTCAGGCGCGTTTTGAGCTTCTGGCCAGCGTACATGACACCGCAGCATCCCAAACGAGGAGAAGACCACGAGCCCAGGGGGCGAGAGTCTTTCCGTCTGGCCTCAGCCGGCCAGTCCAACTAAGGCCGACAGGCTCTTTTACTGCCGGAATGTGGGCCTACTGAAGAGCGGGAAAAATAACATCGTTGATGGCAAAGTGACGTGAGTGGCGTCTAGCGCTATAGCGAGACGACAAGGCGTGGTCACCCGTGGCGCTTACTAGTGCTCTGCATTGGTTGCATGGGTAGGGTGCGCAAACTACCTCTCCCAGCCGCAAGCCGGAAACGATGCGGAGTGTATTGTTCTCCAGCATCGTTCCCAGCTGCGACAAGCGGAGGGCTTGAAGCCACATGCCACTTATTTGTTCAAAGCACGGGCGTGTGTGTACGGGGTGTTTTAAACGGGCCCTCCGTGAGCTGTCAGGAACTTCTAGGTCGCGTTGGAGTCGAGATATCACCATCCGATCCAGAGATTCAGAGTCTTATGTACTCTTGGCACTGAATTCTACGGGTCGCCAACGTTAGCGAGTGCTGTCTGCATTGAGTCGGCAATCCAACTCTCAGTCGAGGGAGCCCCAATGGCGACGACAAGCTTTTAAACTTCGGACAACACGCCCAGGTGGCAGGATAGGGCAGTATCGACCGATCTGGGTACACCTAAGCCCCCCAGCACCAACGCAGCTCGAATCCAAGACAGATATTTTAAATCAACGCTTAGCAGGGATTGTATGGTCTCCCGGAGTATCTCATCAAAACGCTGTAGTGGGCCGCGCCTTCTGAACGTTGGCGGACATGACACAAACACATAACGGTGTTAATAGGTGTCAAGCTTCCCTAGCACATGACGTGTAACCTAAGTCATCTTACGTTTATTATCTTACTTTATCTATTTCATGATAAAACTATACTAAACGCACAGGTACGGTGGTATTCGGCGATGATATAGTTCCGCCCACCTGGTCGTTGTTGCCTTTTCTGAAGAACTCTTTTAGTAACCTGAGAAGTTTTAAAGGTAAACCCATAACAGCATTTCCTGTACCATTTCATGTATTTAGCATTTCTATGCGCGTACTCACATTGCAGACCCTCCGTTTGTTTCCATGCGCTTGTAGATGCCTAGGGACTTTAAGACTAAATGCGATAGACGTACAGATTCTTAGTGCTCCAGCTTGCAAAAAAAGTGAAAGGCTGGGTGAGCATTCAATTCTGCATGTGTCCGGCATTTCATACCTCCGAATCTAAAGTCAAAATCATTTTTGTACAGAACTTGTTCGCGTTCGCCCAGTGTTGATATAGCGACGTCCAATAAAGCTGTATTGTGCAACAAACTTCAGATCAGACCCGCAACGATATTTTCGGAAGGTTTTGAGCCGGTTGCGCTAACTTGATATCTGCCGTAGATGCGTCGAGAGACTATCAGAACTGCTTAAGATATCAGGATTTAGCTAACTCTTAATTAACCCCTTGAGTGATTAAATCAATGAGAAACTTGCTTTATGAAATCAAATTAAGTAACCGCTTAAGTGCTTAAATTAATGAGAGACTTGCTTTATGGTTTGGCTCCTGCAGCATCAACCTGCTGTACGAACACATTTTGCGCGCACGTTACATGTACATATTTACGTATGTCGAAAAACAACCGTTGACTCCTGAAGCTTGCCCAGGCTTATTGAATTACTATATAATTCCTTCTTAGAAGCTTGAAGGGCTACTAGAGGCAGTACTTTAAACAGAGGATTGCGGCGCGATAGGGTAGTCATCACAGTTTTGTGCTCAATTGTCGAAATCCGCCTCTAAAGTTGTAGTCGTCCGAGCGACGCCTGGCTTTAGCGTATAGATATATATATATATATATATATATATATATATATACGTTTGATGTTTTGCGATAGTGGCGAGAAACTAGAGCACAGAATGAGTACGCGAAGCGATTTTCGATCACTCATTATGAACGCATACGCGTAGATAACTCCTTGAAGATTACCTTTTTTGGCCTCACAGTTAACACTATCAATAACTCTATCAGATGTGTATCCGTTCTTACCGGTGAATCTGAAAGTGAACTGGTTTATTAAAAGAATAGTGCCGATAATTAGGAATAGTTTGGTTTCATTAGGATGAACTCGTGTATCGTAGGAACGGTATTTGAAGGCCCGGCAATCGACTCTCATCCGTTATACCCTGCATGGGCATACAAATGCACTTTGCCGAATCATATCTGTCCATATATATATATATATATATATATATATATATATATGTGTGTTTTGTGCGCAACCTCTTACATGTCATGACGAAAACATGCACTATGGGCAACCTTCATACGGAGCTATGCATTTGTGTGACACTCCTATTGCTGCATATACGGCAGCATTGTGATAGCGTAGCGGCTATGCCCCTTACTGACACTTGACGCAGGTCGAAATGTTACGTTGCAGTCTACGTTATGCCGGCAGGCCGGCACGCATAGATGTCACCCACCCCCAGATGATGTTGTTATTACCGTTGCTGGTTTTGTCGTTGTTGTTATTGTTGTTGTTGCTGTTGTAAACATGAGACGACAAGAAGTCACAGCAGATCAGCGAGCGCTCTTCGATCGGATAGGCACGACGATTAGTGGATTTTGGTGAAGGATTTGCACAGGAATCGCTGTCATCGATGTCAATGTTGTCGTCGCCACCGTCCGATGATACCTAACTACATTAAGAACCTGTCGTGCTGTGGGTGCTATGGCAGTGGCATCATCAATGTCGAATGTCACCCACCATCTAACCCACCCACCACAAGACGAGAATTGCACCCGTATCAGGCAATGGCACCAACAATGTTGATCTTCTATACTGTTCATTTCGGCCATTGCAATGCAATGGACATCACTTACGACCATCATATGCGTGTTCACTAAGTGAGCGGCTAGCCCATTGCCATTGCACAAGGCGATCTATCATAATCATCACTGTCTGAGGTTTTCCAAGGCTCCAACACGGGAAGGCCTCGTCATACAGCGTCGATGTCTCTGCAGCACCTTCAGAAGGCGGCTGATCGAGTAGACGAACAATTTAAATAAACAGCGAATGGTCGATTTCTCTGCCTTCGACACAAGGGTCTCTGGGTTCCTTACTAATGACGGGAGATCCGGAAAGACACATACATGCAGGTGCACTTGGCCCGGGGGGGACAGCCTCAAACACGTGCACGTTGACCTAATGAATCCGGACGAGAAACACGCTCATATAGTCTAGTCAAGTCAAGTCAAGTCAATTCAAAAGCACCTTTATTCAAGAGTCATATATGCTTAGGTATACATTGTTTTTTAGGAAAAGATTTAACCTCTGAATATAATTAGAACATACATCAGTTCTGTCGACTTCGCAGACTTTCGTGGAACTCTCCACGAGAATGTGTTGTTTATCCTTCACTGAGCGCGCAACTTCCAGTGATCTAACATTCGCACCTACTTCGCAGTCCATTATTTATATATTTAACATAGGTCTGGTCAGTCCCGAGACAACACAATTGTTTTATACAGCGATAGATCACCTCGCTCGTGTAAGGTACGTATTGGCACAAGAGATACGCTTTCACGAGGAATATTACATCTTTTTGACATCCGTCTGATAAATTTGGCCTGTTTCTACTCAATGGCACTTATATCCTTTGTCATATAAGGAGCCCAAACCTGGCGGCAGAAGAGGAATTTGGGTAAAACTAGACTTCTGTACTAAGGTCACATAGGAACCAGGATTTTTTTCAAATGAAGCATCTAAATATGGTATTACATAGTTGTGAAGCAGAAGTGACGATGGCAGTAATATGTTGAGAGAAGTCTAATTTGGGGGTTACAATCACACCAAGATCACGAAAAGGCTTAACTACTGGTATTGCATCCTTAGCGAGTGTATACAGTGGCAAACTGACATCTGACGACACCACGGCAAACGTTTCCACACAGACGGCTTCTTTTACGGATTGAGTGAACACTGTCTAGCTGTTCGGGCATATTGCATGCGTATTCTGGCGTGTTCCTGTAGAAATCAGCGTTCTTTAAGACTGCGGCACAAGTCGTAAGCTTCCACATTGATTAATTTAAAAATGATCTATATGGATGTGCATTACGTATATATTTATCCGGATATTCTCTACTTGCTATACGTGGTCGACGAAGCAGCCTATTGTACGCATAAAGATGATTATGAGGCACTTGTCTCAGGGTGTAGATGCGGATTTAATTTCCTTATAGAATGTGAGTTGTTCGGACAACGTTGCTGTCGACATTTGGGCCTCCACGCTGAACATAAGCTTGCTGTCAACACTAGAGAGTGGCTGTGTGTGAGCTCTTCTGCGTTGTTTTCTAATGGCTGTCGTCCGGTGTTAGGGTCAACGAGTTTATATGGGTGAGCTCAGCGCGATGCATATCAGAATACGATCCTCGACGCGTATTTGTAGTCTAGACTATCTGCAGTGTATGTTTAGGATAAAACATATATTATATATATATATATATATATATATATATATATATATATATATATATATATATATATATATATATATATATCTGTTATGCCCTTGGCTGCATCATTTGCTAAATATCTATTTTGGTATTTTTATTGCTGTAGATGCATTTCCCTCGTGCATTTATACAAATTGGCCGATGGCTACAGTATGTTCTTATCGCTGTGATTACGCTCAACGCTAGAATATTTGCTTGGCTACCAGAGCCTTCTACAGGAACCCTGATACACAGATATGGGGCGTCATAGTTCAGCTTTACAGCTCAAATCGCCCGTACGTGCCGATCAAATATGCATTCAGTTAAACTGCGATTGTCTTAAACAAAGCGTTCTACAAGAGTTATTTACGCTTTGATTACTATGGTTCCTTAGAGTGTGGGCAGCTCACAATTAAACCGAAAAATGTTTCTTCTAAAACTCAAGCTTTTGTAAATACTTATTCTGCGCTTGTGACTGCAACACAAATTTCAAATGAATATTTATTAAAGTTCTTAGAGTATTCATGGTATGGCTCAACTTGCCCTTAATAGTATAGAAAGGTTAGAAAGAAACGCTTTTAAAAACCTCTTAGCGTACGCAGTGAAGAGTGGGAGTGCTATGACACTGCTACAGAAGCGTTCCCTGAAGTAACGTCTAACACCGAACTTCATACATTTCAGGCAGAATCAAATAGCGTTACAGCCTTAACCATAGGTTATCTTTAGATACAACAAACTTAAACTAGGAAAAATTACATACGGATAGATATGTATATGTATGCGTGGGTTCTTTGGTAAATAGTTTTCTCACCATTGTGTTTATGCCTCACCGTGCTCCGAAGAAACGGAAGACAGTATGCGTGAGTCTTGTACCTAGCCGTGTCATTTTATCAGGATGGACAGATTACTTAAATAAGAGCGGTTGTGCGATTGCCTAGGTGGTGATAATAATACCGCTGATTTGGTATGCGATTTAGAATGAGGGTGAAGAGTTTATGACGTGTGTAATTCATTGAGCAAAATAAATTTACAACAGAACTTTGAGAATTATCTAGACAGCTCACAACACACGATTAGCGGTCGGTCTCCCCGGTGAGTTTGTATGCGTCTGACCCACCGGAATAGCATGTTGGGTAAGAAGTGTAGGAGTCAGATAAGGGTTTTTACTAAATTCTGCCTACATGTGGCTTTCCCACGCTCTATTTCCGGAGCCAAACGGGATTTATCCATTTTTAGCCCATTTGTTGAATTTCTCCGGTTTTGTCCAAAAATGTTTCATTTTGAGGTGGCCTTTTTATTTACCAACAAATCCCTGTGATAACGTGAAATGGGCTAGTCAAGAATCCAAGTTGGCAGCCGAAGTGTGCAATTTTGTTCTAATGCATTTCATTTCCGACATGTTCGAACACTCGAAACCGATCCTCACACTCGGGATCGAACCCGCGATCGAGCGCACCAGAAGCCAGGGAAGTAGTGTGCACTACGCGTGTATTCAGGCTACGCTGTCGCTGTTGGTAAACCACTCGTAATCCCAACAAATCGCTCTCTTTACCTGCAGAATATGTCAAGTCACAGTTTTTTTTATAGAGTCGCTGCTGTAAACTAAGTGCCAATAAGCACTAATAACATTAAAGATGACTGGATGATGTTCTGTAAGGAGTGTGTGTTTGTGATAAATGTGTGTAATAAACTGAATTCAGAACACTATACATAGCTGCCGCTAGCGGATCGTCTCCTCGTGCTCATACGTTTAAGGCCCAAGATATAGCAGCCATGCTTTCGTCAACGGACTGTCGTGCAAATCATAAAATCTCTCTTTGTAAAATTAGTCAATATTAATATTCGTAAATTGTACAGTGCTCCTGCTGGCGTCAAAAGACACCCTTTGTCTTGAAAAATGGGCAAAACCAAACAACATGGGAGAAAACTGGGCAAAACTAAACAACAATTAGTTCTCGGATGCGAAGCTTTTTTTTTGGACGTGTTTCCGCGCCGACGTCACAATAAATCTACCTGCTGGTATGGCAGAGATTAAGGCCCAGAAGGACTCTGCAGCTTATCATCACTGTGTATAGAGATATTCTAGACTCTATAGATCGGAGCTCAATTTGAGCGATTCTGTCCACAGTGCTGCTGACTAATCTAGCCTGGGCTATTGTAGGGGCAATTTACATCATCATCATTGCTTTCCCGGAGCTTTGCCATCATTATTGCTGAACGCATCCCCAACCAAAGCACAAACCGTGAACGAATGCGCGGCTACTACCGCTTTATGACTGTCGTTGTTAACTTTTCTTTTGCCCCTCTTCCCTCCCATTGTGACTCCCTGCTTACGCTATTATCGCCATTTATTTTAGTATCGTTGTCGTTGCTGATGTTGTTGTTGGTGTAGTTGTTGTTGCTGCTATTTGTTGTTGTTTGTTGCTGTTGTTGTTCCTCATGTTATCAATATTTGCTCTTCAGTTGACGGGGGCGGACAGACAGAGAATGCAACCGGCAATGTCATCCGCAGATGCAGTAGTGGCACGGTCGTTTTTTTTTTGTCTCAGCTCGTTAACGCTTGCCCTCCGCTTGAAGTCAAGACAAGGCTATGTCGGCAGCGGCCATGGCAGCGACTTCACCCTGCCACAGTGGCCGTAGCTGGGAGCTCTGCTGCTACCCTACTATCGAGGTGCTGCTAAAGATAGAAGATGGCAAGTTTTGATTGCTGATTGCTTTGTCCCTAGTATTTTAGGAAACAGCGTTCGATCTGTTTGTCGTCGTCGCTGTTGTTGTTGTTGTTGTTGTGGTTGTTGTTGCTGCTGTTGTTGCTGTAATTGCTATTGTTGTTATTGCTGTAACTGCTGTTGTTGTTGTTGTTGTTTTGCTGTTGTTGTTACTGTTGCTCTAATGATCATAATCGTAATCTTCTTTATCCTGATTTTTTTTAATGCGTGCATACATTGTTATTGTTGTTACTGAGCTAAGTGATTAAAGTGGATCGTAAAATAACCAGCTCACACTGGGTTATTGAGGCTACTAGCGACTGATTTCCTCTATTTTTCATTAATGAGCAATGGCCTAGCATTTCTCGACGTAATTGAAGTGGGAACTCTAACAAGGAGCTCATACATAGTCGTAAATCATTGGAGATGCGGCTCTTCTGGCCACACAATGAGGGGAACATTGTGTACGTTCAAGCCTCAGCACTGTAGACATTGTGTCAGACAATGGAGCCTTGCATGGGGCCAATGATGGTTTATATGCGACGCAAGTTATATACATAGCTCAATCAATCAAAATTTGTATCTCTACTAAACTGCCCCAATAAGCAGGTAAATAAGCCTTAATCTTTCGACAGAAGACTCGAGGGCATCCGAATTCTTGCGTCAGAGGCTGTCGCTCGACATTCAAAGAGGAAACGCAGCGTCTGTCCGGGGCACATTGTTGAACTGGGCTAGCCCTGGGTTAGAGAACCTGTGATCACACGTTCGCGCGGAGACAATTGTCCACTCCAAAGTGCTAACATAGTGAAATTATATAAATAAAAACAGGTATATAAGGTTAAAAACAAACCTTTCAGATGGTCGACCTCTAGTATACTAGACTAAATAGGGCTTACACTAGACAGCGCTCATGGCTGAGTGAAAGAGTCGCCCGAGGGGAGCAAGGGTGGACGGTGAACGAGCGATCGGCCGACCTCCTGGCGTCTTACGGAGCTGCCAGACGGACATTGCAGAAGCTTATTGAGAAGAGTAAGGCGAAATCTTATAAGCTTTTGATAGGAGAGGTGGCAAGGGACGTTTGGGGTCGGCCCTACCGGATCGTCTCGGCCAAGCTCCGGAAACCACCTCCTAGACTACCACCGGATGTGCTGGAGAAGACGGTTCGCCATCTCTTTCCGGACCATCCGTGGAGAGGAGAGGAGGAGTTTCTGGTTGCCCCGGAAGACATTCCGGAGGTAACGTTAGATGAGGTCGAGCGAGCAAGGAAAAGGTTGACACCCGGAAAGGCACCCGGCCCGGACGGAGTTCCCCCTGGAGCGGCGAGGCTGCTAGTGAAGCGCTGGCCAAAAGTCTTTCAGACCCTGGCCAACAGACTTCTAAGAGAGGGGCGTTTTCCGAGGCTGTGGAAGAAGGCTAACCTGGTCCTGATCCCGAAAGGGGGAGGGAATGCCCCTGCAGGAGAGCCTGCCTATCGTCCCATATGTCTTCTCGACACTATGGGTAAGATCTTGGAGAACGTACTGGTTGACCGGCTCAACGCCGAGATCGAAGCCAAAGGGGCTCTATCAGAAGCACAGTATGGTTTTCGGAAGGGACGGTCCACGTTCGACGCCCTGGCAAGAGTACTGAGACGGGCAGGTGAGCAGCTAACGAAGACCCCCAAAACACGGGACTTTGTGCTGCTCATTCTCCTAGACGTCAAGAACGCCTTTAACTCAATGAGCTGGAAAGTGGCAATGCAAGCGATGGAGCGCAAGGGCATCTCGCCCTACCTTCGTCGAATCATAGCATCGTACCTGTCGGAGAGAGGCCTGCTGGCCGGCGATCAGAGCTACGCAGTTACTGCAGGGGTCCCGCAAGGATCGGTTCTGGGACCGGTCCTGTGGAACCTCGCCTATGACGGGGTTCTCGAGCTGCAGGGTCTGCCTAGGGGTGTCGAGATGGTCGGTTATGCCGACGACTTGGCCCTTCTGGTCACGGCCCGTAGTACGGGAGCACTAGAGTCAGCCGCCAATGAGGCCTTGCTGATGGTGACAGACTGGATGGAAGACCATTCATTAAAACTGGCACCGCACAAGACTGAGGCGCTGTACCTAACAGGCAGAAAAATGACCAAAAACATACAGGTCGAAGTAGCAGGTCACCCAATTGTTTTGGGAAAAAAGGCAAAGTACCTCGGGGTGATACTCGACAAGGACGCACATACAGCACGTGTCAGCAAAGGCCCGAAAGGTGGCCAGCAATCTGGCGCGCCTGATGCCAAGAGTCGGAGGAGTTGGAGAAGAAAAGCGCCGCCTTTTAGCAACTGCTGCAGAATCCGTCGCCCTTTACGGAGCACCGGCATGGGCAGACAGGGCACTTAGAACGGCATGCAACAGGAGAAAGCTGAGGTCGGCGCAACGGCCGGTGGCCATAAGGGTCTGCCGCGCATTCCGTACCGTGTCGACTGAGGCACTACTTGTCGTGTCCAAGATGCTGCCATGGGATTTGCTGGCCGGGGAGCGAGCAGAACGAGCGCTGGACGGTGATCTAGACCCCACACGGGCTAGATTAGCTACTTTGGACTCTTGGCAGAAAGAATGGGTGAGGGCAGCAGCTCCTGGGGGGGTCACCAAGGGGGGCTGGACCAAAAGTCTGATCCCGGACCTACGGCAATGGTACGACTGCAGACACGGCGAGCTATCTTATTATGCGTCCCAGGTGCTGACCGGCCACGGTCAGTTCCAGACGTATATGGTTAAGATTAACAAAATTCAAGTCGACTCCTGCGTACTATGCGACTCGGGGGAACCGGATGATGTAGAGCACACTGTTCTGCATTGTGGGGCCCTCCGGGAAGCGCGGGACGCGGGGGCGGCCGCTGTGCGAGGCCGACCAGTCAACGAGGTCGTCACCCATATGATGACTTCAGCGGCGGCCTGGAAAGAAGGTATTGCCCACTTTGATGCGATCATGTCCACAAAGGTGGTCAAAGAGACTGCCAGGAGAGCTCGTCTTAACGTCCACTCAGGCTCCGGTCGAGAGGGGGAATCTGTAGACGGGAGGCGGGTGGGTGATAGGCAGGCGGACCAGGCTAGGCAAATACAGCAAAGGATTCCCCAGATCATGACTCTCGACGCACCCACAGGCGGGCGGGCTGCGGAAAGTATCAACGGCCTTCTTGAAGTCGCCGCCCCGCACCAAAGCGGGCTAGCGCGACTGTAGGAAGGCTGGAGTAGGGAGGAGAGGCAAACTGGCCACTCCCATGGATACGAAGCGATGCCTAGCAGTTACCGTTCCCTGGGGGTGGGGGGGAGGCGGGTGTTAGTGGGTTTGTGAGTCCCACACTAGTCACTGGCTGTGGTGGCGCATGTACATCACGATTCCCGTAATCCCCCATATTAATGCTGAGAGGTTTCAGCATATAAAAAAAAAAAAAAAAAAAAAAGATGGTCGACCTCTATCACAGTGCTGTGCTCGATAATATAATATACACTTATCTGGTTTGCGCGGCAAAACGTGTAACCTTGTCTTGTTACGTATACACTAAATGCTGAAAGTGATGGATGCCTGGGCAATATTTAAAAATATGAACGTCGTTTTACTGTGGGTACTTCGAATATAATTTTGATTATCTCTGATTTTTTAAATGTTTGATCAAATTATGTAGTCGCCGAAGGTCAAACAACAAAAAATTTGACTTGTAATAACAATACAAGGAATTAACCTTCAACATATTTTTCTAACATTGCAGCTAACAAACTTAGTAGTCGGGTCGTAGTTGTTTCTAGAGCTGTTGCATGCACTGTGCATAGTAACGTTTGGCAAACTGATTTTTCGACAAAGTCCCTCCGCAATTCCTCTATTCGTTTCCGGTTACTCGGATGCCAACCTGGTCGATGACTGTGGAAAATACATAAATTCGAAAACAAAACGCGGAGCGCTAAAAAAGTAGAATCGTCATAAAAACTGACGATCCAATTGTTCACCCGCCGTTTATCCAAAGTGGGTGTTAAATTTGTGTTCCAATGTGTGTGAGTAGCATTTAGACATGTTTGCCGAATTCTCACACTCTCAGACTTGTCGACATGCCTTGTCAGACGAATGAACGCGTACTGTCCCAAGGTGGTGTTGATGGAGGTGTTGATTTCCCGCTCCCGCAAATAATTAGGATCTTCAAATTGGATAAATTCTGTTCCCTCGTGTAACATGCCTCGGCGACGCTTTGAAGTGCATGAATACGAAATGAGGCATAATGCGATCGCCGATGACCTGAAGGATTCAGCAAACACAGTTGATGGCTGGAGTAAAATCTGGTAGGCAGCCAGATAGAAATATTGGCGGACATATGATCGCACACAGCAAGTGGGAGCTTAATCGTGTGCCAAAAGCAGTCGGTGGCCAAGGCAGACATAGAAATCCGCCCATTTCATAGTTCAATACGCTGCAGCAAGGTACAGAAGCAATTGACCTATTGACATTCTCATCCACGTGTTTATGCCCATGCACGGCAGCGGTCTATTTTCTGACAAGCGTTTACCTACATTTAATTGATTTGTCGATTCTCGGTAAATCTCTCTGTAGCAGGAGTGATATTTTTTATGCCTCTATAGATTTCCCTCCCCCCCTGCGGGGTTCCAATGAAACTAGGAGGGAAGGGTAATGCCTCGTTTAAGAGTGAGAGTGGCTCCGAAAATCCTGCTTTAGATTCTGAAAGACGTCGGTTAACGAATGCAAAATAAACGTGTTGAGAACAGTTAGCATTCTGTCGAGATTCTGTGATGTCTTATTTCTTCTTTCACGCTTAATATCTTAAAATGTTGCCATTAAGCTCATAAAGCAAACAAAGTAAACATGAACAGTTCATGGGGATTATTTTGGTACCAATTGAATGGTAGTTCAATTTGTGACATCATATGCGCGTGGTAGCGGCCCGGACGATTAGCGGTCGCCAGATTCAGACCGCACACGTCCCCCCGCACACGCTGGTACGTTTAACAGCAATGGCGCATCTTCTGAAGAGATGCCCGGGGAGCCACTGTATAGTATATATATATATATATATATAAGTGGCATCTACATGGATGACGTTACGTACAGTTAGAAGAGCCGCGATGATCGTGATCGTTAGTGGAAGTTGACGTTTCCTTTTTCCTTTTGCCTGGCCGGCGCGATATAGCGGAAGATGGCTGCCAATGAAGTAAGAGGGGCCGCTCTAAACAACGCAGTCTTTCAACATAAAAACGTCAGTCCGTTTTTGCTGCTTCTGTCTAGTGGACAAGACGCTTCCACTTCAGAAAATGCGTTTCTTCTCCATTATCCCCACAGCTAATCCCCCCAACTATCATTATCATCATCATCATCATCGGCAGCAGTATCGTCGCTGCTCCTAGCACCGCTTGTCTATTAACATATTAATTGTACATTTCATCGAACAGGTGACAGAAGATACGCGCATTTATGTGGCAATAAGGTTTTTAGTGTAATTACTGTATGTATACATATATATATATATATATATATATATATATATATATATATATATATATATATATATATATATATATATACATATATATAATGATTAGCGATTACTATGCAAATCAGCAGGCGCAGTTCACCTGACCCGGAGCCAAGGCTCGAACCGTCCATACGTTTAATAACTGAATCGCAAATTAGCGGCTGGCAACCACCACCGTTGGCTGCTACTACTACTGCTGCTGCTGCTGCTGCTGCCGCTGTTGCTGCTGCTGTTTCTGAAGATCAAAAACATCATTATACGTCTAATTATATATTAAGTTCCCGTTTGTGCAAATAGCAAATGCGGGCTTTAAAACTTCGAAATAGACCTCGCCTTCATTATGACTTCCGAGGATTACGTCAATGCTTTATCCAGGCTACTGCTGCCTTGAGGCGAACACGTGACGTCTACGCACTTACTTTTGGGGGGGGGGTGGAGTTGTTTAATTAGATCGAGGACGTTCCGGCACGAGGTGATCCTGCCCAGGACTACGCAGCAAATTAAGCACTGCTGTTGTCCTGCGCATAACTTGCGCGTATATATTGACCTTTAAATCGAAGCCCATGTCAGTCTTTTGCAGTGTTTGACATTGAAACAGAACTTAGCAGTGTTATCTAGTCGCGTCGTCAACTCGACAATCTGAGCCGAGTACGGCGCCGGCCGGGTTAGGTAACAAAAGGCTTTTTGTCTTAGTAAAGATTATCCAATTCGGTGAGTTCGGCACTAAACCTAAAATAGAAAGTTTTAATAATCGCCCAGTGCTTGCATTTATCTTACTAATGGGCGTCGATGTTGCACACCAAGACGACGCAGTACATTATTAGAGACAGAAAGAATTATAATTGACCAAAGTGTCAGTAAGTTTATGTGCTTAATTACTGCTTTTCAGATACTTAGACTGCTCGTTGCTGCCACGTACCAGTATAAGATCCTAATATTTGTTTGGTAAAAAGGATAGGTAATATGAGACATTGAGTAAATGATTATTTAAACGCAAATACATTGTTATTACTTACGTAAATGTATTGTTATTATGCAATATTGGTATATTTAGGGTTACAATATGAAGTTGCTACTAGCCCGAAAATGGTAGTATGCAATTTTGCAACTTCCATCGAAATCCAGGTTCAGACCTATTTAAATGCCACATTTTTTAGAAGCCACACTTGAACATGCATAGACCCATTAAATCTTATCTAAAGAGGATTAGGCATGGGTGCGAAAGCTGCAGCAATGCACTACAACCAGAGAGAATTCAGCAGACAAGCTGGGCATTTTGTTAAATACTGTAAAAATAAGGCTCTTTGGTCCGATGTCGATCAAGCAAATATATATATATGTATATATATATAGTAGCAGTGTAGCTACCACAGACCAAAGCGTACTAAAGTTCAATATAAGTTCAATAATAACACGACATGGGAAGACGGGGCGACAGTGGTTTACATTACTACAGGGCCATACCAACATCGTGTTTCGAAATCACCTTGGGAACCCAAGCATCTTCCCGCCGACCGTTGTGGTGGTCCAGAGCCTCACGCATGGCCGTCAATTCCAACGTGTAACGGGTGCTTCCAAATAGTGAACAAATAAATAGACCCACAAAAAGCCGCGATGCAACAAAGTCTGTTGTCAGGCTAATAAAGTAAAGCTTGCAAAAAAACGCTCGTATATACTCGTGCCAGTCAACGATAGATGGGTAGCACATAGAATTTCTATTCCACAGCAGGAAACGCGTGGGCCACACTGCGGACCCCCTATGCCCAACCGAGCAAAGCGATTCTAAGTTTAAATCCACAGGCTAATAATATAATGCGCAATGTATGCAGTAAAGGCCAGTTATCATGCAGATACACTAGCCGAAACAGTGTCAGTGTTCAATAGAACGAACATTTTTTGTCCGGTAATATGTAGGGTTTTTGGAATGCATGATGCACATACTACGATTGCTAGGAGCTAATCGTGACTGACTTACGAAGCCACTAAGCCCGGATTTCCAGATTTCTTTCCACTCCCTCAGGCTCGGAAACAAAATTCTTCGACAAACGGACTGCACACTTACTATATATAAGTCATTTTTCATTAAGTAGTGTTAAAGCGCGGCTAGAAATAATCTGGTTCTACTGGTTTACTGGTGTTGCAGTGTTCGACAAACCGTTGACAAAAAAGCCTTAATTTGCTGTTCATTCCGTTAGCGGTGACGCCGCGCGATACTTCATACTTGTTTTCATACAATTGTCTTACAACGGTACAGTACAATGGTTAGAGAGAAAATTACTGGCATCTCGCTCCTTGACAGATACCGACATCTGTACGAGAAGAATGCCTACTGCAAACAGCGTAACTACCATCTTTAGGCAAGGGCAAATACTCCGGCAACAGAGCTAACAACAGCAAAAATAATAACAACAAAAACTATCACAGTACGATGAACAACAATGATAGTAGAAGCCTCAAAGACAACAACATAGCTGCATCAATAAAGCTAAAACAACAACAGTAACAACAACAGGCAGAACGACGCAACAACAACAACAGGCAGAGCGACGCAACAACAACAACAAAAATCATTGGTTGTTGTTGTTGTCGTCGTCGTCGTCGTTTTTTGCTTTCAGCAGACGGCAGATGTGACTCGTCGCCATTGGCAGAGCCGGGCAACTGTCATGCCCCCCATTGGGACGACGTGTTATTGCTTGCCGACGTTATTGTTGCTGCTGCTGCTGCTGCTGCTGCTGTTGTTGTCATCATACGTCACCACCACCCGTAGTGTCTGTGAACGACCTGACCCGTTCGATGAGAAGGGTGTATCTATCACCCAGCACACGAACAACTAAAGAAGAAGAAAAATATCAATAATAAAAACAATAACAGGAACGAGCAGCAACAACCACAACGACAACGCCATACAACAACAAGCAACAACAAAAACAACAACAACAACGCCATACAACAACAACAACAACAACAAAAACAACAACAACAACAACAACAGGGACAACGTCATACGACAACAACGTCATACGGTAACAACAACAACGTCATACGACAACAACAACAACAACAAGTGCAGCAACAAAACAATTGTCGGAAATCGCTGTTATTGATTCATACTGCTGTACGCAGCCAGTCGCAACACAGGATTACCACCGTGGTGTGGTGTCTGTTACTGGTCAACCAAAGATCGTCTTTGGTCGGTCAGCAAGGCCAAGCCTTTCGGCGTCGTATTGTCAGTCGCCATCTGTCGCCAAAGTCTCGTGTGTTTGTCGATCGTTAAAATGTCCGATCTAGCTAGTATAGTAGTAGTAGTCGTAATCGTAATCGCTGTGCATGCCACGTTTTGCGGGTGAAACGAAAGAAGCCGACACAACAAGCCCATAAGCCGACACTTGGAAAGCGAAACGAGCTGAAAGATGCGTCCAGGTCAGAAGTGGGCCCAGGCCGAAAACTACCGAAAGAACAGAGACAGAGAGAGAGAGAGAGAGAGAGAATGAGTTTGACAACGAACCAAAACGCAAGGAATAAAACAATGGTATTGTCAGAGCCAGAAGCGGCGGCGGCAGGCGACGTCGCTAAGGGGGGCACGCTGGCACGGCGAAAACACGACGAAGCAACAATAAAAACAACAGCAACAACATCAACAACAACAACAACAACAACAACAACAACAACAACAACAACAACAACAACAACAACAACAACAACAACAACAACAGCAGCAGCAACAACAACAACAACAATAAAACGCGTGCGCCAACATAAGTAACCGACCAGCTGTAAACAAACAGCAGCTAGTGTCAGGACGTAGCTGGAAACACGCTGCGAAGTACGTCGTGACGTCGGCGCGCAAAGCAGTGGTAAACCGCCGAATAATAATAATAATAATAATAATAGCATGATCAGCATCAACACCACAGTGCTCCACCACTTTGCCTTGTCTTGGATTGGAGGGCGGCTGCATCGTCGTGGAGTGTTGTTGAGTTGTGGAGCGAGGCGGGCTCGTCGCCGGGCTATCAGCGCCGGATGCATGGCAGGGGACCAACCCGGCGATGTAATCGATATTAAGACATCATCATTATCAACAACATCATCACCATCGCGACATCATCATCACCACCACCACGAGACATCATCATCGCCGGACACAGAAACATACATAGAAATAAGTGTGTACACAATGCGCTTTTTACACGTTAATAATTTAGACTGTACTGTATGCACTTCCACACTTTAATAATACAGGATATACTGTACCGCCTTCTACATGCTAATAATACACGCTGTACCGTATGCACTTCTACACGTTAATGAGATAAGCTGCACTGTATGCACTTTTACGCGTTAATAGAATATAGGCTAAAAACAAGCAACATTTTTCGGGCTGACCCTCAGCCAAGATTTAACGTCTACGGGACTGCTTCTCGCATTGCTTCATAGACGGACCCCCATAAATACAAATGTGCAACGGTGGGGGTTCGAACCCGCGCATTTATATATCTTCTCCGGTCGCGAGGCATAGACGAACGCATCACGTCACCGGGCTCGGCTAAGAATATAGGCTGTACTGTATGTGCTTCTACACGTTGATAATATAAGCTGAGAATTGGCGCTAAGCGTCGGTTGTGTGCCTCAAGACCCTATGTCCCTATACTTAGCTTGACCATTATTTCAATGATATACGCTCATATGGCTTTAAATGTGTACCTTAATGTGTTCCTTGAGGGTCATCGATTAGGGTGACTCGGGGAAATGTTCTAGAGCTGTGTCATCTTTATTAAAGAAACGCGTAACTCTTCTGCACGATACGATTGGCAATCGTCTATGTTCTTAACAGCACAGCTCAGACACCGATAATGGGCTGTTTACTAAAGCACTTGCCGAGTGTTTATTCAAGATGACTGTCCAACAAGGTATTAGTTAAGCGTATTGTGTACTAGACTCTTAGAGGTGGGAAAACATCACGCTGATCGCACTGGGCATACCATATTCGGATATTCTTCTTGCTATCAATTCTACAAAACAAGCGGCACAATAATTCAGAGAAATGCGCTCCAGAGATCTTCTAGCCACAACAGCGTTAAGTTTTTAATGGTAGCGCTAACGTTGTAGCCCTACTAATGCTATATTTCGGTTCAACTACGATCTTAGCCAGTTGCCTTGCCAAACGGGACACCCGTAGGGTTTAGGTTTTTCTAAGGGTGTAGGGCTCGGCACAAAGCTGCTTGTGAGGTCACTTGGCCTTATCCTTGCGTCCGTCACGTCTTGGGACTTACGCGACAATGCTTTAAAAGGGACTGCATGTATAGGTCTATGTGTTTGTAGCGTGTTCTGCAGATCTCTGAAGTCAGCCTGTTCGCGCATTTTCCGCAGCGCGGTGCAGTGTAGCATAGTGTGATCTACACGATCTTCCCTTCCGAAGTCGGAAAGCATACACACTGTTGTTTCCGTCTTGCAGATTTTTATCATATGACGTTGGAACTGGCTATGACTAGTTAGGGCATAGCACGTATGTTCTATGGGGGTCATTCGTCGTCATAGCTATCGGGAATCCGAGAGCAAGTACGCGACGTCCTATCTTCGTTTTGCTTGTTTAACTATTTGACTGTATTTGCTTAAATAGTCTTAGCCGCCGTATTAGACAAGCATGCATAACAGAGAAGACGCAGATGGATCTGCAAGCCTTTGAAATTCGTCCGAGTTTCGCTTGCTTTCATATTGTGGGAAATCACGCTTCCGCTCGTAGTTCAGAAGTATCCAAACGTCTGTTTCTATAATGTAGAATTGCACAATTCTTTTCATTATATCAATTGCTCTGTTTAATAGCTGCTTTAGGGCCCTTGCATAAAATTTTATGATTGTTATATTATTATTTCATATTGTTAAAAAATTACTGAAGCTAATACGGCGTTTGTAACTGGATTAAGGTGAACGCGTCGTCGTAGCGGCAACAAGACGTACGATTTTGTATCTAGAGAGTATACAACCGGGGGAACATGATTAGTCTGTATTAAGTAGAACGGCCACAACAATTTTTTTCAAGGTATTTTAAGACAGTCGATAGAAACCTCCACCGTTCCTAAAAACAGTCGTATCTATGTGACGAAAACTTATTGGGTAAACAACAGAGTTTCTTGGTCAATCAGTTGTACACCTGCATGGTATTGAACGTATTGATGGATATTACAGCGAGCTTTTCCGATCTCACAAGCGCATACATAACGTATGCGTTTGAGCGTTGAGTATTATCTTAAAGGCGATTTGCTATCGAAACATGGTTTATATTGGCTAGAGTACCGCAACATGAAACCATTAGCATTTACATATTTAATGCATTGCGCGCTGCAATTCTGCACGAGATGGCACTCTAGTATAGCGTATTTCAGACCTCTTTCGGAGTGCTCCCTTAACGCACAACTTTTTGGGTCGGTGCACATCGATGGTTCTTTGACATGGTGATTTCATGTTGAGACAATGGCGTGCGTCCTATATATATATATATATATATATATATATATATATATATATATACATATGCATGTCAAAGGCAACTGTGATTGACTTCTTGGCCGCTTACTTCATCTATCGTAGGTAAATTTCACGGTTATCCATTACCGCACCCGTCCCTCGATATTCGAAGACAAACATCCGTCTTTGGCTGTCAATTATTTTTTTTTCGCCTTGTCTTCTCTCTTCAAAGTACGTAATACATAAATAGGTATACTTTACGATTGCTTTATATAGCTAATATATAACAGAAGAGAAGCTGACAGATTGCGCACATGATTGATAAATTGTGTTCAATGTTTCAATCAATCGATTCAATATATATATATATATATATAATTTTTCTCGCAGTCAGGTTATTTTGGTATTGTGCTGTTACCACAAGTATATTTGTAATCAGCACTGCAGTCAAATACATAGTAGCAGTAGTAGTTATGCTTGATGTTGCACTTGTAATTGTCTGTACTATCTCTACAGTTGATTTTTCTAGTAATGCTGTTGTCATTTTTCCATTACGTTTTAAGATCGCCGTTGTTTGGATATTTGCATCGTCAGTTTATTTACTAAAAGACGATAGCGATTTTGTTACTATTTTCTGACAGCCGAACACTAGTATAGCTTACCAGTCATCAGCCTTGAATGCTGCGATTAACAAAACCGCCTATTATTGAAAATGATTGCATATATATATATATATATATATATATAATTTAGCAGCTATCTTTGCTGTTTTAGTTTGTCTCAGGAATGCCTACTAAGTTTTGAGAAGCGAATGTTTCTATATTTAGCGTTTACCTTAGTCAATAAGCAATGTAGCAAGCATGCGGAGTAAATACCCTAAACTCTAGCTAAGAGATGTATTTTCGTACCTATCGCAATGGGGACCCTGGCCCCATCAGTATGGGAACTGATTTGTTCCTTAAAAATGTAGATAAATATCTTCAATAGATTAAAGAGGATTGGTGCGAGACACAGTTTGTGAGACATGTGGCGCCGTTGTTGGTTGCCTGCAGGTGAAACGCGGCTTCCACCATGGGTTGGCCCAGTGAACACTGAAGGTCACACAGACGTTCACACCTCTCAAATGTATAAATTAAACGAAGATTATGAGAAATAATAATAATAATAATTACTAATAATAAATACATTATATACTATTTACAATAGTAATAGATAGATAGCCTGTGATTGCTGCGCTATAATAATACATTTTTTAACAATGGATTATTATTAATATGTATTACAATTACTAGTAAAAAAGTATATACTATTTAGAATAATAATAATAATAGATAGATAGGCTGTGATTGCAGCGCCTACTATCGTCTCCGTCTCAGTGATGATTTAACATTTTTGTCACCGTCGTCGTTATCGGCATTAGTCCTACTGTTGCCGTCACCATAATAGCACTTAATGTGATTAATCATGTATTGTTATTGATACAACTGTCGCTGGCAAAATTGTCGTCGTCATGGTTGTTGTTGTTATTGTTGTTGTTGCTGTTGTCGTAGTTGTTGTTGTTGTTGTCGTAGTAGTAGTAGTAGTAGTAGTAGTAGTAGTAGTAGTAGTAGTAGTTGTTGTTGTTGTTGTTGTTGTTGTTGTTGTTGTTGTTGTTGTTGTTGTTGTTGTTGTTGTTTGTTGTTGTTCTTGTATTTGATTGGTAATTGCTATTGTGTCGATGATGCTATTGCTGCTGCTGTTGTGCTCCTGTGTTATGGAATAGGCAGGTCGTGCAAATAGATGATGGATGGGTTACATCAAATGCGTACAGACTGACGGACGAACGGAAGGCCAGAGGCGGGACAATAAGGCAGATGAAGGTGATGCCTGCAGATGATCGACTATTGTTGCTACATTTGTTGCAGTAAAGTCTCGGCAAAGTTTTGCTGTCGACCGGACTTCTCGTAGCGAAGGTGGATGGGGCATTTTGACATTGATATCGATATCTATATACCTTTCTAATTACGTCAGATATATATATATATATATATATATATATATATATATATATATATATATATATATATATATATATATATAAATACACATCTTTCTTCTTCTTTCGAGGCGTTCTGCAATCGCGCCTCAATCCGGCCACTTTCCCGTTCTATAGTAGACCTAGATGTAACCCCATCTTCTGTCTTAACTTCCAACTACACCCCATTTTGGTAACCCCTACACCTGCGCTCCTCAAAGATCACAAATCCTGGATTCTGGTAAGAAGATTCGCACAACGTATCTCTGAGGTGAAAATAACCGCCGCACGGAGCTGAGCAGCCTAAATGGCAAGAAGAGTGGCCAGGTGAAGTAATCTTGAGAAGACAGTACTGCGGCCACCCCCCGTCAAAGGGCAAAGAGGACGACTGGATTTTAGTGGGCGCGAGTCCCACACTACCGTGGCTTTAACCGGCGCTCGGTGTGCATAACGCATTTTACCAGTTACCCAAAAAAAAAACGCGTTAATGTGGTAGTGACACACCTCTGTTTATACTGCTATAACAGCACACGTACAACCCCTGCAGGATAATATTTGGTATTGTGGATTAAAAAATACGCTGCTAACGAGCCAGATTGTGACGGCAACAGGGATGGCTTCTCTCATCGCCTCTTATAACTCAATTGCCTCTTTTTGTCTGCAAGACTATAGTATTATAGGCTTGGCTCGCTTTGGTCTATATCTGCGAACCAATCAATCAATCTAACTGCATATTAAAAGTCGTGGTAGATATTATATAAAAAAAACTGTTCGCTTAGACGCGTTAGTAGGATGGTTTCTGTTGGAACCGTCGCGCCCAACACAACGTAGAATGAGTGTAAGTTCTCACATCATATTGAGGTTTTCTGCCGTAATAAGAATGCTTAGTTTACCTCGGTTTCAATTATTGTTTAAACTTATTCTTCCATTGTTTGTGAAAATTATCGACGGTTTTACCAGTGCCTACATCAATCGCTCTGCTGTTAATAAGATCACTTTGTGAGGTCTAGAGCTGAATTTTTATGCAGCACTTTATCTAGAAGAGTACGTTAGCTAGAGCAACGTGCTTCGACAACGTGCTGACGTTGACTTTGAAATTAATTTCAATTATAGTGTCTCGGATAATGCTCCTGGGAATCGACCGGAAATTCAGCTGCTATAAGTCTCCCTATTCCAGCCTTTCGGAATTGACCGTGTGCATGTTTAGGCTATGTATTGGTGATAGGGATGAGATTAACTGTGCATTGAACAACAACACTAGCATCATTAATGTCTGGGCTTCTTCTATTCGACGCTGAGCTTTCGTTTATCCCAATTTCCTCCATGTCATGCCTCTAAGCTATTTGCTCATTAGCTCTAGCGATTAGATCAAAGGTCATGTCTAGAGGTCGCCCTAGAGTGAGTATAAATATATATATATATATATATATATATATATATATATATATATATATATTTATATATATATATATATACGCGCGCGCCCTCAAAAGAGTGAACAAAAAAACAGTAAATCAAAAGTTGAATCAGTTGACTAGAGTTCAGCACTGCTCACTTCTTTCTGTTTTTTAACCCAACCGATTGAATGCATTTAGTCCAACAGGCCAACCCTTAGTGAACTGCAAAACCACGCTGCACTGTGCAAATAAACAACCTTTTTGCCTGTCGCATGGCCAAGTCGATTTATTCTAATGTCGTCCTCCCCACTTCGCTGCTGCATATATCCTATGCGCCTGGATCAGGAACCAAAGCATTATTCATAATCTGTACCCGGATACCCGCACCAGACAGGTCAAACGGCGTGCGTTGGGGTGGACTCGATGCATGCATGAAATGCAAGTCAATCATTCCCACAAACGGCATCGTCGAGCCCACATGTTCTCCAAGCACGGACATCGTTTTGACCACGTGATCCAATTAAGTGCGACCAACCCGTAAGCTACGCAGAACATTTACGGTTAGGTAAACACAGTGTGCAGCAGCAACAACACTTCGCACCTCCAAACGATTCCGTTGTTAGCTCGACATGTGCTTAATTTCCTCTGATACACACAGTAGTGATCAGTTAGCAGTTAGAGCAGTTCGCAAGAGTATGACAAATAAATTTAGCAAGAATGCCAGGCATTACGGCTTACGGCCCTGTTTCTTACCGCAGGACATTAAAAAATCTAACAGTACAAGATTACGAGCCGGCCTGCATATGTATGCCCAAAAAGTATGTTTCAAAATAAAAAAACAAATAATTTTATATTAGTTCCTGCTAGCTGGCAGCGACGCGGATGCATTAGGCAGTTCCGAAACTCCCAATATAAAAACACTATCATGAAATATAAGCTATTATAAGGCTTCATATATATATATATATATATATATATGCAGTTTCACCTTCCATGAAAACCGTTGACTAAAAGGATCTCCACAAATCCGGTTCTTTTTTCTAAGAGGATTGCACTACAACCGATTATGTAACTGCCCTCGCAATTAACACGTTTTGCAGCGCAAGACGTGCGGGCCGCTCGCCTCGTCGGCGAAACACCGTTTCTCCTAATCCATTCTTGTCGTAGAGAGGTATCCTCATTTTGGAACGGTTTGGTTGGAACGTTCTGCCTCGATTCAAGCAAGTGCTATATTGCTGCTTATCCCATTGCGCCGATTATAGAAGCGACATTGCTTCCACACACACGCCCCGCGAGAGAGACAGAAGCAGATTTTCTCCCTAGTTGCGCTGGTCCCCCATCGTTGCTTCTATTTTTCTGGCCAGATCCCAAATAAAATTTGATATTGACGCTCTGCCGATGGGTCCTAATGCTAGCATAGTTACCGGTACGAAGTGAAGACTGTTTTAGAGATCTGCGTATCTGCGTCTCCTTTCCTGCTCGCCGTGCTCTGCTACATTTCCTGTGCTGACAGAGCTTTGACTGGCATCATACAAAACATGTACAGTGCAGGACATTGTAACATCATAGGCTCTGAGCACTTGCCGTAAGACCTTCAGGTTTCTTGTCGTTGTTCAGTCCGAGGACCTGAGGTTTTTATTTGCGGCCAACCTTGCCTTTCTAAGGGATATCTTAATAATTTAATTTAACTTTATGTGCCGTGAAATTCTTCCAGATCTTTTTGGAGAGCTTAACGGGTGTAGACCGTGAGCGTCGACCTCATTTTTCCATGTTGCGCGAGAAAAGGGTATATATATATATATATATATACATTCAGACACGGGCGATAGCCTTTTCTGCAAAATTACCTGAATAGTTATAATTGTTTGAACTTAAGTAGTAATGGAAATTTCAAGCTCAATGAAGAATTATTGACCTTAAATAAAGTTGCCGTCTGAAGAAGACAGTCCCATAAAAAAAAAATATATATATATATATATATATATATATTGAGAAAGAGAGGGAGACGAAGATATACTTTCGTATATTAAATGTTCTACAATGCGATTTCTGTCAAAGACGGAAAAAGTGACTTAAACTGCTTCAGAAACATGTCGCATCACGCGAGAAGCGCATTTTTATTTAAATGCATTGAAAAAACACCTTCACTAGCCGTTTTTTGAGAGGGTATTTACATCTTTACACTTCAAAATATATGATCATATGCGACGATTTGTCATTTAAAAGTTGTAATAACCCTCATCATAGATGCATTGTGGCTTTTGCTGTTATGGCCGTTGTTGTTTGTGCTGTTTCTGTTCAACCGATAGCAAGCTATCAATAATGGAAGGGCAAACTACCAATGGCGGCACGGTCACCGTAACCTCTAAACGAAGATACGCACGTAATTTTTTCAAACGGAATGATTTGCTTTACAAAGAGTATTTCAATAGGATACGTTTTGTAGCATGTATGTATTAAGCGTAGTAGAATATTATCTTTATCTCCACGAGGATACATATATATGTATATGCACATACGTAGACATATACTCAATCATTTGGCATATCACACATATCACATGTTTTTGACATCCGTACCATTCAATTGAGAACAACAGATTAAATTAGGAACAAAGACTGAATTGAGACAAAGGTAGGCCCCATTCACTTAGTGTTGATCAAGTACATATTTTCATTAATTCCGTGGACGTTAAATCTTGGCTGAGGGTCAGCCCGAAAACTTAAAAAAAAAGTACATATTTTCATAATATTAGTTTTAATGGCGGACTGTATACCGAGTTGTTTAAAGGCTCGACTGTGAAAGTACAGAACACTAGTTGCACTTCTGCTGTTGTTAGGATATTTTATATTTTAAAGGCAGCCGAGCGCTGCCGCTTATGGGATGACCCAGGCTTAAAAAAGACGAGGCACGTCAACGTACAATCGACCTCTGGCAGGAGGAGTGGGAAGGCCTCGAACAGGGTGCCCCAGGCGCCAGCCTCCGCACCCTGATCCCAAATATCAGAAGCTGGCTTAACCGGCCGGGGGAGGGGGGAAATTACATTCCACACAACCCAAGTCCTCACAGGTCCCGGCGACTTCCAGTCGTACCTGTTCAGGATTGGAAAGGTCCCCAGCCCCACGTGCGTCCACTGCGGCGATGGACTCGACGACACTCTAGAGCACACGGTGCTTAGGTGTCCGTCATGGGCGGAGCAGCGCGCAAGCCTAACGGAGTTTTTAAGTAACAATCCAGCTCTTAACCTACACGACCTCACTATGAAAATGACGGAATCAATATCAGGATGGAACAAAGCGGCTCAAGCGTTAAGGAACATACTGCAAGAGAAGACAAGGGCCTCCCTTCGAGTCCGCTCGCGCCTCCCCGAGGCTCCCGGGGAACACATCCGCCTGGAGCAGTAGACTCGCCCCCCCTGACTGTTTGATGATATGCGCAAGCAGTTCCCAGTCAGCGTAGGGGACGGGGACACGAATGGTTTTTAGTGGGTTGGAGCACCACACTACCGGCCCGCACTTGCAAGGAGCTCCCTTGCTGCGGTGCCCGCGTGTGCAGCCGCATTTTCCAGTTAGTCCTCTTAAAAGAAAGGATATTTTATATATATATATATATATATATATATATATATATATATACAGGGTCATTCAGAGAGTTTTGTACTTCTTCCGAGGTTTGATAGAACTCGGCAAGAAAATAAGTTTTCCCTATGACGGGAAGACGCGGAAACGTCTTGTTTAGGAGAGAGAGTGAAGTTTATAAAAGTAGTTTTTCTGCCTTTTTTCTCCTACAAAGTCGAAGGAAATTTCTGCACAACGGAAGACACTTCACTAGCTTGCGTAGCAAAAAGCGAATACCCAGATTAAGGAAAGTCATGAAATGTCGATATTTTACGTTAACGCTTTTTCATGAAAAATCGTAAAAATTTTCCATTGCGACCAATAATATACGTCCAAAAGGCCACTCTCACGCAATAGCAAATTTAATGCCCACCATTTTCGTATCAAGATGATGGTGCTGCGTTACGTAGTTGTCAAGTAACTAAGCGTTTTCGGCAGTCATAGTTGTTATGTTTTACGTGCAAGTTTTCACGTTCAGAACCGTACAAAATTGCCATGACGTTTCCGCTCCCTCCTTCCACTAGGAAAAATTATTCTCTTGCTGAGTTCTACCAAACCTCAAAATATGTACCTAACTTTCTCATACGCCCTATGGAAATATGCATGCCTTCGCTTTCGATATGGCTATCGAAAAAGCTTAGTGACTTGACTACTACGTAATGCAGCGCCATCACCTTGATACGAAAATGATGGGCATTAAATTTGCTATTGTGTGAGAGTGGTCTTTTGGACGTTTTGGTCGCAATGGAAAAAGTTTACGATTTTTCATGAAAAAGCGTTAACGTAAAATATCGACATTTCTTGACTTTCCTTAATCTGGGTATTCGCTTTTTGCTACGCAAGCTAGTGAAGTGTCCTCCGTTGTGCAGAAATTTCCTCCAAACACTCCTGAATGTGCTTCCAACGATTCAACGATCTAGATCTCCTCGGGCTGCCTCTGTTCGCTCGCCATCTTAGTTTGGTAATTAATAGATGGAGAGAAAAACTTAGGATTGGTTTTAATCGTCTTTTTCACCTGGGTGCTCACCGTGGGCTGTACATATTTTACGTGTATGCTTGTCCGCGTGGAGGCTGAACTACCCGTTCAGAAAAATGAATCGCTTTGCCTTCTCAGCTGACTTGAAAACTTGAAGCTGGACCTCGAGTTGGAGCCGTGTGTTTTGGAGCTTCCCCGTTTGATCAGACACGGCGGAATGAAGCCTGATGACATGACCCTGATGCAACAGAATTGGACCAGACCTGACGAAACGCATTATAGCACTACGGCACGCGATGCAGAAGCAGAAGACTGTGTCCGTTCACACGTCTCTTTTCGCCATGCCTAAATTAAACTTCGAATTGTTTCCCATATTCTCCGGACCGACCCGGCAACTATTATCTGTTTGGAGAACTCAAGAAGTATTTTCCGGCAAGAGATAGTAGAGTAACAGTGGTATATACGAGTACTCGTATGTGCGCCGTAGACGTTTGCTCGTAGTATAATGGCCATTAAAGATCATTGGGCCAGATGTGTTTAGCTTCGGTGGGGATTATACTGAGCAATAAAATACACCTAGTCTTTGTTCGTCTATTGCTTATATTGCGTGCTACTAACGTTTTGATCTATCCAGTATATATATATATATATATATATATATATATATATATATATATATATATATATATATCCATGGCCACCACCGACAAGGAGCGACGGCGAAGATTGGATTCTCGTGGGACTGTGGGTTCCACTCTACGGCAGCTTTAACAAGGACGCCCGGTATGCACCATGCATTTTATTAGCTAATTTTTAAGAAAGAAGGTGAGTCATGCGTGTATATATATATATATATATATATGTGTATGTGTGTAGATTGCGACCTAGCGACTCGCCACGTTCCTGGAATATAAACAGAGCTGCCACGTCAAAACAGGATGTCGGTTGAAAATGTTCATTGTAACGGCGTGTTCAACTTTTCGAATAACCGTTGAAATGACCCTGTCACGACCGGGCGATGTATTCATCGATTTGAAGCTTACGCTGAGTGCCAAAATATGCTGAAAACTACCTCACTCCGGTGTGCCAGTGGCTTTATTACTCATTGCATGATATTTATTCAAAAAAAGATGATTGCAATGCGTCGTGAGTTGGTGAGAACCGAAACTTAACGCAACAAAACCGAAGCTCCGCGGAACACTAGCGTCGTCTGCTGCCCTACACCAAAGCGGCTGAGTGAGGTTATCACAATTTTAATTCACAATGGAATTAATTAATGTAACAGCTCCATGTGCTTAAGCTCACACAATACATATACGGAAATAGCAACTATAAATATAAACCAGATTAGACGAACGCATAGCAAAATATATATACATCAAAACGTTGTACAAGGCGTCATTACAGTCACAAGCCCACAACAGATGGCAACTGTACCCACGTTGCGTCACATTCACACAATGTACTTTTAACCAAGTTTAGTATCAGCACGATGTTGTTTGAGTCATGCCGTGGTATATCAAATATTGCGCAATTTATACATAAATATTGCCACTCGTGCTCAAAGCGTAATACTGGTATAAAAGTCCAAATATCTTTGGGGAAGAATTCCAGTGGATAACTTTGTATTATCCTGGCTGTTTTAAATACTAAATTTGAACTCGATTTTTTCCAATCATATAAGCAAGCTTGAATGCCCATGGTCGCTCATAGCCGTTCTCGCCCAGACACAGGGCAATAATAATAATAATAATAATAATAATAATAATAATAATAATAATAATAATAATAATAAGAGCCCTGGTAGAACTCTCAGACACGCGGAAATCAACGCAGTTTTAAAGAAGGCTCTTCGTAGAGCCGGCATACGAAGCACCCTAGAGCCCAAATTGGGCTTCGAAGACGACAAAAGACCCGACGGCGTCACCATTCCGCCATGGTCTAAGGGCAAATGTCTAGTATGGGATGCCACGGTATCATGTACAGTGGCTCCGTCATACTTGATGCATAGCGCTACCCGGTCAGAGTGGGTTGCCGAACATGCTTCTTTTTTTTTTTTTTTTTTGAGGGACTAACTGGGAAATGCGGTACGCACACACGGACACCACGGCAGGAAAGCTCACTGAAAATGTGGGCCGGTAGTGTGGGGCTCCAACCCACTAAAAACCAGTCATGTCCCCATCCCCACACTCAACTGAGAACTGCGCAAGCAATACTTCAAACAATTGAGGGGGGGTAAATAGTAGCGTCCTTATCTTAGCTGCCCTGGAGGGCCTCACGGGGCCTTGTCAAGTAAAAGCGATTCTTCTCTTCTTTGGCGTGCATAATACGTTCGATTGTTCGAGCTATAAGATTCCAGTCATCACGTGAGTACATAAGAAGGTGTGCCAGCTTCTTAAGACTGCCGTCACTTGCTGTGGTTATGTCCTTGCGTAATGGAGCCCACGCCGGGCACAGCAATATTGTGTGTTCCGGCGTGTCCTTCGTTGTTCCTTCACAGTGCTTGCAGAGTGGCGTATCTGCTTTTCCTATTCTAAAGAGGTAACTCTCGAAGTTGCCATGCCCTGTGAGCACTTGAGTCACGTGGTGTGTCAACTCGCCGCCGGGCCGGTTAATCCACGCCTTAACGTCAGGGATCAGAGCCTTTACACGGGCCCCAGGTGCCCCGTCCTGGCGTCCCATTCATTTTGCCAAGAAATCAACGTTTTTTCCCTTTCTTCTTCCTTATTGCTTGTCGGTTCCGCCCACAAGCGACGACGTTCGTCGGCCTTCAGATCCCAAGGGATCGTACTAGCCAGTACAAGGACAGCTGCCGTGCTGACCGTCTTGTAAGCCATCGTAATCCGTAAAGCCTGCCGCACATGCTGAGATCGCAAAAAAGCGCACATACTCTGACCTGGAGAAAAGATATCTCTTCGTACTCGTCGCCATGGAAACGATGGGCCCAATCAGCAAAAACACAAGTATCTTCCTCAAAGACCTAGGTATCAAAATAAGTGCTAACACGGGTAACCAGCCCGAGGGCGAGTTTCTACGTCAGCAACTCTTGCTCGCAGTGTGTAGGGGAAATGCCGCCGCTGTCATCGGCTCCATGGATTGAGGAGCGGGGGTGAGCCTACGCGGGTACACGTTTGGGTCCCAGAATTGTAGGGAAATACTGAAAAATAATAATAATAATAATAATAATAATAATAATAATAATAATACCACTCTGATCTATATATGGCCTATCGGTAAGCGTCCAAGCATCCATGCGTGAAAAAATCCAGGAAAACAGATATGCACTTAAATATGAGATTTGGTATCTACGGGTTCATTTCCCTAGCTGGAGTTCCAGATGAGCCAACGCTATAACGAAGGAGAGTGTGTTCGGAAACCAATGCGCTGAATGTGCTGAAGAAATCTTGTCCTTTAGTAGTTCCACACCGGGTAGTTTCAGGGGGGAGGGGGTAATTCATATCCTTGCTGAGGGCAAATCTAGATATTTGACCGTCTAATAATGTAATTTATTTCTCGGCATGCACCGACAATAACTGCGAAGTCATGCATAAGTACGCTGGCGTGATCATTTTCGATTAGTACTATCTCCGTTTTTTGTTTACTGAGCGCGAGCTACCCAAGGAAGACAAAAGAGCGTACTAAACCCCAGATAATATGGGGTGCAAATATTTGAGCGCGATGATTTATGGAGGCGCATACTTACACTAACAGGTCGTCGTAACAAACATCTTATCATGGCCAGCGTTTGTTAGTTAGACTGGGTAAATCCTGCAAACGTGTGTACACATAAGTAGGTAAGTATACGTATTAAAATCTACTTGCTTCCTTGTACTTATTGTATTTTGTGTATGTCACATTGCATTGAAAAACTGAGATGTGGCACTAGGAACACTGTAGTATAGTATAATTTAATAGGAATAATTATTGGTTTGCCTGTAACAAGAATCAGCCTCAAACTATAGCATATGGCTAAATTGAGATATCAAGCTTAAATAGTTAATTAATTATGTGCATCATCTAATTGAAAACCTATTTATTTTGCTCTCGGCTCATGATCACTACTAAGTTTTATTCCTCCCTTTAATTACTTTCATTGACAAGAGATCGCACACTTAGCGATATATATATATATATATATATATATATATATATATATATATATATATTAAACATCACTTGCTGTATACACATTTATATTCCAACTTTACTACATCAGACAAATAACAATATTAGTAATAATAATAATGATCTGTAACAACAAGGCAAAAGCGAATAAAATAGCTATTATTTACTCATCAGCATGTTCGTTGTCGCCGTCATGCCTTATACATCGTATATACATATATAACACACATACGTATAGCATGTCAAGGCTGATGGAGCGGTGGTTGAGGTCGGGGCTGCAGTGATTTGTGATGTCAGTGCAGCAGGCAACAGTGTTGGCGGGGGTCCGCGCCTGTTCCGTTGCCTGTCTCTATGTGACGGTCGTTGTCTTTGTTGTTCAAGTTCCCGCGCACCTGCTAACTCACTGACTGCAATACACATAGACACATCTAAGGAGCAGTCTAAATCGGCAACCGTTTAAACTCATCGTGAATGCCTCCCAGCGCAGATGCGTTTAATGCGGTGTCGCGCAACGCACATGCATACTGGTCGACGGTAAACGACCTGAGCGACGTTTGTTTGTATGGCTTCTCCTTCCCCGATCAAGTATCTGGATCAAGCATTGAGTCCTGCTGCTACACTCTCGTCTCTGCTAGAGAAAGCCTAAATAAGACCTGCATTAGCACGGGGTAGTCCCGGCTTAGGAGAGACACGAAATGATAGTGACACATAGTAGTCTTCTACCAGCCAACATTAGCAATCGGTGGGTTTGATGTTTGTAGACCTCCCCCATCCCGACGACGGACCTAAAAAATGGCAAGGTTGTACCGGGGTGGAGGGGATGTTTACAAGGACGCATGCTTCAGCCGGGTGTAAATATATTTTTATCGACGCAAGGCCGGGGACAGGGCACTATAGGTATATATATATATATATGTTCCGTTCAACCAACATCCCGTGGAAGATTATGGAATCGTCCATCTTCTTCCACGGGACCAAATTTCTTAGTCTTCTTCTTGTTATTGAAGGCTATGCTTATGCCCTTTGTTTTGACGTATGTTCACCATCTGTACAATGCCGCTGCGACTACTGCGATGACAACAATAATAGCTCGTCGACATAATCGATTCCATTTCTTCATAGAGTTGGCTGGTAGTGACAAAAAGTACTATATACTGTCACTTTGTATTTCTTTCGTAGCCAGGACCCTGCTCCAGGTGAACTTACCTGATCATTTTTAAACAGAAGAATACCAATACTCAATTAGTACTACTACAAACACTACTACTTCTAAAATTGCAGCAGTAGAATTCCTTTTGAAAGTAACGGGTAATAATATGTGCAACGTTCTACCAGGTAGCCAGAACGGTCAACGTAATGGACGTATAACTGAGCTGGGGTCGGTGATCTTCCACTTATCTTTTAGTCTCTACTCCCAAATCAGGCAGAATCTTTATAGCGTGCTATCTTACAAGCGTCACCCTTGATTAATTCTCATGACGACGAGCCTTTTAACGAACAAATCGGTTTAGAAAATGTGCTTTTGCGGAGGCTCGGATACGAGGTGTGTTCAAAAAGTATCGCGACTTTTGTGTTTTTTCAAAAAATATTCATTTATTCATGAATATCTATTTTGTCCCCTTCAGATCCCCATGAGATATTATACACTTGTGCCAACGGTTTTTCCAATCTTCGAAGCACTTCAAAAAACCATTTTTTTTTTATCTTGTTCAGCTCCTCCTTCGATGCCGTCTTTATCTCGTCAAGCGTAGCGTAACGTCGTCCTTTCATGGGCCTCTTCAGTTTAGGGAACAAGAAAAAGTCACAGGGGGCCAGATCTGGGGAATACGGTGGCTGCGGCATCATTAGTGTGTTGTTTTTGGCCAAAAACTCGCGCACAAGCAACGATGTGTGAGCAGGGGCGTTATCGTGGTGCAAAAGCCAATTTTTGTTCTTCCACAAATCCGGGCGTTTCTGGCGGATTGCTTCGCGCAAATTGCGCATAACTTGCAGGTAATATTCCTTATTGACCGTTCTACCCTGTGGCAAGAACTCATGATGCACCACGCCCCTGCAATCGAAGAAAACTGTCAGCAAATCTTTCACATTCGACCGAACTTGGCGCGCTTTTTTCGGTCTTGGTTCGTGCGGCAGCTTCCATTGAGATGATTGAGCTTTGGTTTCCACGTCATAACCATAAATCCACGATTCGTCACCAGTTACGACCCTCTGGAGCAAATTTGGGTCGTCGCGGACAGAGTCCAACATCTCATTAGCAATGTTCATGCGATGCTGTTTTTGGTCGCAATTGAGCAATTTTGGTACGAATTTCGCGGCGACCCGTCTCATGCCCAAATCATTGATAAAAATCGAATGGCCTGAGCCAATCGATATGTTTAGGTCCTCAGCAACTTCTCTAACGGTGATTCGACGATTGGCCAATACCATTTTCTCCACTTCATTAATTTTTTCGTCTGTTGTTGAAGTGCTCGGGCGTCCGGCACGCTCTTCGTCGTTCACATCTTCTCGGCCTTCTGAGAACATTTTGTACCACCGATAAACGTTGCTTCGGTCCAAGGTAGCTTCTCCGTATGCCACAGTCAACATTCGGAATGCATCCGCGCACTTAATTTCGTTTTTCACACAAAATTTGATACAGGTTCTTTGATCCATTTTTTTAAATAGGTAAAAATCGAAGACGATCCAAAACACGTGCAAGCAAAGCAGCTGTCAACAATTAAGTGAACATTCAAAATGGCCGAGCTTGTCGGCATAAGTGAGAGACATGAGTACCAACATAACGCCACAAAAAATCGAAATTCGAATATACGTAACCTGCGAAAATTCAAAAGTCGCGATACTTTTTACGAACACACCTCGTATATATATATGATAATCCGTATTTTACAAATTACCAAGGAAAACATTTGCAAATAGATGTGCAAAAGAATCCCGGATTAATGCAGCACGGTCATGCCGGTATCAAAGATGTACCCCGGCATTTTCTCTCTGTGAATTTGATTCTATAAGTAACACCAGTGATTCAATTGATAAAGCAAGTCGAAATGCTATATGTAAGCTGTATGTATGAGCTTTTGTCAAATACGGCCGACCCGAAAAACCTTAGTTACTTCGCAACCATGAATTGTACAACCGTCAGTTTGGTACCAAAATGATCCCCATAGAATGCGTACATTCGGTGTGCACAATGGAAAATGTTGAGATATTTAATGTACGGGCTCAAAAATAAAACATCCAGGAATACGTCTGTATGCGCATTATAAAACGTAATTTTCATCCCAAAATATTGACGATAATTTTTGCGATACTCTTTCTCTCCCCAAGGGTATTATTTATTCAATGTAATCAATCATTAATGGTGGAAATAAAACATTTGGGTCCCGGAACAATTATATATATATAAAGCGACTCCTTTGATGTAATTGCAGGTCAACTTAGTACATATTTAATCTTCTTCTTATTATAAACTCATCCATCAAGTTGACTCAACTTTTGACCCCGGCTGGAAGCTTGCGAAGCTGACCTAGAAGCATTTGCATAAAATCATGAAAACATGCGGGGCAGGCTTTTCCCGGTTCTAAATGACTAACAATTTTAATCGGATACGGCAGGGTGTTTGCAGAGTCGGCTTCTAACTCCCATTTTGTGAAGGGCCGTTGTGGTCGGTTGCTACCAGGGCACCAACAGCCTTGGAACACAGAGCTTGCCGGATGACAATCAACACGGGATTGTATGGCTAAAGGAACTTTCGCAAAAATAGGGAAGCTTGACTTAAGACGCCTTTGCATTTTCTGGGGACACAACAGATGATGAGCGCTTGCAAAGACCGTATGGTTCAAATAATAACTGACGACCATGCGATTGAGGTAACAAATCGACCACTGATCGACAGGAAACTTCTGAGTAACTTACCGCCTTAGACAGCGCAGTTTGCAAAGTTGCTACTTAGGAATAACAGCGCTAACATTCTATATAATTACTGTCATATTTTAAGAATATCAAAATTATTTTTCTATTTCTATTTAGCATCTACAATTCCAGGGTTATTGTAGAGTTATAACAAGTGATTTTCTGAGACATAATTAATATATATATATATATATATATATATATATATATATAAATCATAACAAGATTGCTCTACAAAACCGGTAATCATCGCGGTACTAGTACACAAGTTGTCACTTAACGAACTAATCAAGCTATTGCTGAACGATACCCACGCGAAATTTAATAATAACTAAACACATACTTTTCAGATTACGGCGCACCGTTTTAAGGCAATGGAAACAATATAACTGGCTTCACTGATGGAAAAACATAATTTTTGCACTACAAAGCTCACGATCATACACGTGTTCCTAATAATGCTCGTGAAGATCGACACAATACATAATTTATTTACAGGTATTATTACAGGTACCTGTATTATTGCCACATATATATATATATATATATATATATATATATATATATATATATATATATATATATATATATATAGCTGCAACAAATCTAAGTAAAAGACGAGGGCATTAATACTGTAACTACAACTTTGGCCACAACTCAAATTTATGCTACGAAGCATCGTGAATACAAGCCGAGCAGTTGCATTTGCACATGCTTAATATGCTTGGTAAGTATTACAGAAATCGCATACATTCAGGAAGAGCCAAAAAAATTAAGTTCTATTAGCATAAGCTACTTTTTATACATACCTCTTTATAAAATTTCACTTATGTGGCAACTCAAAAGTGGCTGGAAATTCTGTGGTACTATTTTGTTACTTTCCGGAAACGACATTACACATTATTGCAATCATCGCCTCCTCTGTGACAGCTACTGAAAGTGTCAATTTAAGTGTATGCATTCGCATATATATAGATATATATACGAAAAAGTTTGTAGCATCTATTTAATATGGACCGCTGCGGGATTGAACCCACGACTCAAAACATCAGAATCGTAGGACACTTCCGCCGCCGAAGTAGACTTCTTTACTAGTTGGTTGGCATGCAAAAACCTCAATGTACTCACTGTATATATATGTATATATATATATATATATATATATATATATAATGAGGTGGAAGGATAGAATACTAATAAGGGAAGGTGGAGCGAAATTAAAAGTAGTGTAAAATTGAACCCCACAAGCTAAACAAGACGATACTGGGAGACATAATCGACTAGGACTCTACGAGACTCTTAAACCGCGATTATCGGGAATTGATGAAAACTCTCAGGTCTCAGCTGATCCTAAGGGCACCAATAATTAGGCGGTGAAAACCCACTCACTGGTGAATGCGGGAGCTAGAAAAGTGTGCAAAGAGTAAGCAGAGATGCACGAAATTATCAAAACGATAGTAAAAACTTGCGCGCTCTAATTGAACAAAGCAGGGAGGCAAATTGGGCAGAGCTAATCGAAGAAGTAGGAAACAGCCATGAATAAATATTACGCTGTGCGTAATAGGTGGGTAGATAATAGGTGGTAATGCGATAATGATAATGATGATGATGATGATTATGTCAATGATAATGACGCCGAAGTGAGATGGTGATGTTTGTGCTTGTTGTTGGCAAGCGACAAGCAACAACAAGGGCCAGTCCCTACCCAACAGCATGACTCTTCAATAGCGAACCGCATCGCGGCAATTAGCTGTCGCGGTTTACCGTTTTCACGTCCATTTCTGTTGTATTGGGGAAGTAGACGGCCAGTAATTAGTAGCCTGAAGACCGTGAGGGATATCATAGTCTTCGTCACCTTCGTGACCTTTCATGGCATCGTCAGGTCGATGTTGTCGATGCTGCTTTTGCGGTTGTTACTTTTGCTGTTCATATTCTTGTTTTTCCTCCGACGATCGAGAGGCTGAATTACGGCACGAGCTGGCAAACGGAATGGGGATTTCAGACGTGCTCACGACGCCTACAACAACAGCAACAACAATAATCACAACAACAACAACAACATCAACATCAACAACAACAACAACAACAACACCAGCAACAACAACAATAATATCACGGACGAGACCTTCATAGCTTCTGCTGACGTAGCGTTTGCGAGGTACGCTGACGTTTCAGCATCGAAATTCTATAACTAAAATTAATATTACGAACATAGTCCCACCATTGCTGCTATCCACGACATTTTTGGTCAGCTTTTGCTAGGAAGCGAAACAACAGTGATGAGGAGAGAGACCACGTGGACGAATGCTTCTTTATGCTGCAACTTTTCTATCCTAATTTCTCTCCTAAATTCCTAACTAAAACAGATGACTTAAAAAACAAAAACCGAATTGACTAAAGTTAATAATCAACATAGAACGCTTTTGCCACAACCTACGTCTAGGGTGAGAGAAATAATTCTATCTTTCTAACATTTTTCGCTTTTCGGTGGTGGTCAGACGACGATTTTCGAACAATTCTGCTAGCATGTAATAAGTGTTGTTTGTCCCAAATAATTCTAAAGTAAGCGAAAAGTTAGGGCTATCTATAAAGTAGGCGCGGTGCAATAACTAGATATTGACCAATCCCGGCAACGTGCGGCAGGTCGCCAGAGTGTATATATGCGGACGGACGAGCGGGCGTTGTCATGATGAAGTACGACCCATCGATGATGACACGGTTCATAGCGCTTTTCGACTATGAATTGTTTCAAATGATCGAGCTCCTGGCAGTATTTTTACTGTAAATGTTTTTTTTTTGTATTCTGCAAGAGCTCATATATATATATACATATATATATATATATATATATATATATATATATATATATATATATACCACGCCTTTCAATTTCATTAGACGCATGGTTTTCATAGAATGCCAGCCTTTGCCACGATGTTGAACAGGGTGTCTTGCTTTGGCCATGAATTTGTGTGCGAGTTACGTTGTGCGACGAGGAGAAATGAACGGTCTAATACAACATCATAAGACAGCGTATCAACCGTGGAAGACCGACCCGGTCGTGGTTGATCTGTCATATGAAAATCTCCACTACGCACGCGATCAGAGCACCGTATTGCAGTGCGAACGCAGATAGTTTCAACCCTGTTGACAGTACAATCGGCGTACATCAAAGCAAAATTTCGATTCAGTCCTTCGTAGCAGAGCAAATGCACAATTTCACGCAAAGGGGCCTTCGTAGGTGCAGTTTGTCCATTAGGGCTAAATTATTTAAAAAATACAGCGATGTTGAATTGAGATGCATTTAGTGGGATGCATTGGTAAGCTAAAATGGTAGACTAGAACGATAGCAATGATTTATGTTGACTACCCTTTTCACATTTATAATTGCCAGTAGTTATTTCGCTCAATAAATCATTAATGAGTATTTATATAGGTCGTTATATGTAGCGATAACGACTTTATTTATACGAGGGCAAATCGAAAAGCTTTAATACATATTTGTAAAAGCATACGTTTATTTAACCTTCCCAAGCGTTTTTGTTCTCTTCACAATGATTCCCGCCCGCTGTATTGCACGAGTGCTACCTTCTTCTCGTATATATATATATATATATATATATATATATATATATATATATATTAGTAGCTAATTCATATGTCACAATATTATAATGCGGTCTCACACTACGTAATTAACTGTTTAAAAGGCGTTTCGCTAAGTTTTTCATAGACAAGTATGTGGTGGCATTCAATATCATACTTTCTACATAAGCTACAAACACATACCTCAGTATTGAAACAGTTCAGCTTCATACATCTGTAATGGCGGTATCCGTGCTAAGTTACTCGGTTTTATTTAAGATTAACGATCGATTGCGTGGCTATTTTCCATCTCTGGGAACAAAAGGAAAAGCCATCGGTATAGTTATCAACTACAATTGTTTCATCCTCTCTATAAACTTGATATATTAGTCTAACATCTTCGTCTTTATCATTGTAAACGGTATTTCGTTAGTGTTTAGCATGCGTTATTGCCGATGCGCTCTTTTAAAGCCCCAATACACGCTTAATACTGCAAACTTTCAGCTTGTCTAGATTTTTCAAATCGCTCAGCAGGTATGCCCCAGGCGTTAGAGTGACGTCTAGATACGAAACTAGTGACTAACAAAATTGAGTAGGTTTCTATGTATTGCGAAATAATAATCTCTGGCCGCGTATGACTCTCCTCTGCTAAAGAGATAAGTTTTTGCTATTACTTATATATATATATATATATATATATATATATATATATATATATAAGTTATTCATCCATAAATATGATTACCGTGCCGTACGCACTTGAAGTTATCTTAGACCGGCTTAGCTCCCTTTTGGAGCAACAACCTCCGTAAATTGAACGCCCGCCGACAGCCGCGTCGAGACTGGGCTAAAGGAGCGAATTCCAAACAAATTGCAATTGAGTTTGCTTTGTATCCTCGCTGACGTACAGCCACAACAAGCCAGACATCCGCGTGGCAGAAAGTGGCGTTTAAAAATGTTTTCTTACTAAATCGAGCCGTTAACGACGCAGTATCAATAGTACTAGTGGGCATGACCGGGATTCTCTCCGGAAACTAGTAGCTATCATTTGTGTTCGTGAGTTCACAGATTAAGTCGATCGAGTTGTCTGAAAAGCTATCCGTGCTTAGAAAGCCCACGTGGGCGCTCATACGCAAATGCTGCCGTATAGGTAAGCACTAGAACTGGCGCACAAACAATTCCTCTCTGTAGGCGCCATGACTCTTATATCGACTTTGGAATCACCACTACCGCCGTCAGCAACCACGCAACCGAACCAGCAAGACGACAACGATGACGACCAAGTCCCGCGCGGTGGCAAAAAAGCTTGCTTGGATCAACTATAGGGTCGAGCCCGGTGGCGTGGTGGCATGCGTCTGTGCCTCGCGACCGGAGGAGACATATAGGTGCGCGGGTTCGAGCCCCACAGTTGCACATTTGTATATATGGGGGTCCGTCTATGAAGCAATGCGAAAAGCACTCCCATGGACGTTAATCTTATCTTGGCTGAGAGTCAGCCCCGACAGGATCACCTATAGGCATCAGATGATCTTCTCGTCTCCCCTCCGCTTCCTTCCCCGGCCCGGCTAGCTAAGGGCAACTTTTAGCTGAGCTGGTCTCATCTGCTGTCTGCTGGCTGGCCTAACGGTACAATCGAACAAGAAAACGAGTGCCGTTTTTGTGCCGTCCATGTTCTTGGTCCAGAAAATCGTCGATAGACGCCGTGCGTTTTCGTTGTGATAGGGCGGTTGCGTCACCAAGCAGTGGTCTGCTAGGCGTCTATTTATGAGCATGCAGCTGACGACTTAACGGTGATGGCCACGGTGATGATGAAAGTGATTAGTAGCCATCATCGGCATCATCATCAACAACAACAGCGGCAACAACAACAACAGCAACAACGGCAACAACAACCAAAACAACAACAACAGCAACAACAACAACAACAACAGCAACAACAACAACAACAACAACAACAACAACAACAACAACAACAACAACAACAACAACAACAACAACAACAGCAGCAACAACAACAACAACAACAGCAACAACAGCAGCAACAACAACAACAACAACAGCAACAGCTGCAACAACAACAACAGCGGCAACAACAACAACGATGGTGATGGTGATGAAGCTCATGATGGCCAGCCTGATGATAGACAGTGATGCCGCCTGAAGAAGCATCGCTGTTCAAGAAGCCACACCGGGCAATAGCCAAACGACAGGCGATCGACTCTTGTTCGAGACACGCACAGCGGAAGAGCGCCTTGCTGAGTGCTGTGTGCTCACATCCCGAGGTGCGCACATCACCGACATCGTTTTGTCGTCGCTCATCATCGGCATCGTCGTAGTCGATGGGGGCCGATGGACGCTAAACGATTAAGCGGTCCGGCGGGACATGGTATAGCAAAGCGTCTGCGCGCCGGACATCGCTTGCTGGTTTAAACAAGCTATATATATATATATATATATATATATATATATATATATATATATATATATATATATATATATATATATTTATATTAAGCTCCCCTTAGTGGCTCAGTCTTTCTTCCTGTAGCATCTTTGCCAGCCAGCCATCCCTGTCCGCTGCTGGCCCTCGGTGGGGACCATGAACTCCAACGGCCGGTACCAAGGGCGATGCGGTCTTTTTGATCGCGCAATAAATGACCATAACGACGACGACGACAACGATGACGATGACGACGATGATAATGGCGATGTGATTTTACCCCACAAAAGCTCCGCAGTTGAAGCTAGAGCGTTTGCTTCTGCTGAGGTTGCACGATGGTCGCTTTGTCTATTCGACGTTGAAGGCGACAAACAATTTGCCCTGAATACTGTTTAACATAGATCGTTTTATTATGCGTTACATATTTGTGGAATCTTGCGGTGTCAGTAAAGTGCATGTCGACCTTGACTGGACAGAAAACGCTACAAAGTGGGAAAGCGGGCGTGAAATGCCGCACACTGTGCATCACCCGTTATACCAATGTTAATAATACTATGAGTGTTATTCATTTTTTAAAAATTATTATTACGATTATTGCTGTGTACTGTTTGCACATACCCGTACTATACAGGCATATGGGTCACTTATGACTAAAATATAACGCATTGTTGTCAACTGATGGTTCTGCAGCAGGTTCCTGGCTAGTTCCTATCTACAAGTATTATGTATGCATTGCAGTACGGGCCTCTATTTTATAAGATATTAAATATATAGACAATTGACGTTTCAGCTAAGCCCAGCCTGACGACATCAAGGTTACGTGAACACCCTCATGGTAAATACCAGTTCCACATAAAAATGTAGGAACGTCTACGTGTACAAAAAATTGTATGCATTAGGTTGCGCCAGAAGCATTCCTAGATTCTCACCTCAATAGAGAACGTCAAAAAGCACAAATGTAAAGATTGTTCATTCATTACAATGCTCTCTCCCAACATCGATAAAACGGCCAGAATCCAATTAACTTTTGCCTCTGTTTACGGAATTTTAATAATAAGAGACCTTTGGTATACCACCAACAATGCAGCTGTAGTTTGTCCGTAAGCATTTCTTTGGGAAAAGCTTATTTGTACTCAAACCAATCAAATAAGGTAATAAAATAAATTAATGAATGTCATCTACGGTGACATTTTTTAATTTTTGTGAAACTCATAGTCAGCTCCTGGGGGTGGGATATGAATACTCGCAGACAGTTCAAATATTGATCGATTGGGACATATTGCAATAACAGGCTGCCAATAAGCGTTGAAAGTGCTTAATAAAAACCAGCCTGACAGGTTCCGTTTGCGGTAAGTCAAAAGAGTCTAGCACCCGCGTCTTCCTTAAAAAGCGTTTCCTTTAAGAAAAAAATATTTTGTACGAAAAATGCCGCAAAAACAACATCTTGTTAAATGTATTTTAGTCTAACTGACGTAAACGGCCAAGCGGAAGCGACGTCCCTCATTAATACGCTGATTATCATTTGGAACATGCATTTTCTTTGAAAATACTGACTACAATTGCAAAGTTTCAAACTTAAAAAAATACTGTAAAAGTGTTTTTTGTGAATCATTTGTCCTCACCTCATCATTGCTGTGAGAACAAAAAAACGCATCAGTAACAATTTTTTTGAGACCTTTTTCTTATACCATTCGAAATGCTTGCGCGGAACTTCTGGTTTTATCAATGTACCTATAGCAAGTATGCAAAATATAGCAGACATTTATATATATGTTTACTTACAAGAAAACTCGTTATATATATATATATATATATATATATATACATACACTCAAATATACATACATATTTTTATAGAATTACTTAATATGACCACAAAAACTAATCGCTAGTATATTTGTCACATGCACGAGGATGAGTAGAAGAGGGTACAGCCGGGCTAACCTTTAGCACCAGTCGTTGTGTATTAGCGGTAGCATTAGCCGCGTGGTCGTGTTACTGTAATTAGACATCCCATTGCTATCGAGCTGACCGATTTGTAATCGATCAAACAATAAAAGAAAGCGAAAAGTTCTTCTTCATGCCTTGACGGACACCCAAGCAAGCAGGCAAGCAATCGAACCAACGGGCTAGTGGGGTTCACCAGCTTCAGACAGAAGATGAAGAAAACAACAATGATGTTTACAGCGATGTTGTTACTGCTGCTAATGCTGTTCGTGCAGGAGAACGTGGAGGAGCGCGTAATATAGTGACAATACGCTGGAAAAGGCCCGCTCGCAGACTTGGCCTCTCCATATATATATATATATATATATATATATATATACATACATTCAATGTCATCACAGTAGTCCCACACCAGCCAATCAACTTCCAATTTCTAGTGACACCAATATGTCGGTGACAACAAAAAGAGCAACTACAACAGCAGCAGCAATAGCATTAGCGACAACATGAACAACAGCATTCAAAACCGCAACAACAACAACAACAACAAAAATTGTTATAATGAAAACAATAAGCATCATAATGGAAGCTAGAAAAACGACAGCTGTAGAAATAACAACAACAACCACTATACCGACGACAACAACGCCCGCCACCACAGCAGTAAGCGGGAACGTGACTACTACAAAGCGGTTGTTGTTTCTGTTACTATTGCTTCGTGTTTTGTGTTTTTTTCATTTTGTTTTGTTGACACGATCTCACCTCTCACTCCGCCCCCCCCTATTTCTCCCTCCCCCCTAAAGGTGGCAATGCTGGTGACTAGTCGAAACGCTAATGTTAACAACAACAGCAGCAGCACCCCCAACAATGACAATACGCTAGCTGTAGTCACCGTAGTAGTAGTAATAGTAGTACTAGATATAGTCGTATTAATAGTCGTTGTAGCAATAATTGTCGTTGTTGTTGCGTAAGCTTTTACTGCCGTTGTTTTTGCAGAATCTTTTGCCGTTGTTAGCGTTGTTCCTGTTGTTGCTGTTGTTGTTGTTGTTGCTGTTGTTGTTGTTGTTGCTGTTGCTGTTGCTGTTGTTGTTGTTGTTGCTGTTGTTGCTGTTGCTGTTGCTGTTGTTGTTTTTGTTGGTTGTTGTTGTTGTTGTTGTTGTTGTTGTTGTTGTTTTAGTTGGTTGTTGTTGTTGCCGTTGTTGTTGTTTTTGATCCCGCCGCTGGTCGTGTCGATGCTGTGTTCTAAGGTAAAGGTCGGACAAAACCTTCTTGGGTAACCCGTTAGCAGCTGGCCAAGTATTGATCGGTCGGCGTAGCTGTAACAGATATAGTTGTTGTAGTAGTAGTTGTAGTAATAGTAGTAGTTCGTAGTAATAGTTCTTAGACGAACGGTAGTAGTATTAGCCTATGGAAACAAAACGCTGGAAACGGGTCCACTGTCCATTCCTAGCGACGCGACGCTCGTCTTCACCTGTTGCCTTAGCTTGGTTCACTGGTTGGTTACATCGGCCAGCGTGGCGGCCGCGTAGGGTCGGGGCAGCGACTGACTACGCACTGACCAAGCAAATACCTGAATCTGGTATGGGGGATCGCTTCCAACATCGACGAAATGATGGACACCTACGCAAGCCGGATCCACGGTACTGTTTCTGCTACTGCTGCTGCTGCTTCTGCTGTTGCAGCTACTAAGGCTGTCGTTGTTCTTGTTGTTATTGTTGTTGCCGTTTTTGTTGTTGTTGTTGATGCTGCTGTTGTTGTTGTTGTTGTTGTTGTTCACCTTAGACAGGCAACGCACGGTGTCGCTCGTCGGCTTTATTGGCCTTTAGCCGTCAAGTCGAGGAAATATCTGCAATGATTTTCATCATCGTCGCTTATGTGGACAACGACCACAATGACAACGACGAGGACAGCAGCAGTAGCAACAACAACAACAACTACTACAGCAACAACCGCAACAACAACCACAACCCCAGCAACAACAACAACAACAACCGCAGCAACAACAACAGCAACAACAGCGACAGCATCAACTTTAACAGATGCCATTTTTTTGTGTCATTGCTGGTGCCACCGCCGCTACGGCCGCTGCTGTTGATGTTGATTTCACCGTGACGGCAGGCGGCTGCCTACAGAGCCACGCGTCACTATAAGACGTCGCCAAGATCGTCATCAGTTTCGTCGTTTTCGTGCTCTTCTTCTTCAGCGTCACCACCAGACGGAGGAGCGGTGCGCGTGCGGTATTTAAGCGTCACGTGCCGTCGGGTCTTCTGTCTAGACAGCTGCCGTGACTCTGCGCGCGTGTGTCCGTTGATCAGCGACGTCGAAAAGCCGTCGGTCGACGTTTTGTACACCAACCATTCAACGACCACGTCTCGCGACCACCCATCGCGTTGTCCTCGCGTGGCTTCTCAGAACAGAACGAAAGGACGGAAGGAAGGAAGGAAGCCGGCTTAAGCTCAGACAGAGCAGAATTTAAGTGAACTCGCAGACTCGCAGGACGGGGCGTTACGCTCAGAACGACAAGAACGCCAACTTTGACGAGCAGCCTTTGAGAAAACGGGTTAAGACGAAAAACGCCGCTTCGTCGCTCCGTCGCTCGCTCCGAAGGGCAGCGAGATTTAACTCTGTCGTCCGCGAGCCGTTCGACCAGACACGGACCCAACTTTTGGAAAAACCACCGAAACCTTGAAGATCACCATGCTCGTTCTCAATCATCAGCGGCCTGTTGCCATGGTAGGTTGTGGCTGGGTCATCATCTCGGCAATTCGCTAATTGCAGGACAAAGTCGCACTATGGATACTAAAGGGTGCATGCGTTGTAGCTTGTGAATGGATGAGCGAGTGATCTATTTGTGCTGTGATTCAGGGCGTGAATGGGCAGGCCGTTTTGCGTGCTGCCGCTGTCGCATCGTGTACGCACCGGTTTCTAGAAATCGCTAGACAAATGTCCGTAGTGATTTCAAAGACTTCGAAGGATGTGTAAAGGTAGTGGTGAGTCAGTTTGGCAACGCCAACGTGCGGAAGTAAACCTCATCAACCGGCATCTGTTGCAAACTCAGTTAGGGTACCCCTGGGCCTATGCGTGGGACGTCGGCCGTCGGTTTCGGCGGTGTTTATTTCAAGTGACCTCTGGCCAAACGACCTAAGACGTGCTCGGGGAACTTAGGGATCACCGTCTACGCAGTGAAAGACGGTGACGCCGGTCTTCGTTCCATAGATCTAGAATCAGGCCATCCACTAGCAGTTAGCTGTTTGATGACGGTCCAACCGGCTCTCTAACTGCAGGGATGTGGGCTGACTGCATTTCCCAGTGGTTATAACGTCGCTCAGAGCCGAGTATCTTCAAAGCCTACCGGCGCTCCTCCTGTGCTTTAGAGCATTCTCGCCCATGGAAAACATGTGCAAAGCAGACTGATTCCCCAAAACGCAGAGATGCGGAGACGATGCGAAGAGTGTGTTCTTGTCCAGCATTGCCGCCAGCTGCGTCGAGGAAATGGCATGAAGCCATTTGCCGCTCATGAAATTGATCGCGTCTCCAAGTCGTCTGTCGTCTCCTTTATGTCACTTTTATGTCAAAGTATACTCCTTTATGTCACTCGCCTATTTCTGGGTCCGCAGTAGGCGCCTAAGCCAATACAGCTACTATATACACATGCATATAGTAGCTGTGTTTCAAACATATCTAATGTGTACTTAATGTTATACTTTTTTTCAAAGGTTGAGCTGAAACCTATGCATACGCATACATTGGACTTATATATCTGAGATTTGGATAGCAGCACATGGATATTTCTATTTGATCGTAATGTCGACACCTCTGCACCTTCCTCACCATTGCTGACGCGAGGGCCATAGAGAGACACATTTTAGCATTCGCTAAAAGTTGCGTGATCTGCGACAGAAACGTTTCAGAATTTGCGTAGATTGTCGATATGCTCAAACACTTTGAGACAGACTCTTGGAGATATTTCAATGCAAGGTTTTCAGTAAACGATCGTCCCACAATTAGAACGCATTTTTCTTTCAGAATTAAACATCAATTAAACTGCGGCTTATATCGGCGCTCTTTGTTCGATTGAATGAACGACTATGAACGAAGCAGATTTTCCCCGTCAAGTCGGATTTCAAATACGTAGCCCCACAACTGAGAGCGAGCGAAAGTTCACGTCATAATTTCCCAGGCATGTCATATGGCTTTCAAAAATGATGCATTTGCAGAACTAATAATAATTACGCAGTTTTTGCCATGAGCACAAATTCATAATCAGAGTAGTGCACCTAACCTCACTGTATTAGGCTACATATACAAACAAGTAGAAAACCTGCTTTATTATTAAAAAAATGCAAACATACAGCTTAGATATTATGAAATTTAAAAATTTTGCAACCGTTGGTACAAAAACTGTAAGATGAGAAATGAATGCGACTAAACACTAATACTTCTAGCGTCGTTTTATCTCACGACTTGACCCTACGATAGCGTAAACTTTAGCTGAGCAAAAGACAAACACATATATATATATATATATATATATATATATATAGTCATTGACTATATTTGTCATTTATGTGATTTTCTAGAAAACATAAAAGGAAACTTATCAAAACTATATATATATAGTTTTGATAAGTTGTTCTTAGAAACATAAATGAGAGATTTAGTCAATGACTAGCTTTTAGTTAATATAGATGTTTGGCTTAGATTCAGGGTATCGAAAAAATTATTCCTGAGGTATTAACGCATGCTTATGAGAATTATGTAAAATCGTCTAAATGTATTAAATATATAAAAGACCAGCGCTTAGGTCTATGATTATTTTATTCTGAAAACAGATTATATGCTTTTCTAACATATCTTATACGCTGCTTACGTTGTGTTTTATTTGTAATAGTATTAACATTTCATCATTCATTGGCTGGTATATAATGATATAAGTAAAACACTTACAAATGTTTTGCATTGTTAAAAAAATAAAGCTCGTGAGATAACTGAATCATCTGAGATGTGAACATATGAATTTTATTCGATATAAATCGCACTTAAAAACTCATAGGAAAAGCAACAATGTATCGGTTGTGATGTTAAGCTTTCCTGTCTGCTACCTGTTTACCATGGTTAGTCCGGTTTTACCTACTTATGACGAAATAAACTTGAAACACTCTTTTCAAGCCCGTTGTAAGTCTACTCGTAGAAGCCGATATATATATATATATATATATATATATATATATATATATATATATAATATATATATATATATATATATAAATATATATATATATATATATATATATATATATATAATAATATATATATATATATAATTGTACGTGTTATTGTAAGTATATATGTATGAAACTTATAATATATACGGCATGTGATCGCTCTTTTGGCAGTTCAACATGCTGTTGTCATGCGGCGTCATTGCGACTGTGATGATCGGAAGCCGTCTCAGTGAAGCGCAGCCGGTGGGCGCCGGTGGCTACGTTGAGAGCAACGTTGAGCATCACCCCCGCGGGGGCGTCGTCGACCTCGACGTGGCTGCTCAAGAACAGCAACAGCAGCAGCACCAGCAGCAGTATTATGATGAGGCTGCCGATGAGGCGTCGCGAGCCGACGCCGAGGAGAGCAGCGAGCCGGTACCGTATTCGTTCGAGTACACGGCCAGCGACCCCGAAGGATCACACTCGCACACGTCGTCCTCCGACGGCCGAACGGTGACCGGCGAGTACACGATCCAGCTGGCCGATGGCCGCATGCGGACGGTGAAGTACATCGCCGACGAGAACGGCTACCGCGCCGAGATCATCACAAACGAGCTCGGCACCGAGTCGAGGAACCCCGCCGACGTCACGATCGAGTCGTCGGCGCCCACCGGTGCCGAGGCCGCCCTTGAAGGCCCGGGAGCGCCCGCTCCGGCGCCTGCAGCCGCCGGTGACGCTTCGCTGGCGGCCGACGAAGCGGGTCGAAGTGAGGTGTCGTCGACTTCATCGCAGGCCGCGTTTGCTGACCAATACCCATACCATGATGCCTATGCGCAATCGCAGTCGGCCAGCTATGAAGGCTACGAGCAACAGCAGCAACAACAACAGCAGCACGACCAATACCGTCGTCAAGACAACTCGGCACGCATCCGCTAAAAGCGAAATGCGTACAGCTGCTCAACCCACACGAACACCGACGTATCGAAACAGAGAAAAAAACTATGTACATATATATGCATATATGTTTTCATACACCTGTGTATCTAATTAAGCTCTTATCTGTTATTGGCTTACGAGTTGGATCCAGCGTGTGTTGTGTCGTGATAGATAGGGTCTGCTGCCACGTTCCGTCTGTCTAAGTTCGTAGCAAAGTACAGGAGAGCACCCATGATCAAGATGTATCGTCCAACTCAATAATTTTGAGTCGTTCTTTATTGAAGCAATTTCGTTTTTGTGGTCAATAGATCGTCATCGATACCACCTAAAAAATCGGCACTAGGCTCTGGGCTAAATGTTTAAAGGTAACATGCTGAAGAAAGACGAACAGGCGCCTCCAAGTGTTCGATTATTTCTGTACCTAGACTAACCCTATATGATCAAAAACCTATTCTACTGTATCGTATACTCTAACGGGCTACGTCGATTATGTTTACGCGAGGATGCAGGCCACGAAGCCACAAAGGCTGCTTGTGTTGTGCATATTTCGCCTTTCCCACTGCTTAATGACGGTCTGTCTACTGTGTCCGTGCATTGAAACGGACGTCTTTCAACTTAAAATACGTTCTAGCTGATGATTATTTCTGCTAGAACTGCATGTGCAAGTGTATTGCGGTGTTTCTACACAACTTTCCTTCTTTCTCGCTTCGTATTCGTACTCTTGTATTGTAAAAGCAGCGTGTGGAGTGACGACGACAATGACAGGTAACAAACATGAGTATTTAACAAAGCTCTGTTCACAACGCCTCACAAACAGTCTTCACGTGCAAACTCGCAAAGTATACCGCCAGTGGCTGGCAGTTCACAATGCAATGAGGCGACCGGAACTGATTACGTTTTCGTAAGCGATGTGTTTAAGACAAAATGTAAATGTACATCAATGCTTTGGCAAAGCCGTAGACCTACGCGCTGCAGAAAAGCAAACATATGAATAAAAATGTTCAATAAAGAGAGACACTATCCCATTGCGCCAGCACTCTGTTTGATTGCGTTCTGCCGTCATCTACTCCAAGGACACACAGAAGTACTGAAGCGTGTTTACGTCACAACAACTGGGTTATTTTCCGTTTGGTGGTCTTCAGTGTGCAGTGGTGAGTTAGTAAATTCTTCACTCGCGGTCCTACAGCAGAGCTGATATTCGGTACCTGAGTGCTGAGAGCAAGGCGTGCATGACATGTTATTTCTCCGAAGTTGTCTGACACCATAAAGCACGCTCTCGTTTTAATACTAGAGCTTTAGCGTTGTCAAGACTGAGAGACAAGTGGCGGTGGCCCACGGCTAGCTTAGGATAGCTCAAATAGGTTTTAAAAGTGGGCGGCGTTCCTTGTCTAGCTCTGGTAGTAGCTTCTGAGATCTTTTGGCACTGCGTCTACGCTACGCTCAAAATAAGGACATAAGGGAAATATAGAAGGAGAAATGTGAAGGCCGGACACTTCTGAGTCACCCGTGTATAGAGGTTAAGGTCAGCCTAGCAGAAAATAGAGGCAAGAAAGTTGCTGACCATGTGGGGAAAACCGGAACCAGTCGTCAATTCGGTTTAAACGTAGCAGGCTGGCTGTTATTCCGATACTGTTGCCCTGCACATATGAAGGATCGCATTAGGGCCATAGAACCTCACAGTAGCCAGAGAATCTTAACGTGATGGTTTCCCTTTGCTTTACACGATAATTCAGCAATACAGGGCTGCAGATTAGTATACTCCAATTCGTTGGCTAAAGAAGTTTTGCACGGAAATCGTGCGTGAAAAAGGGATAGATGAAATAATCGTATACTTAGAAGGCACACCAATACAGTAAAACAGTATAATTTAGAAAAGCGAAATGCACTCGCCAATTATTGCCAGTGGCCATTTTTTCAAATAAGTGCGAAACTTGGCGCAGCACTCAACTGATAGGGGGCAACTTGGCTGTAGTTAAAGTAATTGGGAGGTACTACTATGTGAGTACTAGCTGAGTAGAGCTGGTGTCACCGCAAGCATGATTTTTTACTACATGACCTTTTGCCCGCCCTTAGAACTGTTGCATTGTAGTGCTCTCCTACGGCAAAGCAATACAAAACCTCGACAAGCTTTGTTTGTTGCTATGCATGTAGGCAGATCTCTCTTAGCTACAAATTAAATTTAAAAAAATGGTATAAATACGTTTAAGCACCATCTAAAGAATCCAATTCTTTATTATTAGGGGAATTTTGAAAAGAACGAGTAGTCCCTCTCTTTCCAGCGTTGTTGCTGCGCCAATAGAAAGTTAGTCAGAAGTGTGAACTTCCGATAGTAACATTCCCGAGGCCCCTTTTGTGGGCATGGGAGGCAAGGCATACGATATACAATGTATACATGTCGTGGCCCATTCGAGGGCTATTAGGGCTATTTCCTATACGGAGAAGGCGTACTGCGCTTTGGAACCGGGCCGATCGGTTAATGGCCCGGGCCTAGTCACCCCGGTGGTACCAATTGGGACGCCCGCTGCCTTGGCTTGATAGGCATATTGAGATGGAAGTGAAGTGATCCAATGAGGCAACTAGACGCAGGATATGGCAAAATATCCCATGCATTTTTTATAAACTTATTGGTGGTGAGCAAGGATGTGTGCGGTCTTGCATGGTCGTGGTGAAAAGTCACTCCTCGTCTGTTCGCCAATTCCGACCGCTTCCTGGACAATTGCCCTCTTAAAATAGTCCAGTTGTTGACAGTATTTTATTGTATTGACCGTTTCGTTTGGTTGTAACAGCCTATAAACGATCACCAACTTCGCATCCTTTTCTTGTATAAGGTCCGCGTTTAGCAGTTGCTTATGGCTCGCTCCCATTTCCCACCAGCCACGCCCTTCTGTAATCAACGCTCTTATAGAAGATCCACTAGATAGCGCCAGAACGATGATAATACGGGCAGCCGTATCGCAATATGCGGCACACAAATGACAACTTTTACTTAGGTGTGATGGGAGCATTTGTGCTGACACTTGGCAGTGGATGCTATTGAGATATCTGTCAACAAACACTCAGTTATAATCTGCAAATCTGACGACAATGATCCACGACGCAACAATACTTGACTTTGACATTCGACGAGTCGTCTCGTCGACGATACGACGCAGGAGTTTTATTGTGACTCCGACAGTGATGCCGTGGTTATTATTGTTGTTGCTACTCTTTCTGTCTGCGCGCCATTTCGTCTGACGACACTAGTGGCTTAGTCGCATAACGAGGTACCATGATTGATTTCGGTAAGTGGTGTTAGGGTTAAAAATAGTCTAGTTTGAACTTGAGGAGCCATACCGAAATAAGCTATAATCGTTGATGTCGTTGATTAACTCCCCTCTTGCTGTTGTTGTTGTTGCTAACCAAGGTGCACCTGTTGTTGCTGCTGTTGTTTCTGTCCTTATTACCGTCAGGTACTGAAGTTGCCGTTTTATTCTCGCTAATATGTTGACTGCAGTAATTAGTAGTCGTAGGATCAATAGCACGATCAGGACTCGGAAAGTATTTAGTATTGTTCCCGCACTGTTGCTGGTGTTTTTGTTACTTCCTTGTTGTTTCAGTAAAGACTGACAGAATGTCCGCAAAGTAATAAGGATCATGGTATTCTCTACAATCGATACCTGCGCTTGCCTAATTTGCGGTTTGATCAAGACATACGCAAACTTAAGATTGCCTATGACAAAAACACGACAAAAACTACGATTAATATGATTAATTTCTGGTTGGCGAGCAGTAGACCTTTACCACATTATATATATTCGCACATTAATAATGTTGCTGTAGGTTAGTAGGTTATTCAGAAAAAAAACACCTTTTAAAGAGGTTGTTTTAAATTATATACTATCCTCTGTTCTCTGCAAGCTTGATTCGCCGTTAGGCATATTTTTTATTGCACCGAGGGCCGAGCTTGCTGATATATTTAGCATTTCATTGCACGTTCCTTATGGCAGCATGGCTACTGACTCTCAGCGGTATGGTTTATCGTCGATTTTCAATGAGAATTGCTCAACGAAATTCGACCTGCAACGGAGATCGAACCAGCGACATCCCGGCAGATGTCAACTATGATTAGCGCACTAGCTCCCTAGAGCAGGCTGTTTAATTGTCTATATATTGCAACCAAGTTGCTTTACACAGTGGCGACAGCTGCCGTTGACTTCTATGATAGCCAGTAATTTTCAATCACACACAAAGTGCTCAAAATGGTGCATTGCGCAGTGTTGCTTTGCAAATAATTTGCTAATGCCATTGTTAAGCTCGGGCGGCAGGAAACATTTCATAAGCAAGCAGTTTTAGTGACGTAGTAATGAGTCATGATGACCCATGAGGACTAAGCGGTCACACTGTCTGTTGACGACCATTAAATGCCTTGCAAACACGTTTTTTCTCCGCAGATTTTCTGATCGTGTCACCAATCAGGGCTGATAGCGCCCGGTAACCGACCAGTATCAGTGCGAGTAGTTCCTCCATCCTCCCGACTAGAACGCGTTTTCTATTCGAACACTTTTAAAAGTACTCTAGAAATAGTCGGACAACGAACAAGCTATGTGCCAATAGCCACTCAATTAGCAGCAGCAGCAACAACAGAATTGCCACAGCATGAACAACAACAACAACAACACAAACAACCAGTACAACAACAACACAAACAACCAGAACAACAACAACAACAAAAACAATAACCAACAATAGAACGTTATACAAGAACCGCTATGCAACACGAGTAAAACAAAAAGAACATCAAGGACGTTTTTTTTCTATCTATCGATTTATCTCCATGATTTTTACCTCTGGATCTGCCGTGTGGTGATTCGAGGGGCATTCTGGACGCATCCGTCGTTGTCCCGTCGTCATGAGCAGAAAAAGACGCTATGTCTACACGCCAAATAAAATGAATGAAAAGGAGCCGGTCAGCTAGCCTACCTGCCTGCTTGACAACAAAACATCGCCGCTTATACGTACACAGCGTTCCAGCAGCAGCAGGAGTAGCCACAGCCACGGTAGTAATCACTGATGCAGATTTGCACGGAAATTTCTCAGAAATTAACAACGACACTCAAATCAAGCACCGCTAGCACCCCCAGTAGCACTAAAAACGACAACATCATTATCATCGTTAGCTGCTGCTGCAGCAGCAGCAGCAACAACAACACCAACAACGGCAGAAACAGTAGCTGTATACGAGGTACAACAGCATACAAATGAGCATCTACAATAGCAATAACAACAACAGCAGCAGTACTGCCTACAGCAGCAGCGGCCGCTAAAACAACAGTAACAACCACTACAACAACTACAGTATTAGCAAGAATAGCAACAGTAGCAACAACAACTGCAACGACAACAACAACTGCAACAACAACAATAGCAACAACAGCGACTACAAGAACAATAATAACAACAACAACTGCAACAACAACAATAGCAACAACAGCGACTACAAGAACAATAATAACAACAACAACAACCACTGCAACAAGAATAGCAACAACATTGACGACAACAACAGCAACAACAACAACGACGACGACGACAACCTGCCCTCCTGATGGGTGCCGACACCATCTTCTAATTTGCTTCGACAGCACAGAAAGCCTCGGTCACACAAAGCACACCACACGAAAGGACACGACACACGTGTAAAGCGACAGAGGCGGCGGCGGCGGGGGGAAGCCGTGCGGGAGGGGTGCGGGGTTCGGCGGGGGTTTAGGTGGGTAGATGGGCAACTCAATCAGAGAACTGAACATGACCGAACCGAACCACCGACCCTTATTGACGGTGTCCCTGACTCATTCGGCTGCTTGGTTGGCTGGCTGTCCGCTTCGACATCGCAGGTCGCCGCACTTCGACTACGTACTTCGTATATATTGATTGGTTGAACACCGGTAGTTAACCGCCGGTAACAGCAGCAGCAGCTGCTGCATCTGCATCTGCGGGAGCCCACCGATCATACCGAACGCTGAAAACTGTGCATATTTGCGAAGACCAACAACTCATACCGAGAAACATGTGTACAAAAGGCCTCTTTCTATTTTGACAAATACACACACGCGTACACGTACATGCATTCATACATATGTCTATCGACTTATATGTGTACAAAAGTCCTACAGGTGGTAGGTGTTTATTGATGCCATACGTTTCGTGAGCATACCAGCCAGGTGCCTCTTCAGAACTGTGATGACCCAACGCGATGCTCCTCAAGGTTTTCCCCTCGCCCCCCACTCCCCCCCCCCGCCTCGTTGTGGGTTCTCCTGACGAATAAGTGATCTTGGGACTGGTTTACGGCGCAATGTCGAAACATATGAATTGTCGCGTCATTTAATGCTGCCTACATATAGTGCCTACACAAAAAGCATATATATCCATACGATTCGTCTGATACGAAATATATATATATATATATATATATATATATATATATACATAACTGTTTTCATCCATGGTTGGACGCATGTATATCGTTGAGCAGCGTAAAACGGAGAGTTTTGCATTTGGACATGGACCATTAGATGGTCAACTCAACTGGATACGTATTCTGGTTTTATTCTGCTGATTGATTTGTGAACGAGGGGTTATAAGTAGCAGCGGATGGAAATGAGCGCCTGTAAAGATTCACAGGAGCAGATATGATCCGAAAACTTACAACAGATACCATTACCTCTCATAGATACAAGGAACGCTGCATCTGCGCTTTGCAAAAACGTTTTGTTATGCATTGACACTGTAAGCGTCAAATGAAGGCTAAACATGACTTTCTCAAATTATGTGGCAATTTGTTTTTTATGTGGCAATATTTTTTGTTTAACCCATTTGATTCAATCAATGCATTGCTCAAAAGTAAGTAAACGACGTTTAAGCAAATTTAAAAGGTGCTTTCCTTTAAAAAAAGCTTTAACCAAGGGCCGACGTGCGAGCTCAGCGTGATCTTTAAAGTCCTTTAAGCGATGACGCTTTCCCATTAAACGGTTCCGTCAGACTTGCAAAAAATCCTGCCAAAAATAAAGCTTTTTTCGAATTTAAAGGCTAAGCTTCGTATGTCTCTTACCAATTAGGTATTAGAAGGTTCTGCTTATGAGGACATGAGGCAAGGACAAAACAAGTACGTCTGCAGATCAAAACGTATAAAGTGTACCTTTGTCGTGTTGCATTGCAATTTTGTTCCAACAGATGTTTACGTCCGTGCCTTAAGGCCCATTGCAAGCGTCGATACATGTCTTGTACTGAAAAGATGTTAAATAAATATGTATGTTATATTTAAAAAAAAGATGTGACATTATGGTTTCTGTGTTTGCCTACAGATGCTCTGTATGCCCAGCGAATATACCTGACAACGTGCAAGTAGGAACATCTTGTAAATTAGCTGCAACGTGCGTCTAGTAGAAACTCCTTGACAGCCCGGACACCACGGTTACCGCGTGTCTTTAACGATGGACTTCTTAAAAGCACAAATAAAAACTGTTCCCCACAGTGCCCGGGAAAGTTTTGAGAAGCACTGCGGTACATTTTAGTCGGGAGGTAGTTATTGATGCGATGCGTCCAGCACTATCTGTTGTGGAGATAAACTCGCACAGCGGCGCGATGTATTCACCCATGCTATGATAATTGATTTATGATACGTACGGTCTCCCTTTCTCTGTCATACACTATCTCTCTCTCACTCCCTTTTTTACTCATTGAATCCGTGTATATCAGTTTGTGTGTGTTGCTTGTGCGTATTTATCAAGTACATAATGTACTGCCTAGCCTGGCAGCTGGGGGTGTCAAACAGCAATAACAGCAACAGCAGCAGTAGCAACAACAACAACAGCAACAGCAACAACAACAACCACAACAACAACGTCACACTGCTGAATGACATCTTACATCTTCGAGGACCACGACGACGACGACGGCGTGTCACAACGAATTGCATCAACCAAACGTACGCGTTTGTCTAATAGTTAGACAAAACATTAAAGATACACAAGCACATAAACAACAATTATGGACAGATTACAAACAAACAGATGTATATATAGGTCGACTTGGGCCTAAATCGATTGACGCTTTGTTAGGTGATAGCGGCTAGTATGAGTAGACGATGTTCCGACCATCGGGTTCAATCTCGGGTCAGGCCGGCACGATCAGCATGGGCAGCAGCTTAACCAGCAGCAGTGTCAGAGATTTGTGTTAGAACTTGTGATGTTGCGGCTAACCTCTCTTGCTTGATTGACTGCCTATCCTTGCCCAACCTGGAGCCGCCAACGGCGCCACAGATCCATGCCCGTTTACCGTTTTTTGCAGTAAACACGCTTTAAATAGCGGTCATAGAATGCCTAGTCTAATGGCTTACAATTACACCTCTAACTATTGCGCAATACTTTCCTAGCTTTTTGGTGTGCTTGACTGCAAGTTTTATTAGCCCAAGTGTGGGGATTTGCTTCTTGTATTTAAACATGTTGTTAGGAGTATGTGCATCAGCAAACTCACTAGAAAATGATATGACACAGCCATCGATTTAAAATCGAAGCTTCAAACTTGTCACTTGCAATAAACGCCAAACGCATTATTTGCGTTTTTCAAATACGCATTATCACGTATTGACAGTTGTAAGCGTCTAACGTAAGCCAGATTATGCTGACGAATCTTTGCAGCATAATCCGTTTTTTCACATCACGTAGCATTTTGTTAAACAATTGTATTTTTTATGTGGTTTATCAATTGCATTGTTCGAATGCGAGTAAACGACGTTTATAATGAGCTTTAAAGGTGTACTTCCTAAAGACGTACTCCACCCTTTTGCCTACGGGCGAGCTCAGCGTGTTCTCTAATGATGACGCTTCCCCCTTCGATGCGGTCCGCAATATTGGCAATAATTCTGTCAGAAATTAAGCTTATTTCGAGCTTCAGAGCTGGTCTTTTCATCCTTGTTCATCAGCTAAGTTTGGACGGTTCTGCTCGTGTGGAAATGAGGCGTCAACTAAACAAGTACGTCAGCCGCTCAAAACGTTTGAATCGTACTTTTATTGTGTTGTGTATTTCAGTTCTGTTCAGTTCTGCCAACAGATGTAGTACACCTATTGAAAGAAAATGGGACAAGACAGTGCACCCTAGAAACTCCGTGTCAGGACATTGCTACCGCGTTTCTCACATTTTCAACGGTAAACCGAATTGTCAAACAACATTGTCCCCAAAGATGCCGGAATAGTTTTGAAAAGCACTGTGCCACACTTTATCTTGGAAGTTGCTTTTGATGCGACGTGTCTAGTAGAAACTGTTGCGGAGATGAGCAGAGCGGCGTCATGTATTTCCCCATGCTGTTATGACGGATCCAGGATACCCATGGGGTCTTCTCCTCTTTCTCTTTCCCCTACTGAAGCTGTGTATATCTAACCGCATATTAATTTGTGTTGTGTTTGTGTGTTTTTATTAACCATATTATATAACAGACTGGCAGTCGGGGGTGTCAGGGCAGTCTGTCAGGCAACTGCAATAACAACAATAACGCGCTGCCAAATGACATCTCACTTTTTCGGGGATGACGGCGCTGTGCAACAAGTTGCATCACTAAATGTCTGCGGCCTAGCAGTTAGACAAAAATTAAAAAAATGCGCCACCACATAAACAAATGGACAGATGACAAATAAGCAGACGTATGAGTCCACCTGGGCCCAAATCGCTCAGATGCAATATTCGATATGTGATAGCGTCAGATGCAGCGAGTAGATGATGTAGGAATATGAGGGTGACCATTAGGTTGCGTGTCAGGCCGACGCCGGTGACAGCAGCAGTGCCGGAGACCTGTGTTCGAACCTGTGGTGTTGCTGTTAACAACATCACTAGTTCTACACTTTGTTTGATGTACTGTTTACCCTTGCCGCCGCAGTCTGCCGCTCGTTCATGCTCGTTTCTCTCTTTGCAGTAAATGCCTTGAATAACGGTACCTAGCCTACGAACCTACAATTACTAATCTCTAAATAGTGCGCAATATCTTCCTCGTTTCTCGGGTGTGGGGTTCTCTATGTGTGGGGTGTTTGGCGGACATGCCAGGAGAATGTGTATATACAAACGCACTAGAAAATCATGACACGCCTCGGTGGCCCATTTGGATGCTATGCTTAGTTATTCTACGCGTGTCACACGGATTTGTTGTTAAACAAAACCCAGATAAAATGCAGCCATTTTAGACAAAGCTAAAAAGCTTCTTGTAACGAACAAACAACGCCAAAATTGCTCCAAGGCAATTACCGAAACATATCTTCTCTGGAGCTCTGTCTCTTTACGAACCTCGGAAGTAATTACCTAAGATGAAGTGCCGGGGGGAGTGGCACTCACAACAAGATAAGTCCAAATTTGGTTGCTCGGAAAGGACTAATTACGAATCACGTCTTCAGGGTTTAAACACGCCCGTTTTTTTATATTGACATAATGACTTTATTTTAAACACACTTGTGCCACACTTTTTCCAATGTCCCTCCCTCTGTCACCCACCCGCGTTCATATCAGGTTACCGCTTGCTGTCATCCAAGCCTCCAAGGCTTAGCTAACTAATAGCTTTTCAAATCTGTTTCCTTAGCAGTTGGCGACAGAAACCGCAGCGACAGAGGCTAAGGGGCTGACGACGAATTTCAACCTGTTGTCAATTTCTGTCGCATCTTTATGTCACCGCATACGGCATAGGCTAGCGACCCCGCGATCAGTTAGACAACGTCGACGACCGACTGTGGCGACAGAGGCGATGATGGCGACAGGGACCAGCAGAGAAGAAAAAAGACGCTGTGAGAAGGCGAAGGGCACGATTCGATCGGCATTGGCCACGATGACTAGACGCCGCACGCCACAGTCAGTCAGGCATATACTATGCGTGCATGTATAGCATGTACGATGACGGTGACCAGTCACGATAGATCAAAAATGAACGGCGTGCCACACCCGCTTCTTTCGGCGGCTGGGCTTTTGGCTTCCACCGCTCCTCGACGAAGGGCAGAAGTCATCCGTCGCTGTCGCTGCCGCTGCCGCCGAAGACCACGCGGCAGGATCGTCAACGTTGACCACGAAAAATGACGACTATGACGACAACCAGCGAGCTGACGAGGACAGCGATGGCGGCAACCATGAACACAACAAACGGCAGCAAACGCCGGCAAACAAACGCCGGGCCAAAAAGACAACGAACGAGACGACGTACAGCGACAACAGACAACGCCTGCTCAACTCCGTCCGACTGGGGCCTGTTTGCTGTCGCCGGACTTCGATCAACAACGCGGGTGCTCGGGCAGCTGGAAGCGTGGATCGATCAGAGGGTTAACAAAAACAGCAGAAGCAACAACAACAACAACAACAATAACAACGACGACAACAACAACAAACAACAACAACAACAACACAACAACAACAACAACAACAACAACAACAACAACAACAACAACAACAACAACAACAACAACAACAACAACAACAACACAACAACAACAACAACAACAACAACAACAACAACAACAACAACAACAACACAACAACAACAACAACAACAACAAACAACAACAACAACAACAACAACAACAACAACAACAACAACAACAACAACAACAACAACAACAACAACAACAACAACAACAACAACAACAACAACAACAACAACAACAACAACAACAACAACAACAACAACAACAACAACAACAACAACAACAACAACAACAACAACAACAACAACAACAACAACAACAACAACAACAACAACAACAACAACAACAACAAAGTAATGGGTCCTCAGGAACCAAAATAATGGCGTACTGAGAACCACGGCAACAACAATACCAACAGAAGCAACAACAACAAAAACATTAGCTACGGCGGCAACGAAATAATTCAACCCACAGGAACCACAATAAAGGCCACACCGACAACAATAACAGCAGGTCAATGATAAGCAGTGAAATAACTCAATCTACAGGAACAACAATAACAATATGCCGATCCAATGACAACAACAGCAAGAACATAACTACAGCCACAACTAAATAACAACAACAACAGTAAGGTGAATATCGAGAAGAGCAACACAGCAAGACCTTAATACCACGAAAAATAACATCCGAGCATAACAATGGTCCAGCTGTATATGAGCGTGTATATGTAAGATAGGTATGCATGTTTTTGTATATGTGTATGTGTGCAGACCACTAATTCACTGTAAAGCAACAGCGCATTGATGGTTATTATTAAAGCTATTTGCTTAGTACGTTGTTGTTGACAAAAGCCGTACGCATAAGAGCAGCAACGGCGGGTGCAACAACTACATAGATAGTGGCCGTTAAAAAAATCGATAACTATTGTTCTCATTTCTGTTATTACATTAGTAACATTTAAAAGGTCTGTATGTGTGGCCTCCTGTCTCCGTGTTCTCGGCTACTAAAATTACGTCTATTACGAGAGGGCCACCTTTTTTTTATTGATAAATTTGTTACAACCATTTCTCAAAGGAACTGCTTGCGCTTTACTCCGATGAAAAATTGAGGTTTTTCTGTGCTCTCCGCTTCTTCGCAAGTGCTAACTTTGGCCGCCCGACCCCGGCTCTTCTTGTGGACGTTGTCGGCGCACCCGATCCGTTTCCAGCTCGTTCTTTCTTCTTAGGACTCACTCCTAGATCCCATTTACGCTCGTCCTTAAGCATAGCGGCAACTAGCGGCATAGCGGCAACACCTACCACTACGCAAAACGATGGACAGCAGGCAGCTAAGGTATTGATTAACGATAATAATAATTAATATTATTATTATTTGCTGACAACTGCATGACGGTGAAAACAATAATGAAATAACAGTTTTCATCAGCATCATCAACAACAACAACAACCTCGACAGCAACAACAATAATAACAATAAAAAAAAATAAAAAACAACAACAGCAACAACAACAACAAGTGTGAGAACAATAACAAGTGTTGACTTAAGCGTGTTAGCTAGTTCGGTCATAGGCTAGTATTGTTGGTGTTGCATAAGAATGAGCCGTGTAGACTCACTCCGCCTATCGTTCCAACCCCCCCCCCCCCCATCCTATACAGCTTACACGCAAGAACAACCAATTTTCCTCTGACATGTTGTCGTTAACTGCATGCTTGCTGTTGCAGTTGTTGTTGTTGTTGTTGTTGTTGCACTTGCATGCTGGTATGCTGTCGATTCGTTTGTACGTTTTCGCTCTCTTCCTCGATTCTATTTCATCGGCGTTTTTGGTCGTATCGTTACCGACCCGCCCATCGGTCGTTGTTCCCCCATACAGTTGTTCTTGTTGGTGTTGTTGTTGCTGCTGTTGTCGTTGTTGTTGTTGTTGTTGTTGTTGTTGTTGTTGTTGTTGTTGTGTTGTTGTTGTTGTTGTTGTTGTTGTTGTTGTTGTTGTTGTTGTTGTTGTTGTTGTTGTTGTTGTTGTTGTTGTTGTTGTTGTTGTTGTTGTTGTTGTTGTTGTTGTTGTTGTTGTTGTTGTTGTTGTTGTTGTTGTTGTTGTTGTTGTTGTTGTTGTTGTTGTTGTTGTTGTTGTTGTTGTTGTTGTTGTTGTCGTCGTTGTCGTTGTCGTTGTCGTTGTCGTTGTCGTTGTCGTTGTCGTTGTCGTTGTCGTTGTCGTTGTTGTTGTTGCTGCTGCTGCTGTTGTTGTTGTTGTTGTTGTTGTTGTTGTTGTCGTCTTCAGCGTCGTCGTTGCCGTTGTTCTTACTTCTGCTGATGGCGTGGGCACCCGGGACCATCATCTATCTCGGAAGGGAAGAGGGGGGGGGGCTACTTGGCTGCCAGTCATCACCACTATAACCGTGGCTGGGTCACGTTGACGTGTTGATCACGCCGCTGCGCACTCAAAAGCCCGTGCCATTCGTCGTCCAGTTAGACAGAGCCATCAACTGACAGACGTGGTCACTTGTTTCGTAGCGTGCTGTGCATCTGGATATCGATAAACCCTTTTGTAGCACCTGCTGCTGCTGTTTCTTGGTTGTTGGTTTCGTTGTTGTTGTTGATGATGTTGTTGTTGTTGGTGGTGGTGGTAGTGGTATTGTCGTTGTTTGTTATTGTTGTTGTTCTTGCTTTGCTACTACTGGTATTGTCAATGGGCGCTGCCAACTGCCCTCATGACCCCCAGCTATCACAAGAAGGGAAACTTTTGATGATTTAATGTTTCTCAGCATGACATCGACGCATCACCGCCCTATCAGCAGCGATGGCCAACAAGACAGGCGCTCCTTCCCCCATTTACCTATCTTGCTACCTATCATTCGTTTTTCATAGCTTCGCATTTTACTTCTCTATGCCCCGCATACGAAGTGCGCCCAGGTCCAGAATTTGGTCAAATAACTGCGAAATGTGAAATGCATAAAATGACAACGCCACGTCACGAAAGTGGGTGCAAGATTGAGTGAACACTAATCTAATTATTGCAATCACAATGATGAGACCAGATGATGATTAAGGTGTAACGCGTATGTGATAACATTTTTCAGGCCGGTTACATAGAAAGGCAGGCTAACAGAAACACAAGCACGCGACGCGGGTTAATTCTGAAGTGATGACGATGACGGTAATGCTTCGTTAGCGTAACACGCGAGAGCGTGCGTAGCCGTAACAATCAAAGCCGAGAAAAGCTAAAAGTCACGCTCCTTGAGCGCCTGAGTGAGCTCTCTTCCATCACAGATCAGAGAGAATGGCCTCTGATCTGTCCCATGGCAGAGAGCAGATAATAAATAATAATAATAATAATAATAATAATAATAATAATAATAATAATAATAATAATAATAATTATTATTATTATTATTATTAAATTGATTGTATAGTTTATCTACCAATACATGGTTAATGTACATATGTGCTACAGCACTCCTACACCACTTATATCAGCGATGGTGCTTTTGTGCACTGTTAGAGATGATACAGGTCACACGATTTTCCGCATAGCTTGCATTCACACTCGGTCGATACTTCACGCAACCCATTTCTTATACATATCTTCAAATGAAATTTTTATATTGCGAACCCAGTAACGAAGTATCTGTTTTTACAACATGGGCCCATCCAGTAGTGTGTGGTGATTGCTCTAGTCTCACAAAATCGCCAATCAACCTCCGCAAGTTTATATTCCTATTTATCAATGTGATTATCGAAGGCCTTCGTTCACGGTAAAGCATAAGTTGCTTTGAGATCTTCCACAAAGAGTGGTGTCGAGGCCAAATAGATAGACAAGCCGGTTGCGGTAGACTACACTTTTTAGAACCCTGGCTTTGATTTTGTCAAGTGCTTCTAAATTCGCCTTCGATAGGTTGGGCCATATGACCTGCATCCCGTACGCTCGATGCAATATTTAAATAAAAAATGAAAGCGAGGTTCTATTTTATAACAATTCTATTAATTTAGTCACCGAAGTCAGTCGGTAGAGGTATAGATTGAAGTTCTTAAGTTCATACAGTTGCCCCAAACCTCTCGCGAGCGTGTGGGGCGGGGCTTGCCCTCGCCTCAGCCAAAACCGAAGCGATACTCTTGGCGGGCCGGAGAAAATGCCCCGCCCGTCACCGCCATCTAGCAGGCCAGGAGATCGCACTCGTCAATAACGCAGGGTACCTCAGGGTTACCCTTGATAGGAATCTCTGCGATACCGAATACGTGCGGCGGGTTTCAGAGGTGGCAACAAAGACAGCCAATTACTTCGCACGACTCATGCCCAATACATATGATCCACGGCAGCTGGAAAGACGAATCATTATGTCTGCGGGCGAGCTGGTTGCCCTGTACGAAGCTCTAGCCTGGCCCTCCGACACACTAAAATTTGCTGCAAACAAGATTTGCTTGCGTAGGTCCCAGAGGGTCGGAGCTCTCAGGGTAACTGCAGCGTACAGGACGGTTAGTGCTGCGGCGGCTCTCGTCCTTGCCGGAACGATCCCTTGGGATATAAAGGCTGTAGAACGCCGCCTATGGAACAACCCAGACCTCAAAAAGACGAGGAACGTCATCGCACAGTCGACCTCTGACAGGAGGAGCGAGAAGGCCTGGAGCAGGGTGCTCCAGGCGCTAGCCTCCGCACCCTGATACCAAATATCAGAGGCTGCCTCAACCGGCCGGGAGGGGGAACTTACATTCTAGACAACCCAGGCTCTCTTCTGGCGATTTGCAGTCGTACCTGTTCAGGATCGGGAAGGTCTCCAGCCCCATATGCGTCCACTGCGGCGAGAGACTCGACGACACCCCAAAGCACACCGTGCTGAGGTGGTCACCATGAGCGGGGCAGCGCGCAAGTTTAGTGGAGTCTTTTAAGAACAAACCAGCTCTTAACCTACATAACTTCATAAAGAAAATGACGGAATTAACATCACACGGGAACGAAGTGTCGGGAGCTTTTAAGATCATCCCTCAGAAGAAGACAAAGGCCGCTTTTCAAGTTTGCTTGCGGCTACCCGAGGCTCCCGGGGAACACACCCGCAAGGACTAGTAGACTCGTCCCTCTTTGATTGTTTGACGTTATGCGCAAGCAGTTCCTAATCAGACGAGGGGACGGGGACATGACGGGTTTTTAGTGGGTTGGAGTTCCACGCTACCGGCCCGCGCTTCCAGGGAGTTCCCCTGCTGCGGTGTCCGTGTGTGCAACCGCATTTTCCAATTAGTCATTAAAAAATACCATACATTTCTAGTCGCACGGCAAAAGTCTTGTCTAAGATATACCTGTTTCATGTACGGCAGCGTTATTAAACTTTCGCAGAGCTCTGTCGAATGTGGATGGGTCGCTAAACACGCAATTTCAGAAGGGTGATTAACGTATGTCGAACCGTCAATGAACTACCACTTTGTGGCCTTTGGAGACACTGGTAACACCTGTAAGTGTCGACACCGCAAAGCTTTGTGGGATATTGCAAAATGTACGGAGGATTACGGGCGACCGACGCAAAACGATATTTCTACGGCAGATGATGTCAGTGGCTATTTTTAGGGGGAGGGCAGGCACCATTTTTATAGGCACCATAGGCTAATACGAAATTAATTAATATCAGTAAACGTTTTCATTCAACAGAATTGTAAACATAGTAATAATATTAACAAAAATAATAATGATTGCCATTATTTACCACCATTAGCAACATCAATCATGTCTTAATATGAGTAACTGTATAACATGCATATGCAAATATTTAATTGATTCCTGTGTATTTCTAACTATAATTGTGATGCTCGCACATATTGTATCGGTTTGAAAAGTAGTACCATCTCATCCGATAGCATTCATTATTAAAATGTACTTAGTATTCAAATGCTGTGTTACAGAGATATTAACCATTAACTCACTTTAGCGTTTTAGCCCACAAGTTTTATCACGCGTTATGCAATACGAAAGAATTCCACGATCCGCTCAACCTGGGTGTTCTTCAACCACAATAAAAATATTTAATTCACTGCACAAGGGCTTGTGAGAAAAATACTGTAGTTGAACTCTGAAGCCACAACTGTCTTCATGCAAACGTGTGATCATGCGAAATTTATAATAGCGAGCGGCAAATATAATAAAGATGCACAATGGTTGCGTTGCGGCTCCAAAAATGTATAATCGGTTATCGTCGTCGCTTTACTAAACAATGTAGATTGCCTATCTGACGCAGTATAGTAAATTTTGGCTTAATTCATTGTTAAGGAAGCAATTGCTTTGCGCTATTGTTAGACAAAGTTTCACTTTCACATTCCGCCGAACAGCGCCGGTATGATCTGCTTCGTGCGTTTACACAACTATGTAGGAGGAAAAAGACAGAATAGCTACTTTTTAAATTTCATCCTCACTCCTAAACAAGGCGTTACCGCCCCTCCTTCCATTGGGAATACAATTATTTTCTTTCTGAGCTCTTCAAACAATAAAATAAGTACGTACGATTATGAAAGACCCCGTATATGTATGTATATATGCATATTGGACCAACGAGCTATAAAATACTGGGCACGGATGCCTTAAGCTGAGGCGTGTGTAAAATTAATTCTGACAATAAATAAATACAATCGTGCTGCTAGTGCAGGCGTAGTACAAATCTGAAATGTATTGAGATTATTTATTATATGCCATTGTTTTCAAACATATAATTTTCAAAAGCGTTTCTTGTGCTTGCGATGCTGCACACAATTTTCTTTCACAAAATGTTATGCTTTGCCGTTTGTAATTAACATTGCTAATGAAATGTTTTTTTTCAGTTTTATTGACCCATAATATAAATAAATAAGCAAACACATACAAAAAACAGCAAAAACGTTTGCAAGCTTGTGGTAGGTAAAGTTATTGTTTTAATTGGACCAAACGAATCCCTGATTAGTATTAGTTAGTTTGTAATCCCCGATTATATTTAGTTATTTTCATATCAAATGTATGCACGAACTGTATCCCGTTATAGCTCACAAAATGGTGACCTCTTTTTCAAAATGGAACATCTTTGTGAGCTCGAACGCATTATACTAACGTGGTACTAGAACGGAATACAGTTTATGCATACACAACTGTTTATTATACACAAACCGGGCAACTCTCTCTGCTGACGGAGGGTCTGCAAAAGCAATGGAATCTGGAGTAACGTATGCTTTTGACTGATTTATATGCGGAACTGGCAAACCGGAATTAGTGACGTGGACATAGGAATTTATAGAACAGCAGCAATGATGAGTACTAAGGCTAGCATAGTGAGAGAGAGCGACATCTATCTACGGCCTTTGCAGGCCACGAATTTCATCACGTTCTGTGCAACGTTAAGGGTTACATGAATCACCGGATGGATGCTGATGCAGACAGTGCAAGGAAGCAAATGAGACAGTTACCACGCCGCGGTATGTCCGGCGGTTCGGTCCATACTAGAAAACAACGCTAGATTGATGGTTGTTTATAGCTTGGCCTATATATCTAAACACACATATCACCCTATCTATATCAGAGGCTATTAGAGCAGCATAGCCGAACATGCTGAGACATCTAGGGTTTCCCATTCAGTCCTTGTGGCAGCACGGCCGCTGGTTCTCAGCGGTATCATGTGGTTTATCATCGATTCTCGATGAGCGTTGCTTGAAGAAAATTCGATCAATAAGAGGGATCGAGCCGGCGACGCCCCTGTAGATGACAGCCATGACTGGCGCGCTAGTCCCCTAAACCACATCGCGACATTATATATATATATATATATATATATATATATATATATATATATATATATATATATATATATATATGATATTGCACCATAAAAACAAACATAGATAGTCACAATGATGTTAACGTTACCAATTGCGACGAACGGTAAAATTCACAGCACGCACATTTAGTTAACGAACATATTTGCAAAAGAGGCAAATAAAATCTACATGTATGCACGGATTTTATTTATGGCTTCTGTGCCTCTTAACTAGTACGCATTTTAAATAGAGAGCTATAACTTACCCCGATCTCTTATCGTCCATTGGTGTCGTTGGCGTTATTCCGCGTGATTAATTGACCTAATTCTCATCAACGCGACTCACGTGCATTTAGATATGTCCAATGCATAAAAACATGTTTGACTGTTATTATCCTTATCTTACGTCGCACGTTTGACGCATTACATTATCTAGCTCTTCATCTCTAGATTTTTATGCACTAATTCACGATGCTCATGTACGACAGTCCGCCAACAGTCGGTAATACCTTGAAATCATAAAAATATTTCATTTTTATTAAGATATTATTGCTCTAATTAATTTACATATATTGCACGCAATGTGCCTATTATAAGCTCGGCGTCCTCCTATACGTTGTCAAATGTTACTTGAGATAAGCGGTTTTATTCCTTCTCCCATTCATATCTGTTTCCTAAGTCTGCCGGGACAGTTAAGGCTGCATCAAAGCTGACCTAAGTAGACCTACTAGTATTCTTAGTATGGGTAACCGGTTCTTAGACTCATTGCAAAGTAAGAAATACCTGAAATCTGTTTGGTTTTCGGAAATACTCAGAGGCGCAGTCCTGCCTATGGTTGCATGCTCGTTATGTATCGCTTGTGCATGCCGGGGTAAACCTTAAAAATCCGATTTGCCTAAGGCATTTGTGGAGCCCCTATAGCGTAGGAGCAGGTGTCACAGCGGTACACTGGTGCTGTGCACTTCTGCTGGCTAATACCTCCATAAAGACAGAGTATGTCGCAATCGGCTCCACCGCTCACTGATTCTAGCACTGGGTAGAAGCTTTAAGACGCAATGTTTCGCCTTTCTTACATGCATGCTTTTTCTCGCGCCCGATACGCCCGATCACGTCGGGCATTATCCATCAAAGCCTGCCAAAAAAAAAGAGGCCTGTCTACAGCTGTGAGCCCTTTCCTCTCTTTCTTTTTTTTTGCGCTTGCTTTGACAAACTGCTGGCTTTATTAAGTGTCTGTTTGCATTTAAATTGAACAGACTCGACATCGGATGTGATATATATTGAAATGCGTTACGTGTACCGCCGATGCTTTTACGGATCCAATCAGCAACAGAATTAATGGCGTCTGTAAAGCGGTAACGCGAGGGGGCGTTAATGTTTGTAATGCTCGCCGCTCTAACGCGATTCAAATTTTCTTGCTTCCGATAGCCGAGTAAATCGACGATTAATTTTATTATTATTGTTCTGTCTCTAGTAACAAGCATACTGCACCAATGCCGCGTCTTCCAATTACTGTCAAGCTGCCGGTGCTACCTAACGCAAAGCAAAAACAATATATGTGAAACGCGTATGTACATGTATGTATATATATATATATATATATATATATAATTGTTTCGGGGCTAAAGAGAACAACTGAAGCACATGCCCCCCATTGAATAAACAAATTATATATATATATATATATATATATATATATATATATATATATATATATATATATATATATATATATATATATATATATATATATATATATATAATGGTTTTAAAGCTAAGAGAACAAGTGAAGCATATGCCCCCCATTAAATAAACAAATTATTTGCTGTGGAAATATTATTTGCAATTGCACAGTAGTCATGGAGCACATAACATAACAATCAACCAGTCAGTACTTTGGGATGGGGCACATACTTAAATCACGCAATACGCTGTGTAACATGCGCGCACTACTAGAGTTCTCGCCGAATCGTCGCTGATTATTATTATTATTATTATTATTATTATTATTATTATTATTATTATTATTACTATTATTATTATTATTATTATTATTATTATTATTATTATTATTATTATTATTATTATTAGCATCATTCATTTATAATAATTGTGAGGTATGAACGTTTAAGCCAGGTTCATCCTCGTTTGTTAGTTCTTTTTATTATATTTCTTCTGAACTTGATCTTCTCACCCTCTATTGGCCCTACTACACTCGTATCTAGATGTTACTTCGTTTTCGTGTATTTGTATTATCAGTGGCCCGATGTTCGACACAAGGAGTTGTACTCCTGCCATTATGTGTATTGTAATTCGACATATTTTTTACTACTTACACCGCACGTCTTAGGTTGTACCTGTTCAGTTCTCTATGATGCCGTAAATATTTCGTAATAGTTTAACCTCATATGTATTCCTCTTGTTATAGTCAGGCAATGGAATTGAAATATATCGATTAGACAACAAACACGAACATTGACACATAAAATAAATTTAACAGGATTACGTGCACGACATTATTATTATTATTATTACTATTATTATTATTATTATTACAAAATTGCGTTTGGTCATATTTTGGGCTCGCTGTTTCTTGTCATACAGAATCTTTCTCCACTTCTTTGCGTCTGTATCAGTAAACGCAGCAATACGCACTTGTCGATGACCAGCACCTAATACCTGCAAGCAATGCCTAGAAGAAGTCATTTTACATTTAGTAAATTATAGACACAGCCTATTTTGTTCTAACCTTTATTTGTTTGCTGTTTACAAAAAAAAATGCTGTTAGATATATTCGCATGTGTGCACTAATACAAGGAACTACTGCATACGATTTTTCAATTATTCCTTAGAAGTTTTATTTGCCGGCTCAGGGTTAACTCATTGCGTGTCGGGCAATGAGTACAGCAACGGCGCTTCTACTCGGCTCTACTGATATCTGGAGGCAGAAGAGCGCCACAGAATTGCCTTCGCGTTGCTTCATGAAACAGACCCCTTAAATAAACATGTGCAACAGCGAAGACCGAATCCGTGCAGCACCTATGTGTCTCCTTTGGTCGCATGATGCACGCGAAAGCAGCGACCAGGCTCAAGAGCATCCCTACAACAACAATACCCGCGACGTATTAACAAAATCAACACCAAACGCGCTGGTGGAGACCTATTCGATTCTCGATTTTTGAGGAAACGACGCTGAGGTGTCGGTGTCTGTTTTTCGCAATTCACGGAACCGCTAATTTAGCGCCTGCAAGTCAATGCAAGAGTCTCTGCTCCAGTGAGAAGAAGCGACGAACACATTTAAATATACACTAACTTGTATTCGAGTATGGCAAGCAACCGCCACACTATGAACATACATCCGTGGAAATAGCTAAACATGAGTAACCTCGATTTTTTAAGATGATGGTGGAATGATGGGGAGGCTTGGAGCCCGGCCCACACTTGTAGACGAATCACGGAGAAAACAATATAAATAGTAGGAATGAAGATATTTCTCACGACGGCCAGTGACTTGTCGATCTAAATAGGTAAGGCGGTCAAGGCACGTGGAATGACTTAACACTGGCTTGCGCACGTGGAAAATAGATCGGTGCTGAGACTACTTCAAAACTGGAGTAAATGCTAGTGGAGGGATAACAGTTGGTCCGGTGAAAAGAGAAGAATATCGCAATTTAGAAAGCGGCCGCATAGCTGAACCCTAGTCTTAAACGGATTAAACAGAGATTTTTAATCACGCAGGTAAGATAGCAAACATTATCATGAACAGCCAAAACAACAGACTAACTCGAAAGAGCACCACACTGAGAGTCGAAAAGCAAAGTATGTATTAGGTTAGGCAAGTGGATGGAGAAAACAGAAATCATTAAGACAATCATGCAGGCTATATATTATGCGCTTCCCTAGATAACACCCAAACATTTGTTTGCCAGCAAAAGTGTTATATTGGCTAGCTATACGTGTAGAAAATTCGGAGCGGCAAAGGGCCTACAGAAGGCATGCCCAATACTACTTGTCCTGTTTGCAATATACAGCATGGAACTGGGAATACAACTGTTTAAATTGAAGTGATATAACGTTAATTATTGCTACCTATTGGCGTAAGAAAACAAACGAAGCTCTGGGGCAGCTACACGCACAATTTCTGTTTCCGGATTTTCAGCAGTTTCTAGACGTTTTTTTTCATTTACTGAAAAGCTGCCCAGTCAATATATGACAACGCGATTGCAACTGTATCTACAGGGACTACAAACAATATCTTACTGACCCTAGAGGACGGACGAACTTAGAAGCCCGCGTGGATTCAAAAACGTGCAAGTAGAGGAGACTGGGGCGAGGCACGCACGCCTTAGCTTGTTAAAAGAAACCAATAAAAAAAAACACTAATTTAGATCATAAGATAATATTTGTAAATACGTATGACGGCTATTTTTTTAATTTATTATGGTTTAATAACACCCAGGTTGGGTAAATTATAAACATCTACATCAGTCATAACTAGTAGTTCTTTCTCATTACTGGATCTTCCCGCATCTTGCGAGTTCAGCTATCGACTGAACCGCTGGCCGTGCTGGGATATGAAATTGTTTTAAATGAGTGGTTAGATAGGGATACCCCGGAAGCGTGACAGTCCTGTGTGAACAGGCAACGTAAACGTCCAACAACTATCTGAATGAACTGTAATGTAGTTTACAATTGTATGCTAATTCAATTTTCTCGGGAGTTAATGGCGCAGACATCTTTTAGTGTAACTAAGTTCTAGTTTTCGGAATCTTACTAAAATTACGTAACACCAGGCGCACCCTTTGTTCAACAGATAGGCTACTAAGATGAAAACGTATTGATTCTGTAAATAGAGACGGCTGTATACATACACTTTGCTTTGATATACATTCATAGTTACATAGCTACAGTCTATCATAGCGATTTACGAAACAACAGTGAGCTTTTAACAGTGAACGCTTGCCGCTAAAGCTCTGTCCGTACGAATTGTGTTCAGGCCTTATCCTTATTCGCTCCAGTTCATTCAGTATTCGGTACTCGGTTTTCCAGGCACGGCAGTGTATCCGTGAATTTTAAAAGTGCATTATCTTCCTAATGTAAGCGATTACTCATGTTCACTGTATCTTCGTTTCAGCTTGTTTTGAAATTTGTTGTTCTCTCTCAACGGCTCTAGATCGTCTCTACAGTTAGGCGTCGCAAAAACAGTCTGAGGCATACACTGCAGAAAGTTCGTATGGACGGAGTCAGCTATTGTATATATATATATATATATATATATATATGCAAAAATGTGGTATAAGGTATTGGTATTTTTATTTTGGCTACATTAGTATTTTTACAAGCTTATCGAAATGAACCTCTTTGGTCGTTCGATGAACGTAACGTAGTTTGCGTGCATCAATATCATCATAGCGCACATGACAATATTGGCGGCATTGTTGTTGGCGCTGTTGTCGGCGTGAAACTAAAAACACGCCTTTATGGAAGCAGTCATCGTTTGTTGCGAACTGTCTGGACCAAGCGCATAGTATGCACTCCAGACCGCCCCCATAGTCACTAAAACACGCCTGGATTTATCACCGGTAGTTCAAGCTGCTCCTTCTCTACTCATCTATTTTTATTTCATTTCCTTTTGGCGCATCAGGCCCTAAAATAAATTACAATACAGCTTTCGTTACTTGTGGCTTATGGGATAGAATAACGCAGTCCGTATCTGTTTTCTCTCTTACAAGGTCTTTTTTGTAAACCATATGTACGCTGTGTGTAAACCTACGTGTGTTGGCGATGACCAGTCCAAGAGCATGCACAACTGAGCCAATTTACGAGCCAATTTCACTCAGTTAGCCAGTTTGCAGATAGGACTTAGTTAATACGCGTATGCGCTTTGATACGGAGACTCCGACAAGCATGATGCTTTACTGGTCGCGTAGCCGAAATTTTAAATAAGCGGTCATAGCTATATATTTGGCATGTAGTCGTAAAAGTTAATCGGCTCAGATCAAGCACAATGCTATCCTATATAACGGTTGTAGTATTATGTTTAAACTAAGTCCAAACAGGATTATTAGCATCTATAATGCAAGACCTATATACATATGCGGTCAAAGAAGTTGTGAAATTTGAATTGCAGGTCACTTTTTTTTTTTTTTTTTTTTTTTTTTTTTTTAAGAGGACTAACTGGAAAATGCGGTTGCACACGCGGGCACCGCAGCAAGGGAGCTCCCTGCAAGTGCGGGCCGGTAGTGTGGGGCTCCAACCCACTAAAAACCAGTCGTGTCCCCGTCCCCCACGCTGACTGGGAACTGCTTGCGCATATCAT